>CM031243.1:382310339-382650537 GCA_018340775.1 Taxus wallichiana var. yunnanensis
GCTTGATCTGTCGGTGGAACTGATGGGATTGTATATCCAACTGTTACTGATTGCCAAATATCAAACCCTAGTGCCATTAGATATGTTTTCATTCTTATGCTCCAAAATGCATAATTTGTTCCATCAAATAGTGGAGCTTTGTTTGAAGAAAAACCTTCTTGTACTTGATGAGTAGCCATATGTGCTTCTGAGATCTACCTTCCAATTGTTAGATTGTTCCTGAAGGCACCCACTTTGATACCAATTGTTAAGCACAAGATAATACTGAGAGGGGGTGAATCAGTATTATGATATTCTTTTAAATTTAACACTTAATCTCAGATTTGTAATCACAATTAATCAGTTTCACAGTGAATATATCAAAGCAATCAATGAATGCAAAGCAAACCAACACACTGCAAATAGACACAAATTTATGTGGAAACCCTTTCGGGAGAAAACCACGGAGAAAATCTTCTTTATTATATTTCTCAAATGTTTGTAGGCACCAACCTACGGGAGACACCAATCCCCAAGTTACAATTTTGTAGGCACCAACCTACAGGAGCACCAACCCTTTTTGCTAAGCACCAACTCAGCAAGAGACACCGATCTCTTCAAATATGAAGGCACCAACCTTCCTTACGAAAAACAAACTCTTTCCTATCTTTTATGTTGCTGCTGCTTCAACAGATGATAGAACAAAAATGCTGCTAAGAATATTCTTCTGATTTATTTCAGTCCCTTCACATATATAAATCGCTGCAACTCTTCATTAAAAATAAATTTGCCTTCACTCCTTTTTATATTTCATATTCTGCTCTTCTTCTTCTCTCCCTTAAACTTGAATGAAGCACTCAAATTGCTTGCCTAAATCAAATGATTCCATCTCCTTATATTTCCTTCTCACATCCTTTCGAAAAGACACATCATTCCAACCAACACAACCTTTCCATTATTTAATTAACCATCTTTTATTTTAATAATGCAAATACACATGTCGGCCATAACTATAAAGTGGCGCTATTTTCCAAAGGGGGTCGTCCAAAATAAAAACAGCATTTTTATATGTATTTTAAACCATCCTATGGACATATTTATTGCTCCTTTAATCACCCCTTATCATACTAAAACATGGAGATTTAATTCTGTCATTTGAATCTTCGTTTTCCCCATAAAACATGGCATATGAACACCTTAAAATGCTGATATCTCTCTCCTATGTACAGCTGTGTATATCTCGCTTAAACCATGATAATCCTTATGCAAAAACACTTCTTTTCATGTATTTAAACTTTTGTTTTCAGCCCTTCTATACTGCTGGTTATTTCGTTACTTTCTACCATTTCCGTCAAAATCCGTCAACATCCGTTCATAGTTCTTCCGTTACACGATTCCGTTAACCAAATACATCAATGATTAAGCCTTTGACATCAATGACAATATTTCCAACATCGGGTTTTATGAATGCACACTTGATGATGAAGAATCCATAAATAGTTACTCATTTGTGGTGTTCACCCGATCTCAAAATGAGAAAGAAGGGTCTTCTTCGCTGCCCAAGCTAATAAATTGAATTCTGAAATGGTGACTCGAAAAAACGACAACAAAATGAGGATCATCGAAGTCTGCTTCAGCATGGTTAGCTGGAAAGAAGCATGAGGCCATCCGAACCAAGAATCCTTCTGCCTCTTCAAGTAAGTCTCCTTCAACTTTCTTTGAAAAATCAATTTTTGCAAGTTCAAAGGACATCCATGTCAAAGCTGCCACAACCCATGATGTTCATATCACCTCTTCATCTTTCGATATCATTGACCATTACAAAAAGAAAAACGTCCAAATCTCTAAATTTGAGTACTTAAGAACTCATCCCAGGAAATGGAGAGACTTGTTCAACATATCAAAGGAAATAGACCCGTTTCTAAAGATGACACCACCAAAGAACCACCTCGTGCATTCCAATCCACTCCATCTCTAAACTATCTTTCCTCCACACTGCCTACCTCTAGGAAGGTATAACCTTTCTACATAGCCTTGCTTATCAATGGATATAAGCTAAACAATTGCATCATTGACTCCGGTGCCTCGAAAAACGTCATGCCTGTGAAAGTTACTAAAGCTCTTGGTTTCTCCCTTTCCCCTACCTTTGGTCAATGCCTCTCCATGGAAATGAAACAAGTTCCTCTTATTGGACAAATCAAAGATGTTGAGGTAGCATTGGTGGATTTTCCTGACAAGAAAATCATAATGAGAATCCTCAGAAAGAGATATGCTCCCCACATACAAAGCATCTTTGTTGGGTAAGCTTGTTGAGATATTGGAGGAGGTATGCACTGGATTGGTTCCACGCCACCATCCTGGTCAACGGTAAAACAAAGAAATTACTTCCCATTAGAAAAATGAAGTATACTATTCAAAGGCCAAATGACCCAACGACAGACATCCCGTGCCAAAATTCCAAATTTGGCAAATTTTTCATGACCTTCGAGGATGATCTTGAGCTTCCGTTGTTGGTGGAGGAATGTCCTAGAATGAAACCAACTTCGATGGCAAGGCATTGATGAAGAACCTATTCAAGTTGTTTTCGGGAGGAACTAAGCATCACAGAGCCGATCAAGAGCGTAATGAGGAGTTGATGAAATCAGAGTTTGAAAAGGTGTACTTCTCATGGGATGAGAGTATAAACGAAGTTGTTCCACTAGATGTTGATGGTGGTGATTGGTTGGACGCCACCATCCCGGTCAATGGTAAAACAAAGAAACTACTTCCCATCAGCAAAATGAAGTATACTATTCAAAGGCGAAATGACCCAATGACAGACATCCCGTGCCAAAATTCCAAATTTGGCAAATTTTTCATGACCTTCGAGGATGATCTTGAGCTTCCTTGTTGGTGAAGGAATGTCCTAGCATCACAGAGCTGATCGAAGAGCATAATGAGGAGTTGATGAAATCAGAGTTTGAAAAGGTGTACTTCTCATGGGATGAGAGTATAAACGAAGTTGTTCCACTAGTTGCTGATGGCGGTGATGAGAGCCTTGACTTACAACTTGGTTAGGCGGTCCTCACACCTTCCCCTGATCCACAGAAAATGAGCAAACTTGTCTTCGGCTGCAACGGAAATCTTGCCTAAAGAGTGTCCCTAATCAAACAGAAGTTGTTCCACTAGTTGCTGATGTCGGTGATGAGAGCCTTGACTTACAACTTGGTTAGGTGGTCCTCACACCTTCCCCTGATCCACAGAAAATGAGCAAACTTGTCTTCGGCTGCAACGGAAATCCTTCCCTAAAGAGTGTCCCTAACCAAACAACCGACTCCGCTGGAAACCCTAACTCCACTAGAGCTCCTAGTATCCTTCCTGCAAATAGAGAGCCAATAATACCCCTAATGTACGAGAGAGGACGAATAGGGCTCTCATGTGTTTCCGTAACAAAAAGGAAATCAGAGTGTCCCAATGCATCCTATCTACGTTGCCAGGATACGGTGCAGTATCGTGACGAATGCACGGGTATGATACGCAGATACGTCAATTTAAAAAAACCCTTGGATACAATACATCTTGGATATCCATATTATATATTCAAAATCAAATATATATATATATACATCTACTCATTTTTTAGTCCATAAATAACTGAAATAGTAATACAAAACTTGAATCAATGTTCAAAACATTCAATATACTTAAGACTTAGCATTTTTATTGATCATGTGGCCGCCATACATATCCTGGGTGTATCAATATCTATATCAATACGTATCTGTATTGAATACGAATTAGACAGGAAACGTAGCAGACCGACTGATACGTTTCCATTCCAACATGAAATGGAAATGCCCCTGCGATGACGCCTCTCCTAGTGGGACCGTCATTTGGACTCGGCGCCCAGCCAGGTGGGAGAGTGTCTCGAATCACTGGTCTGAGGTTCGAATCACCGCCCATTTACCGCTTCTAGTTGTCATGATTGTTTACGGGACTATTTGAATAATACCTCTAGGCTCTAATAAGATCTTCATCAAGGAAGATCTTATCTGGAAGTGTGAATAATCTCCGTTTAGCCCTGAGAGCTCTGAGCCTGTCTTCAGCTGATTTAAAACAAAAGAAGAGGGTAGAATCAAGACCAAGCCATTCCTATCAATTTGCACCTCCGGTAGCCCTAGTTTGTTTCGATGAAGTCGATGCAAGGGCAGAGGATCAGAAGGAGGGGGTGTGGGAAACCCTCTAACCTTGATGTCGAGCTCTCTTGGTCGTCTATTTCTTTCTTCCACCAATTTTTCCTGTACAACTTCCTCCACAACTGTCATAAGTGTTTTGGTCCTTGCCTTTCACAATTTGTGCCCAAGAATCAGATTGTTTCCTGAGGTTTTCGTGTTGGGTTTGAATCTCTTCTTGTTTATGTTTCAGTCTGAAATTTCTGCGTGCAATTGATCATTAGTGCCTGTTGGAATGGCCTGAGTCATGATATCTGTAAGTTGCCTGCCCAGAGAAAGGTTATCCGCTTCAACCTTTTCAACTTGATGAGTTCTATTAGAGGATTCCAAAATCTTTAGCCTACTGAGTAGCTCAACAATAAGGTTTGGGAGGATGCTTTCTTGTTGATCCTGTTCTTATGAACTAGGGCCAGAGACCAACGACGCTGCAGTGGTGGAGGGAGTCATTGTGAAATGATTAGAGAAGAGTCTCCAAGTCCCCCAATCCGAGTGGTTTGGTGCATAGAAAATCAAACACAGGTAATGGATCGTGCCCCATAAGAGAGCAGTTGTGAGTAGCCACAAAGTGAGCCCACAACACCTGTGAGGAATCAATCCTGAGCAAAGATCACGAGAGCCATGAGCCACGAGCTGGGAGGAAGAACCACTTCCCACAAAAAAAATTGTGAAAGTCGTGGCCAAAGGAAAGGGGACCACGAGCCACGAAAATAGAGAAAGCCCTATGGAGAGAAGATTCACGAAAATGATGGGAAACACGAGCCACAAAACTTGTGAAAATCACAATCAAGAAAAATCACGAAAATGCTTTGGGAAAACTCGAGTCATGGAATCAAGATGTGCCCTCGTGATTGTATTTTTGAGCAATAAAAATCACCGAGTTGGACTCGTGCAGCAATAGACTTTCGAGGTCTTGAACGATGTCTACAATTGTGTGCTTAGAGACTTGAGTTCCCTCCGCTCATTGAGGAATCATCATCAAAAGAGCTCATCATTTCATTCCAGGAGCTGGTCAAGAAGGAGGTAGGTGACTCTCTTTCCTTCAATGAAGACAATTTAGAGTCCTTGGCCAACATCAGAAGTTGTATTGCTGCAATTGCAATGGATCATGAAGTATGGCTCAGTCAATGCAAGAAGATCAGTGATGTTCCTGAAACATGGATCAAGGTGTTGGGCTGCGTATGCATTCTAGAAGTGGATAAATTGGACGACGACGACAACTTAGTTCAAGAAAGAATTCAAGGAACAAGAGCAGGAAGCATGAATCAACAATTTCTTCATCAGAAATGTCAACTTCTCCCTTCTTCTCTACTTCTCCCTCTTTCTTCTCCATCTCTTCTAATTCTTCGTTGAGCATAATCATTGTATTGTGTCCTATTTACGTAAGTGACATATTTTCAAAGTTGTAAAAGTGTTTTTTCAAAATTATAAGAGAAATACTTAATTTGACTTTTCTAATGGCAAATGAAAGGTCACAAGTGGAATATGGAACACAAAGAGTCATGTGGGAGGAGATGAGAGGTCAATTCACATTGCTATAAATTGGGATGGCTTCTCCATTCCAAAAGATTTTGAAAATGACATCCTGAAAATGCTAGGTTGTGATAGCATGTATGTTGTAGCAATTGTGGATTGTTGTTGTTGGACTTTGTGTCATCAATGCACATTTAAAAAAAAGCTACGTTTATTCCATTCTCCTTCTCATGTGTTCTTCAATTCCTCTCATTGTACAACTTTGTGAATGTCAATAAAGAAGAAAAGAGTTTCTTGCTTTTCTTGATGAGGAGATTAATGAAACTTTGTGTTTGTAATCCCATCTTATCTTGATGTTAGTAACAAGGTTGTTGTTCTTTCCTCTATATTGAATGATGAATTATTCTGGTTATTGGGTGTGAACTCTACAATTGGCTTACTCATAGAATAACCTCCCTTACCTAATTTCTCTCCTTCACTCCTCATCGCTGTAAAATGACATCCAAAACTCCTGAAAATGATATCCTTAAAATGCTAGGTTGTGATAGGATCTATGTTGTAGAAATTGGCCTACTCACAACAATAACCTCCCTTACCTAATTTCTCTCCTTCACCCCTCATCTCTATAAATTCCTCCCTTGTACCCTGTCAAGCACTTCGCCACTTGTTCAAGTAGAGTGTTCCCTGTGTGATTTCCGACCTTTTTGGCCAACCCACGACAATAGATAAGATTAGATTAGTTTTCATTCAATAATGGGAGCTGCACCATTCAATGCAGAGTGGTGTAACCCCGTTAATGTTGGTGGAGACCTAATTTGCCATATCAACAAATTTTCTCACCAACAGCACCAAAATGATATACGAAGCATCGCGCTGCGATTTGCATGGGTGTGGTTCGTAATTTGACCGACTCAAATGACCCACTAACTTTTTAGGGATGAGGAGTGGATGTCGATTAGACCCTATATGTAGAAACTAATAGGTGATAGGAGGTAAAATCTATATCTACCGAGGGACGGGTCGCATATTTATCTAATCATCCAACCAAAACTAGAGAATCATTAGTCAGATCCCCGATGGCCCGATGGGCAAGTTTAGATGGATGATCCCGTCCATCCCATATAGAGAGAGGTTATCTATCTATTCTATAGGCTTCTCCTTGAGTGCTTGCCCTTGAGCACACCTTTGGTAGAGAGAGTGAGATTCTATACGTAACATGAACATGATGTTCGTTTGCTTGGATAAAGATGGAGGCCCCTATCTAGAATAATGGATTATTCCCCTACCCTACTCTATATATTTGCTCGACCGACGGGTATGCCATATAGATAGATGCAATGTTTGGCCATGTATAGATCATTGAGGAACTTCCTCGACGTAAATTAATCTATATGGGGATGGGGCCATATGGATATGAGGGCCGACCGACTAGTATGCCATATAGAGAGATGGGCCCCAACTACCATATAGATAGATGGTTCCCGACTCTAAATATGGGGTTCGACGGGTATGATATAGAGATATGGTGACCGATGTTCCCCGACTCATATAGGTATATGGGGGAACTTGTCGGTGGTATGCGATATAGATAGATGGCCCCCCACCCATTCTATATTTTTTGAGGCCATATAGATATATAGGCAATTGACAGGTGCCTACTCTCTCTATATATAGCTGCTCGACCAGTGGGTAGATGCTCTATATCTATTATAGGGGTGCCTACTACTACTCTATATGGCTGCTCAACCAACAAGCCCCCGATTCTATTCTCCTCCGGATGCCTCATATCCCCTATATCTATTACGGGGTAGGGTGCATACTTTATATTATATAACTTTAAGATTGGCTCCCTAGTTTTTAAATATTTATGGCAACCGAACTAGAGATCTATATGGTAGTTTGATCGGTTAGGCTAGATGATATAGAGATATGGTGATTGACCCATATAGTTGGGGAAGGGATTAGGGATAGGGAGAACTTGCGCCATACCAATCAATAGGTGGGGATGGTTAGTTGGTTTGGATGACTATATAGTATAGGTTGGGTGCCTCCTGGATTGAGGGTGTAGATGTCCAACAGCGGCAATCCCTATCACGCCATCTATATATGGACCGACTCACCCATCCAACTAACAAACTATCTTATCCAATTATCAATCGATGGGACATTGATTGTTTCATTGAGGCATGTATGTTGGATTGGGGACCAAGAACCAGCAGATCTATATGGTAGTTTGATCGGTTAGGCTAGATGATATAGAGATATGGTGACTGACCCATATAGTTGGGGATGGGATTAGGGATAGGGAGAACTTGTGCCATACCAATCAATAGGTGGGGATGGTTAGTTCGGTTTGGACGACTATATAGTATAGGTTGGGTGCCTCCTGGATTGAGAGGCGTAGATGTCCAACAATGCAATCCCTATCACGCCATCTATATATGGACTAACTACCCATCCAACTAACAAACTATCTTATCCAATTATCAATCGATGGGGCATTAATTGTTTCCATCGGGGCACATATTTGGGATTGGGCCCCCCCCCCCGAACTTTCTAGGGAGATGGGTTCGGCGGATTAGAGCGATCAACCTTGAACTAGATGGGTTATCTCGGCCCGGCCTATAGAGAGAGGGCGGTTGTTGGCGTGCCCTATAGTTCTATCTCGGCCGATCGAGGGCGGTTGCTTGCTCGGGTTAGGGTATAAAAGCTTGACCTCCTATACAAGTATGGATATGGCAGTTCGCATTTGGCCCGAACTTGGACCCCATATCTATATAGGTCGACTTGACTATCTATAGCACGGGTGGGTACTCACTAGATCGAAGGGCGACTACATATATTAGAGTAAGGTAGTTCTCGCGGACTCAACTCGCATATCCTCCTATGCATCCAATACCCTCCCTTTACATTGATCATGGAGATATGGCATCGGTTAGGGCTAGTCGTTCTAGCCCCTAATGCTAGTATATATATTGAAGGCCCCTATCTAGTTAGTTCTATATGGGCCAATGGGAGAGCCCGAACTATCTATATGGAGAGCGAGAAGGTGGATAGGCTAGGATAGGCTATATAGACTAGCCTTTACTCCAAAAATTGATAGGCGGCCCTCATATCTGATTTGAGCTTAGCTATGGAGGTTAGCCTAACGCCCCCCTTCGTATATTCTATATCTTATCTATGGGGGTGCATTTATGGCGATAAAGGCACTCGAATCAAAGGCCTCTATGTCTCATTCTATGGGGGGGCGACTATATCATCTTTATAGAGATTCAACATTGCTCCTATCTATTCGAAGGCCCTTTATCTAGTTCGGGATGGCTCCATGATAGAGAATGGAATATAATAGAATAGGCACCCGATGGCCTATATCTATATGGAACCTATCAGTACACATCCATCTAACACATCGGCCTCCCCGAGAGAACAAGCTATCTATAGGGAGGTAAAGGTTGCTCTGCATGGGGTATTAAATGCTCTCCTCTCTTTGGGATAGGGGATAGGGTGCCCAATTAATGGGTATATTATATTATATAGCGTGGGCCAAGTAACCCTAACGCTTCCCCCATATTCACCTAACCCCTCTATTCTATTCTATTCTACATATTTTAGTCCTGCTCTCCCTATATATAGATGGGGGCTCTTCACAATCCCCTAAACTTGATAGTCGAGTGCTTATCTCTATAGTCGCCTACGAACCCCGATGGGCGTTGAGTGCGATCCTGCCACGACCTAGATAGATGACGAGTCCCACCAAGATCTCTATATAGGCTAGGAAGAGTGGCACTCTAGATCTCTCGTGCCTTCCATATATAGATTCTATTCTGTCAGTATTATGTATATAGTAGAGTGTTGAACGATATAGCAGAGTGCTCAACTACTCTCCAGTCAAGTGCTAAACTAGAGAGGGTCGCCCGAGTGCCGGTGGCCTCCGGATAGAACCTCCTATGCCCTATATAGAAATAAATTTAAGGGAAGGGAAAACGAAATGCCATATCTAGGCCTCCCAGTCTCACTACCTTATAGATTGAAGGGGGGTCGGCGCCCCACCGCAAAGTCCTCGGCCTCCTCGCCCCATATAGATAGAGGACCTCGACCGGCTGCGCATAAATGCAGCTATATAGAGTAGGACCTTTCATCAACCCCACATAGAGTATAGATAGGGGCCCTCTCCCCAGATATATCTATATGAGAAATTTCTAGGGGCTTGGGAGTTGGGGCCCCTATACTATATGGTAAATGGGGAGGAGCTTTTATCCATTAATATACATGATCCATCCATTATGTACGTGATAGTTCAAGGCTGGTCTCGCCTACTCCAAAGTGCCATACCATATCTATAGGGGGTTGGGGCCTTTACTCTAGCTATCTTTAGTCCTTTGGGAGGTCGAGGAGCCCTATAAATCTATGGGATACAAGTGTATAGTCACATACCCGGATGAAAAACTTTCTATAAGCCCTTACTATATATGGGGGAACTACTTCCTCTGTCTCTACTCTCCCCCAGCTATAGTCTCTGTCTCTTTCTCTATATAGAGATAGTAGGCCGCCCTATCTATATATCCCCTATCTGAACTATGGGCATAGGAGAACCCGTCGGTCGAGTCCCGGACCGTCGGTCAAGTTATAATCCATCCCCATATCTTGATAGGGTTGAATAGATGGATATGGTGCTTTCGACAAATTTTGAGAAATCCAACCCTATCTCTATATGGGGGGTCCACCGGTATCGGTGTATCGGTATATAGAATGCGGTTCATCACTGTTCGATTCGTCTCACCGCTATCTAGAAAGGGAAACCTCTACTCTACTACTCTATCATCTATATATAGGGCAGCGGCTTGGGGGCGAGGGCCCTTCGAGCTATTCATCGCTCGGGGAAGTGGTGATATCCCGAGAGATTCCCCTATCTATATAGACCCAACAGACCGAACTAGATGCCATCAACGGTTGAGAGATGCCCCGGCTTATAGATATGGGGGGCGGTGAAACTCGGACTATACTTCATTCACTTCACCCCGACGATACCCTCCCCCTCGGCCTCCCTATCCCCTATTAGGCGACTCAACCATAACAGTGATTTCAGTCATGATTCTATATAGGGTAGGGCGGGTCATTCAGATTAACAACCCAACCCCTCCCCTCCACCGGATGGCCTATGGGTGACCCCAGTTCTATATAGAGGGCTCGCCCTCTCTACCCTTTATATAGAATTGGGAGTATTCAATCAATTTGGAGTGGGAGTGACGACCGACATCAGTCCCATAGGGAGTGGGGCTATCTCTTAGGCGGCTTTGAGATGGACGCATCGACTCGATTGGGGATAAGACCGCATTTAGTTGTCTCTATCTATATAGTTGATAAATTAGTTGGCTCTCACCCAACGACCCTCCCATATATAGATAGGGGGCGAGGGAGGAGCCGACGGCCCCATATAGATATATAGGTGTTGTATAGTCGTTTTGGGTTCGACCGACCGTATAAGTTGTCTAGTCATGTTATCTCTGTCTGACCCAATAGGCTCCTAGGTAGGCGGCGTATAGTTCTATCTCGGCCATGGGTTCTATCTCGGACATGGGGAGTTGGGGTTATCCCATGCGGGCAAACGAATGTTAACGCAGACGAACAATGAGACACTACAATAGAGGTAGAGGCCCGGGTCGGAACCTGCTCGGATAGTACCGACTATTGGCCCCTACCTGATTTGGGCGAGAAGCACATCGAGCACAGAAGGGTCCTATTAACCATATCTAGGAAAGGGGGTCGAGAGCGGCGGTAAGACGGAAGGTCGGAAGGTTTCGCCCACTCACCTATGCACCTGTTCCGCCGCCGAGATATATTCTAACACCTGCTCATTCATGCCACACCTATGCATTAAGGTTATGTTGCATATATGGTATGGGGGAGTATGAAGATCTGATCTCGAGATCGGAAGGCGTGATGCCCTATATCTATATATAGCGAGAAGCGCGTAGGTCGAATTGATCATCGTAGTGCCTAAAATTATGAGCGGTTGAGAGGGATCGGGCGAATGGATTCGCACAATGCTCCCTTTCTTTATGAACAAGGCAAATGGCGAATGAATGATGCGATGGAATACCTCCAACCAGAGGTGCCAATGGAATGAAGAATGCGACGCGGGCGCGGGTAGCAAGGCGTTGGCCGTTTCGGGTGACCGGAGCAAAACCGCTCTATCTATATAGTCAGTGATCGAGGTCCAATGGCCTAGAGTTTAGTAGTTGGCACGGAATGCTCTATCCCTATATATAGAGATGGGAGATGGCACGAGGCACTCACCAGAGCATGACGCCAGCCAGATGATAGCGCAACTGCCAGATCCTACGAACCGGATGAACGAGCAGATCTTCAAATTGCAACAAAGATAAAACATGCATTCAAGAATGCATCCCTATTCCTGTAGCTTTTTTTGAATCGAGATTCGGAAATTCTATTGGATCACCATGGGGACCAGGTTGCCAGTTCCGTCCGACAAACTACCGTTCCCTTGTGCCGATTCTACACCACCTACCAAGAAATAAATCTTCTTCACATAGCTCTCATTTAAGATTCGTCGTTATCTACTCATCACCCTTTCTCATGCCCATAGATCTAGAGGGGCCCCGGAACGCCGCCATATTACCAAGGAACTGGATAGATTACTATCACTCTTCCATTGTCTTCGCGTTGTCGTTGTCCGTGAAGATAGAGAATCAATCCAATCCAATCTATATAGTGCAGGGCAGGGAGGAGAATCTGGGCCCATATCTATATATCATGCTGCTGTTCATTGTTCTGATGCTAGCAAGAACAACGCTCTCAACCGCATACACGAAGCCTTCCCCGAGTTCGGAGAAAGCGAATGCCGTGTAACTTTCCGCAAGTCATGGCTCCCCGCCGTCGAATATGTGCGAAGAGAGGGGGCGATTCTCATCCTTTGCTCTATGACTCGATAGAGGGAAGACCTATCGGGAGAGGGAGAGGAAGAGGGGAGAATCGAAGGAGAGGGAGAGGAAGAGGAAGAGGGGAGAATCAAACTCATTCGCGAATTGCGCTCCAAACCTTGTTGGCATCATGTTCTTAAAGACCCGCCTATCTATGTTGAACCAATTACACCAAAGATACGAGCCATTTATCATGATCTCCAATATTATGACTGCTACCTCCTACCTCTACTCGTTATGCCCCTCTCACCCTCAAACTCAAATCCTTCTTTTGACAGATTTATCCGGGAAACCTATCCACCCCCTTATCAACCTTAGGATATTGGACCACTCTACGCGTTCATTCAATGGTTGGCCGAGAATTCGGTGCCGATAGGGCATGAAGTCTCGGCCGACAACATCTCTTTATCACAGGATATGGTCTACAGACTGGTGAAACTCAACTCTTCCATCATCTGGCCAGAGTTGCACGCATCTACCATGGGTGTGGTATCTACTTTTATCGAGCTAACAATCATTATGACCTTTTTCTCTTCTCGACTTGGATAAGGGGAATGACGTTAATGACGAAAATTGGGGCAAGCGGCTCAAATTTCTCTCTTTACAAATTTGCTTCCTTCCCATGTCGAATTGAACCCGATTTCTACAGAGATACCAATGTGTCTATTGTCATTACCCAAAACCAACCCGTGCACAAGTTCCAAGACCCAAGCATCCCTTCTTCCAACCTTTACTTCACCATATCACTCTACAATGGTCTTTCCTCCCTACCGAGGAAGACCCCTTATCCAATGATGCGGGGGAACAATTACTTAAGCACCTTACTCTATCTCATGTCTCTCCCCCTCTGTCCATCTGAACAGGCTCCTCAAGACCCAACAGAGAGAGGCCCCAACTGCAGATCCCCCTCATATGTAGAGAGAGGGGAGATTCCTCTATCTAGATTCGTAGACCCCCTTGCCCCTTTACCCTCCGCAGGGGGACACCCTGAACTATAGATAGGGGACAACAATATCTAAAATAAGATATCTTATCTATATGGCGGGCTTGGCCCCCTTTCTATATAGTTATTCGCTCACCCCCATCCATCTATACTCAATCTATTGTGGGGCACCCTCAGTATAGATATGGTAGGCGGGGCATTAACCCTCGACCGGGCACAATGAATGAATGAATCCTATATATCCCGACTCTTTTCGAGAGAGAAAGAAGCTATCATGGCGATGAATAGATACATAAGGCCCCGACCCCCATCGACCTATCTCTCTCTATATCTCTCTATAGGCCGTGACCCATCTATACTATATAGATATGTTGACTTTGTGGCACCGATATCTATATGGAACCCCTCCCCCAACTCCATCTCTATATAGCTGCCACTTACTTTAGGGATGCTATCGACCAACAACCCCATCTACCTATATGGGCCCCTCCCCCAACTCTATCTCCATCTCTATCTAGCTGTCGCCCCAACTAACTAATCTCCCGTTGGCTGGAACCGGTTAGGGGCCGAGCGGATTGGCCATATCTATATATAGGCCAAGGTGATCGAGTCAAGGCCCCCTCTCCCCATAGAATATATAGAGAGGGTGGTCGATTTGAAATCCCTCTATATGTATATACGGGACCGCTGCACTCAAAGCGGAGAGCGGAATGAAGCAATTATATAGATAGGGCCGGAAGGGCCATTAGATATATAGGGCATTCCCATTATGTTAAGATAGAGGGAAAAGCGGAGATCCGGTTGGCATCCGGTTCACCAAGATATTTAGGGGGCCCTCGAGATATATATCTTGAAGTTGATGAGTCGGGAAGTTCCCGAGATAAGAGTTCAAGGCTACCCGTTGGCCCCAACCCCCTTATCTAGATATGGAGGTGGAGGCGGGCACCATGGTACCCTCCCCTCTCCCTCGACTCCTACGTCCTATCGTCGGGGAGTTCCTGGGGTCCCATTTAGAAATAGGGGCCCTACCCTATATAGTAAAGTCATCTCTCTCACCCATATATTTAGAGTTAAGAATTCGAGATAGAGATATTCTTATTTAGATAGAGAGAGAAGAGACTGAAGAGTGAGATATAGAGTTCAGAGTGAGATATAAAGATAGATATATATATATATATATATAGATAGATAGAGAGAGAGAGATTTCAAAGTTTAGAGTTCGAGATAGAGATATAGAGATATATATATATATAGATAGAGAGAGAGAGAGAGAGAGTTCGAGTTCAGATAGAGATGGGACCAGCGGATCCCCCAGCGAATATCCCTCTCCCCCATCTAGATTCTCTATATGGCAGCAAAGCGGATCGGATCCCCGATGGGCCCAGCGAAGCGCAGATAGATGGGGTTGGCAGCGCCCTATCTATATATGGGATCCCCTATAGAGAGAATAGATGGGACCAGCGGATCCCCGATGGGACCAGCATCTCTCCCCTATATAGAGTCTATAGATAGGCCCAGCGCCCTATCTATATATGGGATCGGATCCCCATGGGCCCAGCGAAGCGCAGATAGATGGGGTTGGCAGCGCCCTTATCTATATATGGGATCGGATCCATCTCTCTCACCACAGTTACGGGCCAGTCGGAATGTATATAGAAATTTCTCTTCTCTACATTGGGCATAGGTCCATCCATCTCCATCTCTATTATACGATAGGGGTAAGTGATTTCCGATTCAAACCCCATCTATAGATTCTATTCTCTTATTGACAACTTGACATACAAGTGTGACAATGAGACTTGACATACAAGTCCTATATATATAGATATAGGGCCCCCTTCTCTTCGATAATACGGAATAAGGGCAAGCGGATCGGCCTATCTATAGAATAGAAGGGTGAGCTATATAGATAGGGGCCGGTACATCCATATCCATATCGCCGGTACATCCATATCGCAGGGAGGTCGAGGTCTTGGTGGCCTCGCCCCTATATGGATATCTGGCGCAATCATTGCCGTGGAGATTTGAGCCCTGTCTCTTCTCCAGTAGGCAGCCCTATCTATACTTGGCGGCACCCCTGTCTCTGGCGGAACCATCCGCTGCTTCTCCGCATTCATCCCCTGGGGGTGCCAATGAAACTGAACTGGCATTTGCCCTTGATCGAGTGAACGGGGGGCGAGCGAGAAATGGAACGTACAGCTAGAATTCATGATGGGCCGGCGCCCGCCATATAGAGATTGAGATTTCTGCCCCCGATCTAGATAGATAGCAGACTCCCATCCCATCGTTGAATCGCGGCACGGGTGAGGTTGAATAGAGAGAGGGCGGGGGAGAGAACCTCCACGATTTGATTGGGCCTTCCTTTCCCTTTCTCAGAGCCCTAGGTTCGGACGGGTTGATTGAGCTTCCCTTCCCGACTCCCCAGATATGAGCAGAGGAAGCGACCAATAAAAGGAGTGATCGATTCCCTCCACCCAGAGGAAGAGACAACAATAACCCTAGAGGCTTAACAACGCCCATATAGAGATTGGGGTCGAGCTCGACCCCAATCTCTATATGGGCCATAGCGGGGAAGGCAGAAGCACACCTTTGTATTCTATATGCCCTCTAGATCTATCTGGCCAAACGTGCCAGCCCAGCTAAATAGAGTTGAGTTGAGGCGGGGAGAAGACGGGGCTCGGGGGAGAGGGGGTGCCCGGTACGGAGGTATATCCGGGGAGTCGGAAACCCGGGGCTAACTTATATGACCGCCCCTATCTTTCTTTAACTCTGACCGGAGGGCCCATCTGTATTATATCAATTCTCGTCTTCCCCCGAGGCTCCCTCCCTCTATTATAGTGTAGTGACCACTAAGGGTTTTTTATAAACAGGATGCCTCGCTACGCTCGGGTAACTAGAGAATTCTTTGCTTGAATGGGTAACTATATAGGCACCCTCTCTACGCTGCTTACCTCGTGTCGTGTGGTTAGCTGAGGAGGGCGGGGAGTCTTATCGTCAGAGGGGGCCCCGGGGAAGGGGTGAGCGAAGCGTAGGTTGTGAACCACTCCCCCGACCCAGTAGAGAGGGGGGGGGTACTCACCTGGCTAGGGTTGGAAGCGGGACAACCCGCGGGTAGGGTTTGGGACAACCCGTCCTCAGGGGATAGACGAGACGGCCGGGAGGTGAGCCTTTTATTGGTTAGCTTTCCTCCCGATCCTCCCCCCCTCCAGATAGAACTATAGGGGCGCCATATAGATATAGGGGCGGGTGGGTGCCCCATATAGAGATTGCCATATATAGATAGGGGATAGGGGCCCGGGCATAAATCGAGTGCCAATTAAACCAAGCTCACCCCTCCCCTCGCCATAAGGTAAGGTTGAGTGCCGACTACCGACTAAGCGCCTAGGCCTAGTCTCCCCCCCTATCTATATAGATGGGCAGTGGATTGATATATTCCATCGCCGGGACCCTCCCCCTCGACTCCGGATGGGCCATATAAATATAGGGCAGTGGGTACCCATATAGGGGATAGGGGCCTGCATAAATCGAGCACCAATTAAACCAAGCTCACCCCTTTGTATATAGATGGGCGGTGGATTGATATATTCCATCGCCAAGACCCTCCCCTCGACTCCGGATGGGCCATATAAATATAGGGGCAAGTGGGTACCTCATATATGGGATAGAGCCGGGCATAAATCGAGTGCCAATTAAACCAAGCTCACCCCTCCCCTCGCCATAAGGTAAGGTTGAGTGCCGACTACCGACTAAGCGCCTAGGCCTAGTCTCCCCCCCTATCTATATAGATGGGCAGTGGATTGATATATTCCATCGCCGGGACCCTCCCCCTCGACTCCAGTTGGGCCCCCTCTCCCCCTCTCTATATGATATGTGGGGGTATGATATAGACTCTATAGAGTATAGAGCTGCGGAAGGGCGAGAGGGAGTACCGGCGAGATGGGATCACTAGATGGGGGAGACCTTTCATCTGAATGACCCGAGTCCCCGAGGGGCATTGATGACCTCGCCATATGGATAATCCATATAGGTGGGTGCCAATGGAGTAGAACTATCGCCTTATCTATATAGATAAGATAAGATAAGATAATTATATTAAATGTCCAACGAATGACCATAAAGATAGGTCAATGGGACTGTACAATACCAAGCAAAGTAGAAACAACAGGGAAAACCCAAGAGGGTCTCCGAAAACAACAAAAAGAAGAAGAAGAAGAAGAAGAAGAAGAAGAAGAAGAGAGCACAAGGGATGAGAGGAAGGTGGAGGGAAAGGCCTCGACACCAACCCTCACGACTGTCGCCCAAGGTCAGCTGAAAAGAAATTGGTGATGTGTTGCTGTCTGGTGTCAGGTACTGGAAACTGTTGGAGACGCCCATGTTTCGTGGAATGTCGAGTTCTCTGGGTGGACCTGGTGGTCTGTCGTCTAAAAGAGGGAGCTCTTGGTTGTGCCCGAATCCGGAAATCTCTGGTCAAGGAAGAAGCTCCTCTAATCCTGACAGATCTAGCCAGGAGGTCCCCACTAGGGTCATGCCCCCGCTTAGTGCCCCTCACACCCGGCAGCAAATCAAAGAAAGATGTGATCTGTCGAGTAGTAGCCTCCCTGGAAGGAGGATGGAGGGCCCTGTCACGGAGCTTAATGGCTTCCTGTAAATAGAGAGCGAGACACCTCTGATCATAATACCTAAAGAAGGTCGTGAACGTAGGATGTTCACGGAAGAGACAATGAAACCTCCCTCTGATCTCATAATAGATGGAGCATCGGAAGATGAAATGTTCCTCTGTCTCAACCTCCTGGAGGGAGCAAAGCTGGCAGATCCTCTCAGAGCGAACTAAATGGTGATCATTCTCGACCCGAAGCCTGTGGGATCCGACTCTGAACTGGCCCAAAGATATGCGAAGAGCATGCATCCAATGACGGGAGATATAGGTGGGCCGAATGATGAGTCCATTGCTGACTTCCAGGAAGTGGTTGGCGTAGAAGGCCATTTTCGGGCGTAGCTCCTCTCGGGGTTGGTCCATGTAACCTGGGTGAATAGTCTGTATATGTCGTCCCTGATAATTCTGTGCAAATCCTGCGTGCTCGGAAGGAGGTGAGCAGGAGCATCCATGGAGTACCTAAAAGGGGGGAGACGGTCCATGTTGATCCGAAGAGATCCAAGAAGACGAGAGGTCTCGGCATACCAGCACCGAACACGACCACTACAGTCGGAGAGAGTAATGGCCTCAGAAGAACAGTAAGCAAGGTAGATGTATCTATCCCTGCCAGTGGAGGAGTCGAAAGTCCCTGGATGCGGTGCAAGAGTGAGATGAGACCAAAGATGACCTCTAATCTTGAAAGGCGAGCCCCAAACTCGGCAAGGATGATATGATGGGAAACAGTCTCTTTGCATCTGATGATCCGTCTGAGCAAAAGGATCTGAACCCGCTCAATAGAGGCCCAATCCGACTCGAGCAGGGAGGGGCCCCAAACCTCATAACCATAAAGAACAGTGGGTCTCACAAGAGAGTCTCGAGAGAGACATCTTGGACAACGTGTCCTGAAAGTGATGGCGGAAGCACTGTCTCTCCAAGATCGCGAGGGAACCATACCCCTTGTTGATGCGGGGTTGAATAGCCGGACGTAAACTGAACCGAGGTCCAGAGAAGAGAACCCCCAGATAGGTGTAGGAGTTGGTGATCTCCAACTCCTCCCCCTGTAGAAGAAATGGAAATCAGAGGTCTTCAACACATTGAAGACCATAACCTTGGTTTTACCCATGTTGACTGTAAGTTGCCTATGATCGCAAAAGAGGGCTAAAGCATCAAGCTTGTCTCTGTAACCCCTCCGCCGAAGAAGCCAAAAGGACCACATCATCTGCGAAGAGAAGAATGTAGATCAGAACATGGTGGAGAAGACAGCCGTCCCCGTCCTGTATGTGGTCTCTAAGAAAATCCTCCAGCTCATCAATATAGATACCAAACAAAGTAGGAGAGAGAGGGCAGCCTTGTTTGACCCCGATGGTGCTCCTAATGAAATCGGAAAGCCCAGCAGCAGTGCGAAGGCGACCCAAAACCTCCTCATACAGCCGGGTAATGGCAACAAGAAGGGTTTCGGAAATACCAATGTCTCTGAGTCTGCAGAAAAGGGCTTCCCGCGGAACAGAATCAAAGGCTTTCCGAAAGTCCACAAAGCAGCAAAAGACCCTGCACGAATGGTGACGTGCTTCCTCGATGATAGCACAGAGGGTAAGAATGTGATCAGTAGTCTGGTATCTGTCCTGAAGCCAGCCTGCCCTCTGGCTCTGCATTGGTACTGCTCAAGAAATGTCGAAAGCTGCAAATGAAGAACAGTGGCGTACAACTTAGAGAAGGTGTGACCCACCATAATTGTCCTGTAATTATTAGGATCAGAAGTAGGACCGGATTTGTGAATAGGGTGGATAATGTGGTGGGACCAAGATTGCGGGAAGCCAGTACACACCACCTGATTGAAGAGTTCTACCAAATAACTGATGATGGTGTCGATCCCATGCTTGAAAAATTCTGCCTGGAAGCCTTCCTCATCTGCTGCTTTGCTGCAATTCATCACCGATATGGCCTTCTTGACATTTGAGTGGGTGAAAATGTGGCAGGTGGGGGGTGGGGATATAACTTGGGTCTGGGATATAACTTGGATATCACGAGAACTATAGAGAGGCTCGGATGAGAGAGATGACCCGGCCCGGCGAATGAATAGAGATAGGGGGTTCGATCAAGAGCGAAGCGATCAATAGTTCCCTGTAGACTATAAAGAGTCGCCCCTGCATTGGCAGAGGCGGAGGCCCCCCCTTCTCTATTCTCTGCATCTCCATCTGGGGGCGTCCGGGTTAGGCCCCTCTACTCTATCCATATGCTAGGTTCCCGCCCTTATCGATCAAGAGCGAAGCGATCAATAGTTCCTTGTAGACTATAAAGAGTCGCCTTGCTTTCTATTGATAGAGCAGAGTCCCCCTTCTCTATTCTCTGCATCTCCATCTGGGGGCGTCCGGGTTAGGCCCCTCTACTCTATCCATATGCTAGGGTCCCCCGCCCCCCCCCTCTATCTATATGGGAGAAGAGATAGGGAGTATAGATAGACGATTTCCCCCGATATGGCAATCACCATAATCTAGAGAGAGAGGGGAGAGGGAGTGCCAAACTCTATATACTACGCTCACCCCTCCCCCCCAATCGAGAAATCACCATATCTCTCTAGGGGGTGCCCCCACCCTATATGTAAAGTCTAGATATTGATCTATGAGGAACTAATCTTTCGAAAGCAAGCTAAAGAACCCAAAGAATCGACCCCCTATCTATCTATATAGGCACTGGACTGACGAGGTGCATCCGCCTTCTATAGATAGGGCCCTCTGGAACTATGGGGGTCCACCGGTGGCCCTATCTAGATCTATGGCACCACATGGGGATGGATGATGGGGTGATATATGGGGATGGATGATGCCCCTCTCTATATAGGCCGACGGCCCGGACCCCCGGTTCTCCCATTGGCAACGGGAGAGGGTGGTTATGGATATAATCTAGAGAATAAGGGGTGAGCGCTAGATTTGAGATATAGATCTCGAGAGCCTACTGGCTATAATGATATTCTCTCCTTCTCTCTGGACTCCGTATGATTGATAGTAGATATATATTGCCTTTGCCTTGCCTGCTCTACACCAACCGATCCGGATAGATAGATTCTATACGTAATACGATGAGAATGAGGACCATCAGGCCTATAGATCCCCTCTCTCCCATATCTAGAGAGGGGGGGTCTCGTGGACTACCGAGGGCCGACCCCCGATGGGGGATTTACCGAGTAGCCCCGAATCCATGTTAGCATTTTTCTTTCTCGTCGAAGTTCTATATGAGGGTTGCCCCGTCGGCGCCTTATCTATATATGGGCCCCACCCGCACGGCCCCAGATGCCCGCCTGAGATTAATCTCGGGCCATCTCTATATACTCCCTCTCCCTCTCTCTTTAGATTATGTTGATTGGCGGTTGGGGCCCATATAGATCTATGTCGGGCCGATAGGAACCCCCCCCATATATAGATAGGGCCCAACTCTATGGAGGGGGGCCCTATCTATATATGGGGGGGGGGTGGAATAGTAGGCGTATGGATCTTAGATCTCAGATCTGATAGTCGAATAGAACTCTAATTGATCTGAGAGTCTAGATGCATCAATCATATTACGTATGTAATGTGTAATATATGATTTTAGAAGTCATTTGACCCCGCCCCATTAATTAACTCTCCATTATCTAGACCAGAGTGAATGAATGGGGGGGGAGATAATATGCATGTTGCATGGGCCCAACTCTATGGAGGGGGGCCCTATCTATATATGGGGGGGGGGTGGAATAGTAGGCGTATGGATCTTAGATCTCAGATCTGATAGTCGAATAGAACTCTAACTGATCTGAGAGTCTGGATGCATCAATCATATTACGTATGTAATGTGTAATATATGATTTCAGCAAGTCATTCCCCAATCCCGCCCCATTAATTAACTCTCCATTATCTAGACCAGAGTGAATGAATGGGGCGGGAGATAATATGCATGATGCATGGGCGACGGGGTGAGCGAACCGACCGCCCAGATCTAACCAGATGGTATTGGGGCCTGAATGAGACTATGGGGGCGGGCACCCTGAACTCTAGATATGGCGCCCCCGCCACTCTATATCTGATCTATCTGGGAAGGAGACCAGGGACTCTCGGGCGGCCCCTATCTGAACTATCTACCCCTCCCCTATATAGATCTAACGAGATGGTATTGGGGCCTGAATGAGACTATGGGGGCGGGCACCCTGAACTCTAGATATGGCGCCCCCGCCACTCTATATCTGATCTATCTGGGAAGGAGACCAGGGACTCTCGGGCGGCCCCTATCTGAACTATCTACCCCTCCCCTATATAGATATGGGCCCAAACTATCTAATCAATGGGGCACTCCAAAGTTTTGTCCGAGGGCGGCCCACCCGCTATACTTGGTATGACAAGATCAATCCGTTGAGTTCGGGAAAACTATTATTAGAATTCGGGTTGGGGACTATACCGGCGCCGAAGATAGTATATGCGGGAGGGCCCTATCTATCTATCTATGGGGGGGTAGAGCCGTCCGATCTATCGCATAGAAATCAATAGGCACCTTCCTTGCCGCACTCGCCCGCTCCGGAGATAGCGCAGTCTGATTGATTCTCCGCAGCTCTCTTCTCGTATATAGCGCACGCAGTCTGATCCGATTGATTCTCCTCTCCCTCTATATACATAACTAGCGCAGCTCTCCCATATCCATATCCAGATCTATAGAGGGGGAGGGGGCTCTCCTGCCATATAGAGATAGGGGCGCCCGGGGAGATAGGGGGAGGCCCATATACCATATACCCCGCTCGACCCCGACTAGAATAGAGTTAGATAGGGGCTGGAGATATGGGCCTATCCCTATCGGTTGGGTGTGAGTGTGAGCGCCGCCCTCTCTTCTCGCTATAGAATAGAATGCCGTCGGGAGAGAAGCTAAGCTATAGGATCTAGAGTCCAACCTATATATAGATGGGGGGGGCAGCCCTATATAGATAGATATAACTCGTGGCGAGACCCCCCATATATAGATGGGGGATCAGATCTCTAGGTGGTCGTGATCAATGCCATATAGAAATATGTTATATTTACTAGGGGAAATATAATTGACAAATTACAGTTCCACCATTAAAAAGTCGAAAACTATAGATTATGATGTGCAGTTAAATATAACACGAAAATTAGCTTAAATAAATAGCAAATTACAAAGCTTTAATGAGAAAGAGATGAAGGAAAATAATAGACAAGAAAAAGAGATAGATAACACTAGATTTAAAGTGGGGAAACCTAAAGTAAAAACCCCACCGATAAAACACTTCCTTTTATTAAGAATTCAATAGCTTTAACCCAATACTTCCACTTCGCTCCTCGGTCTCATAGAAATAACAGTGAGACTTTGGGTTTCACAATACAACTACTCAAATAAGTAGCTTAGGCTTAGATCAATCGGGTCGATCAAATGGTATCCCTACTTGACATTAACACCCCAACACTCAATGTTAAGTGGGAGAAACATTTGTCCCGTATGTAATACAATGAATGCATTGTGGATTTTAGTGACACCATGAGACACTATTTTTCCGCGGTTCAAAACAAAGTGTTCCAAGGTTTCCATAAAAGCTGCAATACAAAGGAACAAAAACAAAACATGCCAAATTACCTTTTTTTTCAACAAAAGGGCTTATAGATCCATAAATCATCAATGATGATTCAAGATAGCATGGAAACAAGGGAAATCCTACAAATTTTCCCATACAGAAAGTCTTAAGACAAGTGCTTTACATATGAAGACTTACATTAGATTATGGAGCCTTTTATAAACTAAGGCATACCCATAACTAAAGCTTCACTGGGATTTACAAGTAACTTCACACATAGTGTGACACATTTACTTATTACAAAATGGAGGAAGTATTGGAATTTTACAACAATCGTTTAAGAGGTGGCATTGTCATGCACACTCCCCCTCAATGGAAATTTGATAGGCTCAACGAGGCTCTAAACTTGCAAAACTTCACAACACACAAAGGCTTGGTGAAGATATCTGCAACTTGATCTTCAAAGAGAGCAGAACTTGAGATCAATATCACCATTCAAGACTTTTCTCTAATAAAGTACATATGAACTTCAATATGCTTTGTCCTTTGATGTTGAACTGGATTCTTTGCAAGAGAAATGCAACTTTGGTTGTCACATAGAAGAGTAGTGCTTCCTTTGACGCCCATGTGCAGCTTCATCCAACAATCTTTTCAGCCACATAGCTTCCTTTGCAACTTCCATAACACTTCTATACTCTGCTTCAATAGAATATATAGACATTGTTGGTTGCTTCTTGCTACTCCAAGTGATGACACTTGCACCAAACTTGAAAACATATCTAGAAGTAGACTTTCTATTTGCAGCATCACCAACATGATCAGAATCACAATAACCAAATAATTGTGCATCATTAGAAGAAGAGTAAAACAGACCATAGTTATCCTGTTCCTTTAATATATTTCAAAATTCTTTTTGCCATTTTACAATGATCCTCATAACTTTCTTTCACAAATGAAATTACTCCTATTGCATAAGAGATATTAGGTCTAGTAATAGTCAAATAAATTGGACCACCAACTAGCTATCTATACAGAGTAGGATCAAATTTAGTAAAAACTGGTTTAGGATCTAATTTAATACCAACTTCTAAGAAAATTCACAACATACCGAGATTGAGATGCAACAATAGACTTGTGATCTTGAAATATAACCATGCCACATAAGTGATTTAATAAACCTAAATTAGTCATTTCAAAATATCACCATTGGTAATCAAAAGATCATGTACGTATAAAACAATAATGGTAATATGATTGTTTTCAAACTTAACAAATAAATCATTATCGAATAATATGAGTTAGAAAAACCAACATCTTGAAAGAAAGCTGTTGATTTTAGCATACCAAGCTCTAAGAGCTTGTTTAAGACCATAGAAAGACTTTTTCATCTTAGAGACATAAAGTTCTTTTCTTTACCCGGTTCTTCAAGACCGGGACATTTTTTCCAGTGAAACTACGAGCTACCAGCCTTGCTACGAGCAAAAGAACTTGTCAATTTCTTCCATGAGCTACCGTGACTTGCCTTGAAGTTATATTTGAACTTGTATAACCACCTAGATCCTAAATTGCTTTGGTTAGGAGGGACTAGTTCCCAAGTATTATTCTTGATTAAAGCATTGTATTCATCTTTCATAGCTTGAATCCATCTATCATCTTGATAGACTTCTTCAAAAGATTGTGGCTCAACCTCATAGAGGGTCATCAAGGCATGATAAGTATGTTGACTATGAGTTACTTTTCTAAGATTAGCAGGATGAGAGTCTTGAACAATACTTTGAGCCCATTTAGGAACCTTGTGATGCAAGAAATTTTGAGATGACTCCCCCTCAATCTCCATCATATCTAGATCAGGATAATCAACCTCTTGAACTTTTGTTTCCATAATGTTAGGAGAAAGATTATCAGGTTCTATCTCAGGAGTAGCAGAGGAGGGTTCATGAGAAGCATCACAAAATGTCTTTTCTAAGACTTGAATGTTTTTGTTTTCAACAATGTCATGCTTGAAAGGATCATAAACTCTTAGTCCTTTAGTTCTACAACCATAGCCAACAAAAATACAAGAAAATGAGGTTGGATCAAGCTTCTTCTTTTTATCTTTTGGAATGAAGATAGAAGCAAGACTACCAAATATCCTTAAGTGAGAAATATCTGGTTTTTGCTTTGTCCATACTTCATAAGGAGTATCTTGATGAAGAGCTTTAGAAGGCACTCTATTAATAATATAGACAGCGGTATTCATAGCTTCAGCCCATAGAAACTTAGGCATATTAGAAGCATGAATCATAGTCTTAGGCATATTAGAAGCATGAATCATAGTCCTAGCCATTTCTAAAGTAGTTTTATTCTTTTTTTCTGCAATGCCATTTTACTGAGGGCATAGGAGTAGTCAACTCTCTTTGAATCCCACATGACACACAAAACTCATTAAACTTTTTGTTGATATATTCACCTCCATTATCAGTTCTAATTCTCTTAATTTTTATATTAGAAGCATTTTCAACTAAAGCTTTAAATTCCTGAAACTTAGATAGAACATCAGATTTTTCTTAATAAAATAAGACCAAGTCATTCTAGAGAAGTCATCAATAAAGCAAACAACATACAAAGCTCCACTAAGAGAAGGAACCTCAAGTGGACCTCTCACATCACTGTGAATCAGTTCTAATAATTGAGAAGAATTTGGATCATGATGTTTGTGAAATGGTTTAGTATGTTGCTTACCACGTAGGTAACTTTCACAAGTTTCATGATTTGAATTTATCTTTGGAAGACCAACAACAAGATTAAGTCTATACATTTCATACAAGCTTTTGAAATTTACTTGACCTAACCTTTCATGTCAAAGCTAACTATCATTTCTAGAAGAATAAAAAAACAAGACTCAGACACAAATCCATCAAAGATATACAAGCCATTTTTTGAATACCAGAAGCAATAATATTATTGAACTTATCTTTTACATACCACTTATCTTGCAACAAAACAACTTTACAATTTTCTTTAGTTAGCTGAGAGCAAGACAAAAGATTCTTTTTCAGTTGAGGAACATATAAGACATTCCTAATTACTCCATTTGATAACTTAACATTGCCACAAGCTTAAGATCTAATAATGAAGTTGTCTCCTAAATAGCCATTTTCTCACAATTGACAACATCTGAGAGGATACCAGGAGTACAAGTCATGTTCCTAGAGGCACCATTGTCAAGAATCCACTCATTGTCATTTGAAGTTGAAAGGGCAATATACAAAGCAATGGACTGTTCAACTTTATTTGCATGATTTTGCTTTTGATTTTGATTTTTCTTTTGATTGTTAAATTTACTAGTTTTAGCATTCTTGATTGACTTGTTAGTGTTTACTCTACAATCAGATTCTTTATGCCCAAATTTGCCACATTTGTTGCAAGTTCCATTAAACTTGACTTTGAAATTTTGATTGTTTTTAGCAGAATTAGGCTTAGGATTTGATTTAAATCTAGATCTGATGTTAGACTTTTGATTAGGATTGTTATTGAACTTGTTTTTAGTTGCCTTATGATTTTGAGAGAACAAGGCTTGAGAAGTTGTCTCTTTTGAATCAAAATTTTCCATGACTCTCTTCTTGAATCAACAAACAGGACAAAGTGCCTAAATCAGGAAGATTATTCTCATTTTAATACTTAGAGTTAAGAATTGAGATATAATTTCTAAATTTTTCATGAATATTTATTTGAATTATGAAGTACAGAAGCTTATCTTGAAATAATTCATAGTTACAACCATCTAATTGAGCTTTAATGTTCTTAATTTTAGCTAAATAGTTGACAATTTTCTCATCCCCTTTCATAGGAGTTGTAAACAACTCTAAAACTAGCTTAATTATCTTAGACAAATGACTGCCTTCATGCATAGTCTCTAATTGCTTCCAAACATCTGCAGATGAGTCCAAATGACCTATATGCATTAAGAATTCATCTTTTATGCTTTTCAAAAGGATGGATAGAGCCTTCTGAGATCTTTGCGAGAAGGAGCTAAGATTTTCAAGGGTAGCTTGTCTCCTTATGGGACAATTTTCTATACCAGTCACACGATCCCATAGCTTCCTAGCCATGAGACAAGTTTTTAACCTTACTCTCCAAGTGTTGTAATTAGGTCATTTAATAATTGTGATTTATCCATTGAAAAACTAGAGGAACTAGCCATTTTTAATAAATGCACACAGAGCTATGAAGACAAGAACAAATACTTCAGAGAACAACGGTTAAAAAATTCAAATAAAGTGGCTTGAACTTGATGGAAAATATCCAAACAAGGTTCAAGAACCAAGAAGGAAGTCTGTAGACCACAAAAAACAAGCCGTAGAAGATCGGCAGGTTGAGGAGAAAAAATTATAAACTTTTCAAATTTTGACACCTGCGCTACAAAGAAAAATTGAATCCGCGGTACAAAGAAATTTAGAATACCCGTAATACAAAGGTAATTTAAAATCTGCTAACACGAATAAAATTTAGGAGGCACATGTTGCTTTTCCGGTCACTTTCCTCACAATTTAGCCAAGCGGACGTGAAGTTGGAACTAATTAAAATATACCGACATTCGGGTTTGCAACAGGTTAAAAAACCCATGAAAAAACAAAGAAACACGCGACACAAGATCTAAGTTTGACACCGCGAAAAGCTAAGTATACATGTCACTTTTCAATTAGATCGCACTTCACAGTCAAACAAGTTAGAGACTAATTAATAGAGAAAACAAACAACAAAACTAAAGAAACACGTGTTGTTAATTAATTGGTTTGCTTTTGCACTCTGACTCGATTAAAACAAAGGACAACAAAATGCAAAGGAATGTGGACACATTTTATTAGTTTGCAATAGATAGATGAATCGACAAATTCTTAGTCAAACAATGTCACTTGTTAACCATCTAAAGAATCAAAAAGACACATGCGGCTTTTCGCCAAACTTTAAATAGATTACTTTGGGTGGACTTAAAGTCCTCGGAAAGAGCCCAAATTAAAATAAATTTCGGGTCCAAACGAAATCAAAAGAGAGGTGTCACAATCTAAGTGTCTAAACCAAAGCAGAAATTGACATCTTGACACTTGTGAAGACTCACACAAGTAGAAGATTAAAATACGTGTCAACAAACAATTGGTTCAGATTTCACAAATGACAGAGGAAAGCTAAACCAAGTTTGACAACGTGAAGACACGCAGAAAGCCCTTATTGGCTCGTGTTTCGCAAAAAAAAAAAAAGGTCTATTAAGAAGACTGAAATTGCGAAGCTAGCTGGAGCAAAATGATTGGCTCATGCTTCCCAGTGAAAAGAACTTCGCAGAAATGAAAAAAGTTAAATAAGACAGATATAACTAAGACAGATATAGTGAAGCGAGATGGCACTAGAAGATTGGATCGGGCTTCACAAATACGAAAAGAACAAAGAAGCTATTTGGAGCAATTTTATTGGTCCAAGCTTCGCAAAACCGAAAAGATCTATATAAAACATGACAAAACAAAGCCAGATGGCATAAAATAATTGGCTTGGGCTTTGTAAAAGCAGATCTAGCAAAAAATAAAGAATTTAAAGCCGGATTGGACTTAAAAACTCCGAACTAACTAGATCTAAAGAGATATTTCGGATCCATAGATAAAAATAGCTCTAACGGCTATAAATGGCAATGCGGAAACTTAAAGAAAGCATGCAGACGACATATTTAAGCGTGAACGATCGCAACAAGATGAAGACGCAAAGATCTAAGCATGTAAAAGCTCAAACACGATCTAACCAACCATTTAGCCAAAGTTTCATCAATATTTTGAAAGTAATTGGGTGGGAATTGGAAATTTAAACTTGGTTAGCTTGAAGATGACCGTGAAGCAACTAGGGCTTCTGACAAATATGTAAATAGACTTCAAGCTTCTTCGCTCTAGCTAATTAAAAGCTTCCAAATCAACCCTGCACATGCATAATCAACAAGCTCGATACCATGTTAGATTTATTAGGGGAAATATAATTGAAAATTACAATTCCACCATTAAAAAAGCCGAAGACTATAGATTATGATGTGTAGTTAAATATGACACAAAATTAGCTTAAATAAATAGTGAATTACAAAGCTTAATGAGCAAGAGATGAAAGTAAATAATAGACAATAACAAGAGACAAATAACACCATATTTAAAGTGGGGAAACCCGAAGGAAAAAACTCCACTGATAAAGCACTATCTTTTATTAAGAATTCAATAGCTTTAACCAACACTTCCACTTCACTCCTCGGTCTCATAGAAATAACAACAAGACTTTTATCTCACTAGTATAATAACTCGCATAAGTAGCTTAAGCTTAGATCAATTGGTCTATTAGCTCATTAGCACGTAAACAATCCCATGAGGGATCATCCTATATAAATAGGATGGGTGGTTGGTCATACCATTCCACTCTTTTAGCTATGAAGACTGACTAAGATTATTAAAAATAATCTTTAAGACAAGGGTTGTTTAAGTGGTGGTCCACCAAATGGTATCCCCACTTGACATTAACACCCTAACAAAATAGGGGGTCTACTCGGTCAATACGATATCTATGGGTCGGTTCTCCATATAGATTCTGATAGTCGATCCATAGATTTCGTCCTCATTCTTAGAATTCGGCCTATCAGTTCATAGGGCGTATAGAATCTCTCTATCTGGCGGAGAGAGATGGGAGAGGGCCCCCGCGATCGAGTAGCTAAAGGTTAACTCCGTCCTATCGGACAGTGCCGTTATATCATCATGGCCGATGGTCTACGGTCTACTATTATATCATCGTCCCGTCGCCATATCCATAGTTCAGGGTTCCGGTTGGGTCACGGCCCATCTATCTATATGCGGGCAGGCACTCCACTTCCGCATCCGATCCGGGTATGGCCCTGTTAGGTTGAGAGATATATGAGGCGGCCTATAGATTTCTCTGATTCATGTCATGCAGATCGAGGGACTCGCGCCAATCCCCCTTCAATCTCCCCTTCAATCTATTCTCTCGGGTATTCGCTCTCGGAGGAATTGGCTACACCCTCCTCTCTATATGGGGGAGCCACGATATAGTAGAGAGGGGTGGATACTATAGAGAGATAGGATGCCCCCCGCGCCAACATCGCCAACTAGATAGGGGCCCTGACTACTCTATAGTACGGTGGGGTCGCCATATATAGATATAGAGGGCTAAGCTAGTTTTCCTCGATCCATCGCCTATCTAAGTGGGGGAGGGGGTGCCGACTATGGATAGAGAGAGGGGATTATGTCTCGCCTTGAACTATAGATATGGCATTGCCGGGTGGGTAGATATATCATCTCCGTAAGGGCCCTAGATCTATATATGGCCCAATGCCAACCGGAACTAGAATAATCTATAGTACGGTGGGGTCGCCATATATAGATATAGAGGGCTAAGCTAGTTTTCCTCGATCCATCGCCTATCTAAGTGGGGGAGGGGGTGCCGACTATGGATAGAGAGAGTTGCCCCCTCTGGAATCAATACAATATAGGCGTCCCGCCCTGAACTATAGATATGGCATTGCCGGGTGGGTAGATATAGCATCTCCGTCGGGGCCCCAGATCGGCCCAATGCCAACTGGAACTAGAACTCTAAGTGCCAACTAGAACTCTCTATATATAGCCGCCCTGACTATAGACTAGAAGTCCCCTCCCCCTCCTCAACTATCCGCTTGATGGGGGTGGTATAGTAGTAGGGGAAGCCGATCCTGGATGTCAGCCCGAGTTCAGGGCTGCTTCAGTTGGGGTAGGGGGGAAGGGCTTGCCAAGGCCAAGGTAGTATATAGCCATATAGATCTATAGGGCACTTCGGCCGGCTCTAAAGTATAGATTGATTGTCTTGATCCGCTGGCTCTACTCACTCTAGAGTATTATGATAGGGGGCGCCATATAGGGGGTGGAACAGCGGCCATATATGATAGGGGGAGGTGGAACAGCAGCGGGTCGATGAAATGGGAACAGCCCCCGGGTGTCCCCGTGTTACCGATCCGGGTAAGAGCTATCCTCGGGATCTAGATCTATAATGGGCACCCCATAGAGAATTCTGAACTATGGAGGGGGGGGGCCTATCCTATATATGCCACTCCGGATGGATAAGCTCGTCCATCTCTTGATCTCCAGGCACCCCTATAGATATATGGGCCCCCCCTATCCCTATATAGATCTGGGGCACTCGACAGATCCCTATATATAGATAAGATATGGCGCCTCTACTCTAGGAAGGAGGGGGAGGGGTTGGTCTGCCGGCGGAGAGATAGGAAGATAAGCCGCCCCGCTGAGAACTACTGAGAGCTAGAAACCTGGATGACCCTCGACTCACTGCTTCGAGCGGAGGAGCGAGCTTCTTGCATTCTCTGCACCCTTCGCTCTGATTTCTAATCCGGTAGCTATAGAACTGAAACTCTCAGGCTCCGGGGCCTTCTATTCGGGCGAATCCCAATCCCAATCGTAGGTGCCCCTACTATACCATCCTAGAAAGTCCCGTCGGCACCCCACCCTGATCAGATAGTCCCGCCCTATCTAGATATCGAGGTGGACGCCCTACCCTGAACTATATCTATGTGAGGCGGATGGTGGTGCCATTAGATTAAGCTACCAACCTTCGCCAAAAATCTATATATTATTTTGGCCAACCATCGCCTTTATGTCCCAACCCTCTAGATCCCTCCCCTCGAGCCGCTCCCCTCTAGAGTAGATCCAAATCTGACCATATCTATATAAGCCAACTATCCCCTCTAGATTAGATGAGATCCAAACTATCCCCTCGAGTCGCAACCCGGTTGTTAGCAAACTGAATTGTATGATATGATCTCTATCTGATCTATATAAGCTCGGCTCGATAGAGAAAAGCCTATATGAGACTCCTCCCGACCCTATCCGTACTGTATTGGCTGACCCTATCTTATCCGTATAGGCTCGATAGAGCCCCTATAAATGGATATGGTCTACCGTGATGAATGGTCTAGCCCTGTAGAGTATAGCCTCGATAGAGCAGAGCCTATATGACTTGACTCTACTCCCGACCCCGCTCGTCCAATCGAGTATAGGCTTGAGAGAGTCTATATGACTCTATTCCCCATCCGGTTGGTAATAGGCTCAACTCGACTCAACGAGAGAGATAAATATGGCCCCCTCCTCTACTCTATGGAGAGATGTGAGATGGGATGGCCCTATAGGAGAGATATGGCCATATCTAATCTATAGAGATGGCCCCTCTCCTCTTTATAGATATGGCTCGACGCGTAGAGATAGTATGGTATGGCCAATGCCCTGTAGAGAGATATGGCCATATCTAATCTATCTAGCCAATAATATCCCCTATAGAGAGATATGAGCCTCTATTCTATAGATATTAGATCTATAGCCCAAATTAGTAGCTAGCCTAGCCACAGAGATTAGATGAGTAACTAACACTAGCCCTAGCCCTTATAACTATAAGGGATGGATTGATGGATTCATAGCTGGCCATGGAGATGTGATTAGTAGCCCCCTATATATAAATTAGAGATATGGCCCATATATGATTAGTAGATTAGATATGGCCAATGGGGGTATCCCACTATCCATATATGGCCATATAGAGAGATAGATATGGTATGGCCATATAGAGAGATAGCCTAATCTATCTATCAATGGCCATGCCCACTCGTCTACCGAGCATGGCCATGGATAGATAGATAGATAGAGATAGATAGATAGATAGATAGAGAGATAGATAGATAGATAGAGATAGATAGATAGATAGATAGATAGATAGATGGGAGATAGATATGCCCTCTCCTCTACTGAGCATGGCCCTATCCCTGAACAGCAAACCAAAGGCAGATGAACCCCCCCCCCATCCCCATTCCTTCGGATAGATAGGGATAGGCAGCAACCCCAAGCGTATATATAGATATGGGGGCTCCGCTCTCCCCTCGGGTTGGGTCAGTGGGCCCCTTTTTATATATAGACTCTACTCTATATTGGGGTCCTTCATCTTGTTCTTGTTCGTCTCGATCACCAGTCACTAGAGGGGAGAAGACCCAAGCTATATCACTAGTCTCTAGATACATTAGATCACTAGTCTAGTAGTTTAGAGAGATATGGCACCCAGGCTAGCCTAGCCTAGCCTAGCCCTATATAGAGATTAGATCTGGCCCTACCCTATATATAGATATGGCCCTATCTATAGATATGCACGGCTCCCCTCTCCCCCTTGGGTCAGGTGGGGAGCCCCTTCATCTTAATCTTATCGAGACGTCTCCATCTATAGTCACTAGAGGGAGAAATAGGGATAAGAGATATGGCCTATCCATAGATATGCATGGCTCCCCTCTCCCCCTCGGGGTGAGTTGGGGAGCCCTTATGATCTTATCGAGACGTCTCCATCTATAGTCACTAGAGGGGAGAAGACCCAAGCGAGATTAAGATTAGATCACTATTCCCGCCAGAGAGATGACACGACACCCAAGCCATACATATCAACTGAACCGTATCAATATCTATATAGATAGGCAGCAACCCCAAGCGATATCAGATGAACCCCCCATATAGAATAGAATCTAGATAGGCGACAATCTATCTAGATATGGCTCGATGAACCGAACCCGGTTCTTAATATTTTTCAAAGCACAAGACGCCCACCTCTCGCTCTCTGTCTAGAATATAGATCTAGATATGGGCGTATCTCTCTTATATAGGTAATACAAGTGTTGGCCCCCTATAGATAGATATGGCTCTACTCTACTGAGCATGGCCCTATCCCCCATATATAGATAGGCGGCTACACCCAAGCCGGATGAACCCCCCATAGAATATATATATAGGCGAATGGCTGGATGAACTCCTTCGGATAGATAGGCACCCAAGGCATACTCCCGTATCAATGCACGGCTCCCCCTAGTCTATTCTATTAGGCTATCCTCCCATATAGATCTAGATAGAGAGATAGAGAGATCTATAGATATGGAGAGATCTCTACTAATCTATATACGAAGTAGTGATATCACGTAGATAGATGAGATGGCCCTATGAGAGATAGATATGGTACTCCCTAGAGTCTAGAGAGTCTAGATATGGGGGGGAGCCCACTCCTATATCTATATATGGGATATGGCCCTATAGATTAGATAAGATAGCGGCAGAGAGATAAGATATGGCCAGATTAGATTAGATTAATGCTCTATGGCCAAGGCCCTATAGAGTAGAGAGATGGATTAGAGATGCCCACTCCTCCCTCTACTGTATCTAGCATGGCATGGCCATAGAGAGATAGATAGAGAGAGATCTACCTGGCATGGCCCTGCCCTATCCCGGTTGCTGGTTGCTAATTAGATCGATCACTAGTCTAGTCTGGTTCATCTCGATCCCCAGAGAGACCATATATAGATAGGGCTCAGCACTGCACAGCAAACTTCTCGACAGAGAGAAGAGATATTGCTCAGCATGCAAACCCAAGCCAATATCCCGTATCGAGACGAGATATGGCACCGCCTCTCCATATATAGATCAATGCACGGCTCCGCTCTCCCCCTAGTCTCTTCTCTATAGGCGAGCCTCCCTATCCTATAGAGAGAGAGATAAGATATGGCCAATGCCCAGAGATCTGATGCAGCCCTATCCTATAGAGAGATATGGGATATGGCCCCCGCCCCCCTATATATAGATTAGAGATATGGCCATACCCTCTCCGAGTAGAGATTAGTAGCTAGCCCTAGCCCCCAGATATATTACAGAACTATAAGGGATGGATTTGTAGCTGGATGGATGGATGGATGGATTCGTAGCTGGCCTGGCCATAGAGATTAGAGATGAGATGAGAGAGTCGGGCTGCTGCTAACTCCAGCTGCTATCTCGAACCAGATAGAGCTGCTCTGCTCTGCTAACTCCTGCTGCTAACTCGTGCTGCTAACTCCTGCTGCTAACTCGTGCTGTAATCCTATCTCGAACCAGATAGAGAGAGATATAGGCAGGCCTGGGGCGCCCATATAGATAGATAGACTAGATTGCCTCCCTCACCCTCTATATATATGAGGGAGATCTAAAGAACCTGGCGAGGAAGATCTCCATGTATAGATAGGCCCCTTAACATGAGACAAGATAGGGCTGGGTTATCGAATCTCTATTCTATATGTAAATGCCCTATAGAGAGATAAGATGTGGCCCCCATCCTATAGAGAGATTCTAGAGATGGCCAATGCCATATAAATAGATATGGGGGATCCCACTAGAGAAATAGATATGCATGCCCACTCCTGTATCTAATCTAGCATGGCCATAGATAGATAGAGATCTACCTGGCATGGCCCTATCCCTAACTGTGTTCTCAATGAACCAAACCCCACATAGAGTCTAAAAGTTCTTTTCCAGATGAACCCTCCACCCCCATATATAGATAGGATTGGATATGATAGGATAGGATAGGCTGCATGTCTCAGCCCAGCGTATCTATGGCCAATGTGGGAGGGGAGAAACCACACTCTCTATATGGCCATATAGAGTGATGAGATAGATATGACCATAGAGAGATAGATAAGATATGGCCATATAGAGAGATAAGATAGAGATGCCCACTCCTCTTAGAAATCGTATCTAGTCTAGCATGCCCATAAAGCATATATAGATGGGCAACAACTCCAAGTGTATATATAGATATGGGGGCTCCCCTCTCCCCTTGGGTCGGGAGGGGAGAGCCCTTCCCATATATATATATAGATAGGGTTAACAGCAAGCCCATATATAGATATGGGGCCTCCCCTCTCCCCTTGGGTCAGGTGGGGAGAGCCCTTCCCATAAATATAGATAGGGTTAAAGCAACCCCAACCTTCCCATAAACAAAGATAGGGGGTCAACCCCTCTCCCTCCCCTTGGGTCAGGTGGGGAGAGCCCTTATCGAGACGTCTCGATCACTAGTATAATATAATCACTAGAGATACCTAAGCGAGATCTATATATAGATGGGTTTGGTTCATCTCGATGATGCCTTTGGAGTGGAGTGTACTTTGATATGACTCTTCTCTGCTCGGGTGGGGCCCCATTCCTTTGGATAGATAGGCTGCATGCAAACCCAAGCCATATTACTCTTCCCGAATCGAGACGAGACGAGATATGGCATCACCTTTCCATCTCCATATAGAATCAATGCCGGCTCCCCTCTCCCCCTTAGAATCAAGCCAAAAACTCTATATTGAGGAGCCCTTCATCTTGTTCTTGTTCGCCCAAAGCTATATCACTAGTAACTAATTACACCCGATGGAAGCTATATCACTAGTAACTGGACCCAAGTCCCATTTAGAGAGATATGGCACCGCAGCTATATCACTAGTAACTAGACCCAAGCTATATCACTAGTCTTGTTTAGAGAGATATGGTTCCCATGCTATATCACTAGTAATAGTAACTGAATAGACCCATATCACTAGTATGTTGCCGCCCTATAAATAGATATGGAGATATGGCACCCAAGCTATATCACTAGTTTACTGTTGCCTTACATATAGATATGGAGATATGACACCCAAGTGAGACACTAGTAACCTAACCCGAGCGAGACACTAGTCTGGTTACCCAAGCGAGACACATGCATAGTCTGGTTCATCTCGCATTCTAGATATATAGGGCCCCCATAGAGAGATAGGCAGCATAACATGCAAACATCTCGATGACGCCCCACCGGCTCTGCTCTCGCTCGCCCCATTCCTTTGGATAGATAGGTTGTCTCAGCCACCGTATAGAGATGAGATATGGCACCATTCCACCTGTCCATATAGATAATCAATGCATGGCCCCTTCCCTTCATCGAGACGCCAAGCGAGACACTAACCATAGTCACTAGAGGGGGAAAGAGAGACCCAAGCTAGATTAGATTAGATTGATTAGATATGGGCCAGTGGGCATGCATATCCATCTCTCTACTCTATATGGCATTGCCCAGACTAGACTCTACTTTGAGGGGGTGCCATAGGGATTATCTATATGGACGCCCACTGGCTCTGCTCTGCTCTGCTCGGCCCCATTCCTTTGGATAGATAGGCTGTCTTAGCCACTGTATAGAGATGAGATATGGCACCATTCCGCCTGTCCATATAGATAATCAATGCATGGAGAGACGCCCAAGCGAGACACCAACCATAGTCCTAGAGGGGGAAAGAGAGACCCAAGCTAGATTAGATTAGATATGGGCCAGTAGAGGAGTGGGCATGCATATCTATCTCTCTACTCTATATGGCATTGCCCAGACGAGACTCTACTCTAAAGGGGTGCCATAGAGGGGAGGTTCTTTAGATCTCCCTTGTCATGGGGTGCCAACCTCTATCTATCTGAAGTGATTGACTGATTGGCGTAGCAATTGGCGTACTGATTGACTGATTGACACATCACATAGATTGGACTGGCATACTAATTGACTTATTGGCGTACTTATCCGATTGAGACTCTAGGTTGGCTTAGCTGAGACAACCTATCTCTATATGCTTTGGGGGTTCGGTTCATCGATATCGCTTGGGGTTGCTTCCTATCCTATCCTTTCCTATCCTATCTATATATGGGGGTTCATCAAGAAGTTTGCGCCTATCTAATCTATAAATGGGGCTTATCAAGATGAACCAAACTAGACTAGTGATCTCATCTAGCTTGGGGCTCTGCTCTATATAGACTCGAGGGTGGCTTAGCTGAGACAACCTATCTCTATATGCTTTGGGGGTTTGGTTCATCTGATATCGCATGGGGTTGCTGCCTATCCTATCCTTTCCTATCCTATCTATATATGGGGGTTCATCGAGAAGTTTGCGCCTATCTAATCTATATATGGGGCTTATCAAGATGAACCAGACTAGACTAGTGATCTCATCTAGCTTGGGGGCTCTGCTCTATATAGGGTAGATCATTGGCCAGTTTTGATCCGATATATATAGAGGGGAGGGGCGCCAATATCTATCTATCTATCCATCTCATCTATGGCCAGACCAAACTCTAGTGGGCTCCCCATCTCTATCTATAGGGCATTGACCAGATATATAGATTATGGTATGGCACCATACCTTAGGGCCATATCTATTGTGTGGGTTCTCCCTTCCCCCAGAGATATGGGGAGATCATTGGCCAAATAGATCTATAGAGAGGGAGAGGGCCATATCTCTCTATAGGGCATTGGCCTATACTCTACTCTATATAGGGAAGGCAAGGCAATTGGCTACTTATCAAGAGGAGTGGGCATGCATATCTATCTCTCTATATGGCATTATCTCTCGTATCTATATGGCCATATATAGAGTATAGGGAGGAGGGTCTCTCTCTATTGGGCCATATCTAGAATTTAACTATAGGGCGCGCAGGATATATATAGAATAGAGGGAGGGAGGCGCATCTAATCTACATAGAGGGGAGGGAGGGAGGTTCTTTAGATCATCCCCAATATATAGTTCTTTAGGGGCACCTATAGAAATCTCTATTTAGCCATCTCCATCTATCTCTCGAGATAGAGATAGAGTTTCATTGGGCTATCTATAGAGGGGCATTGGCCCCATATCTATATATACGCACGGTGTGGTGCCTTTGGGTTGCGTATGCAGTTTGGGGTTCATCTCGATATCGCTTGGGCTGGCAGCCTATCTATTCTATATATGGGGCGCCTATCTTATCTATGTATGGGGGCTTCCTTAGTTACGCCCTCCCCTCCCCCTCTATATATGTAAGGGAGATCTAAAGAACCCGATGGGAGAGATCCCCTCTCTATATATTCAACCTACCCTCTCCTCCCACCTCCTCGGGAGAGGGGAGTTGTTGATATAGGATTACGCCCTCCCTCTCCATGCCTAACCCCCTCCCCCAAGCTGGTCAAGGAGAGGGAGTCGTGCATTGATTATATAGTAACTTCTGCAGAGGGGGTGCCATATCTTATCTCGATACATTGAGACATGTAGAGCAATATCATCTCTCCGGGGTTCGGTTCATCGAGAACTGCCTATCTAATCTCTCTATGGGGGTGGGGGTTCATCCACCATTCGCCTATCTAGTCTATTCTATATATGGGGGGTGCGGGGGTCATTCAACTTGGGGTTTCGCCTAAGGGCATTGGCCATCTCCATCTCCATCTCTATCTCCATCTCTATATAGAGGGAGAGGGGAGGGTGAGGGCCATATCTATCTACGAGCATTGGCCATATAGATCTATGGGTGCCATTAGAATGAGGGCCATATCCATATCTATCAGAGGGGAGGGAGATCATTGGCCAAACCAGACCAAATATCTAATGGGCTCCCCCCTTTGGCCTAGATAGTGGGCTTCCCCATATCTAGAATCTAACTATAGTGGGGGCCATCTCTATCTATAGGAGAGGGAGTCTCTTTGGCCAAGCCATCTCTCTGGGCCATATCTATATTCTATTCTATATAGGGAGATGCATTATCTCGGCCAAATCTCATTTGTAGATAATTTCCCTTTTCTTTAAAGATGCGCCACCGCCTTTTCGTGTTTTCCTAACTCCCGCTTCTTCACATGCAGACCTCATGGTGGGGGAGCTAGCGTGGTGGACTACATCATGACTACTTCCAATTTGATTCCCTATATTCACCATTTGTGTGTCTCCCCCATTCCCCTTGCTGACCATGCGACCCTTTCCTTCTCCTTGCAGGTTACCCCACCCCATTCCTTGACCCCATCCCACACCCCTTCCCGTACCATCTGGAAGTTCGATGAAGGTGATCCCATAGACTTCTCTTTTCACCTTCGCCAGCTTCTCCCCCTTTACCCCAATTTGCATCCCTCCCCTCTGACTTGATGTTTGACACCCTTTCCTCCGCCATTCGTGACATTGCTTTGTGTTCCTTCCCCACTTCACTCCCACCCTCCCTTATAAGCGGACTCCGCCCACGAACCGGTTGTGCACGAAGATTGCAAATCCCTTCACCGTTAGCTTTGCTTCACTTTCACACATGCTCTTCCCTCCCTCCCTTCTATCAAATCCAATTACCATCGTCTCCTTCGCCACAAGAAGCACACCTTTATCTCTCATCATCGCTTTGAGCTCCATGCATCCCTTATTCACTCCCCTAAATGTTTCGGTGTACCATTCTTCCCCTTCATTCCTCAACTCTATGTTTACTCATACCTCCACCCTTTATAACATCCCCTGGTTAGCCCTGCATCTAAGTTATGTCCGCTCCCTCTACCTCGCTATATTTTTACCTACACGAATGTGAAGAAAGCCATTTCTGCCATGAATAGCAGCAAGGCTGCAGATGAGGAGGGCCTCTAGGCGGAATTCTTCAAGCACGGTTTGGACACTCTAAACAACTATCTTGTGGACCTCTTCAATCAGGTGGTCTATGCGATTTTTATGAAATCGTGGTCCCACCATATCATTCACCCCATCCACAAGTCGGGCCCCACTTCCAATCCGAATAACTACAAGATGATCATGGTGTGCCACATGTTCTCTAAGCTTTATGCCACGGTTCTCCAGATGCAGCTTTTTCAGTTTCTGGAGTAACACCATTACAAAGCCAGGGGGCAAGCGGGGTTTTGACCTGCTTACCAGACTGTCGACCATATCCTTACCCTTCGTGCCATTATTGAGGAGGTGCACCACCGCTCCTCCAAGGTTTTCTGTTGCTTTGTGGATATTTCGGAAAACATTCAGCCTACCGGCCATCCATCGGATTAGAGAGTTCTCTTGGGTAGCTATCGGGTACTATTGGCAGAGAAAGAAATGCGGAGCTCGCTCCTCCGAAACTATAGATATAGATGCCATACCATCCGCTAAGGGCCATATAACTTCAAAGTGCCTCCCTCAACCACCAAACTAGTGAAGGGAAGGGTCTCTATATAGAACTTGCATATATTGGTTACGAGAACAAAACTACAACCCATGCCCATGCATATATCAGATCGGTTCTAAAAACAAAACAATCTTCATCTCGCCTATCGGGCACGTATATATACAATAGAGAATAGAGAATTGTGGATGGTATCTCGTCTAGTGCCGCATAACCTATCTCGATATAGACATCGTCTGTTCGAATGGAATCAAGAATCCCATATCATATTAGTTACACGCACGGGCGACCCAAAGATTATGTATGAGTCTCTATTCCCGGATAGCGTTGGTTGGAGTGATCTATAAAATATCCATCCATCCATCCAAATTTGACTGGACGACTGGATGGACTAGGACCGACCAATGGGATAGTCGGTGCAGATAGATAGTGTTGGGACGGGAGGTTCGACCCATATCCATATGGTTCGGTAAGGGGTAGAGAGTCGGGATTGGGTTCACGAATAGGAGATAGGGCCGATATAGACAAACTATAGTTGGTAGTGATGGGTAAGGCAAACAAACACTTGGCCTCCGAACGTTTAGGGCCCGGTCCTATCTCGAACTCTCCGGAGCCACCGGAGCGCCCCCCTATGTTCTCTTAACGACCCTATCCCCTATCTAAATTTCTAGTTTGGGGTGAGGGACTCTCTCGGTCTCTATTGGGATTAGGTCAGGTTAGCTCGGGATTGATAAATTATGCCAATTCCCCCCTGACTATCCCAACCCAACAATCGCCTAGCCTAAATTAGAGATAGGGGAGATAGGGGCTTGTATATGATAGTTCAGTTCAGGAGGCCGTTGAGTCGTCTTATATAGATAGAGATAGTTATCAACGAGCCCTATCCTTCTATCCCTATAGTTCGTTTATTTCTCGGCCCCCACTCTCCATGAAGGCATTGATAGCAGAGCAGCCACTCCCTTTTTTCTTTTTCGGATGTCAGGGCTCTCACAATCACTTGACAACCCATATATAGATAGGGGAATGACTCTGAAGGGGAAGGACCTGAACTATCTTATCTCGGGGCCTATCTTATCCATATGGGCTCCCTCCTCCGCCCCCTCCTCTATAGATGGCTGATTGCCCTATCTAGATATGTGGCCATACATGTATCTAGAGAAACACGCTCCACCCCTCTGCAAACAAACACTCGACCTATCTATAGATATTCGGTGTATTAACTCAAGTGAAGTATGAATTGGTCCTTGCATATCAGATGGATCTGTAGTTATCTATTTGGAGGTCTTGGTACTTCCCCGCCCCTATCTCTCTTTATCGACCTCCCTATACTATATAGATATGGCAGTTCTGCATCTGACCCGAACTGTGACTTGCATGACTATCTCCCTCTGCATCACCTCTGCATCCATATAGATTGTGCACCTCTCGACCCCATACCAAATAACTCATACCATAGTTCCGGGTTGAAGCTTGAGTTAAGGAGAATGGGCTCTCTAGTTGGTCACAGGCCCACCACCGCCATAAGGGGGTCGGGTCATTTATGAAACTGCGCCAATTTTAGTTCAGATTTAAAATATGATCTCATTGAATTGGGATCAATCCCTCCCCAACTGTATTCTCTTGGCTGCAGTTTTGTTTTTTTCTCCTCCATGTTTTTTGTGCAGGTCGTTTTGCATGTGGCTGTTTGCTTGTCTGCAGGTCGACTTTATCAGCTACAGGTCGATTTTGTTTTCCCCAACTCAGTGTGGATCTAGTCACTTGGCACGATTTGAGCCCCAATACGCCCAAGCTTGTGGGCTATGCAAATGTCAACACCTTTGCCAAACACAAATCTGTGCAGAGCTCTATATGGAGCTTGATCTGGATGCAAACAGTTGATGCAATGCCCAGATCTAAACCAGCTTGCCAAGGACTCCCAACACGGTCAAATCAGCTCTGCAGAGTAGTTCACAAACCTCCACTAGTCTACCAAATGTAGCAGTATTATGTAATTTTTTTTTTTTTTTTTAATCTACATATTTTCTGCTGCTGTAGCAAATAAATCTGCAGAATCTGCAACAATATGTGCAGATTAACACAAGGGATGTGGGTATGCATGCAACGGGCTAGGAATGGGCTGAGAGGCTCTATGGCTCTCCAATGCAGCTCCAACTTCCTTTGGTGCTCGAAACTTTTGCAACCTCTTTCTTTCCTCCTTGGTGATTCAGGGATCCTTACAATAATAACACAGAAGCTAGGATCAACCAGCTTTGATACCAAATCTTGAGAATGCAATATTCTGGAAACCCTTCATATTATCAAATGAAGAAGCTGCAATGTTTATAGACATTGTACAGTAGTAACAACATCCATGGAAAGTGGATCAAATATACTAACTACGGCAAATATGCAAAAATAACATATTGCCCCTAACTAATCACATCTAGGAACATTCCAAAGCAAGTAAACTAACAATAGTATAGCCCCCACTAATCTAGCGACGTGACAACTAGATAATAGCTAATTAATAGCTAACTAAGTTAAAGTAATTAAATTTAATTACTATAACATTACAACTTAGTAAATGATGAATTAACCTAAGTTTATTACTAATAAATGACATGAGTGCCCATATCTATATATAGGTGGTCGTGGGTTCACATCAAGCATATGAGATATGGTGATCCCGCCCATATAGAGAAGAGATGGGGTCGATGGATATGGATATCTAGATAGGCTCCCAACCCCATCTAGTTGGATTTGTAGCTCGTGAGACTAAAATGATGCTCCATCCCCATATCTAGATAGGGGCTCTAGCTATAGTCTGTCTGGTCATCAGAGCCCATGCGGCCCCCTTGTAATTTCTAGGGGCCATAATATACCTATATCTAGTTGGGATGACCCCCATTGGAATTTCTAGGGGCCATAATATACCTATATTTAGTTAGGATGGCCCCTCATTGGAATTTCTAGGGGCCATACTAGGCCCTCTCGCTATATGGCCCCCATATATAGATAGGGCCCCCATCCCATATAGAGAGAGGGGAGAGGGGGTACAATCGCGCTTAACATCTCTATATCTATATCTAGTTGGGATTTCATGGTTTATGGCCCCCATATAGTTAGATAGCCCCCTCCATATAGTTGTGGGAGCAGGGGTGCACGATCTTATTAAACACTTCGCTTAGTTGGGATGGGAGTTGGCTGTTGGTCCAATCCATACCATAGTCGGCCGTTGGTCCAATATGTACCATAGTTGGTTGAACATAATCACTGCCCTTTATATAGATATGGGGTCGATCAGATAGTATCCACTTGGCCACTCCATTCGGGATTCGGCCCTGAATGAGACTACTGTGCCATATAGTCTCATTCAGGGCCGAATAGAGATATAGGGCAATTCTTTGCCTACTCGACCGACTAGCCTGACTATACAAGATTAGATCAACTAGATAATTGTCCCTTCGAGATGGAGATATAGGGGTGGACCTATCTACATGGAGGATAGATAGGGGGCCCAGATAGAGTTTAGCGGGTAGGGGATCGATCGTCCCTATATATGTATTTGACTCAGTAGTTTAGCAGATAGATAGATAAAGAGAGAGATAGAGAGAGATAGATAGATAGAGAGATAGATAGAGAGATAGGTACATAGATAGATAAATATAGGAAAATAGTTTCGATCAAGATATAGATAATTTCATGGTTTATGGCCCCCATATAGTTAGATAGCCCCCTCTATAGATGTGGAAGCAGGGGTACGATCTCATTAAACACTTCGCTTAGTTGGGATGGGAGTTGGCCGTTGGTCCAATCCATACCATAGTCGGTCGTTGGTCCAATATGTGCCATAGTTGGTTGAACACAATCACCGCCCTTTATATAGATATGGGGTCGATCGGATAGTATCCACTTGGCCACTCCGTTCGGGATTCGGCCCTGAATGAGACTACTATGCCATATAGTCTCATTCAGGCCGAATAGAGATATAGGGCACTTCTCTGCCTACTCAACCGACTAGCCTTTGACTATACAGGATTAGATCAACTAGATAATTGTCCCTCCCCGAGATGGAGATATAGGGCGGACCTATCTACATGGAGGATAGATAGGGGGCCCGAGATAGAGTTTAGCGGGTAGGGGATCGATTGTCCCCTATATATGTATTCGACTCGTAGTTGCAGCTAGAGAGAGAGAGAGAGAGAGAGAGAGGGAGAGGGAGGGGGAGGGAGAGGGAGAGGGAGAGGGAGAGGGAGAGGGAGAGGAGAGGGAGAGAGGGAGAGAGGGAGAGAGAGAGAGAGAAGTCCCTATCCCTATCTATTTGCTCGATTGAAGCATCTCCCGTCAATCGGGTCGATTGAAACGGGGCCATCTCTATATAGATCTAGGTAGGACCGATAGGCCCGAGTAGAGAAGGGTTAGACTCGGCACTCCCCCCCAGATCTATATAGAGATGGCCCCTCTCTCCCCTATATATAGATATGGGCCCCTCGGCCCCACTCTCTATATATGATATGATAACTCTAGATGGTAGGTGAGGAGTGCTGGTGGAGGTCCCCTATTTTGATTTGGATTGGTACCCGATAGACTTATTTTGAGGAGCCATATAGTTCTATAGGGGCAGCTCAGTCCCATATCTATATAGAGGCGCTCCGATCCGGGAGCCGGGGCGGGCGGTTGTGGATTAGATTGCAAATGAATATGGAATATAACAATCTATAGAGGGGGGGGGCGCCCGATGGGATGAATGAAAGCCAATCACTGTGCGCGGTGGGATTGATTAGCATAAATTGGATGGGGGATGGATCCCTCGATATAGATCTCCCTAGTCGAACAACTATATATATATGGCAATGTTGGTTGCTCCCGATCTCCCCTCCCGCCGGGCGCGACATATATATTGTCATTCGGCCATTCGACCGACACTAGGCATGCATATATATAGGTAGGGGGGCCCGAGTGGGCCCGATCTGAGAATGAAGCCCAGATCTGAGACTGAGAAGCTCATTTCGGCTTCTATATAGATAGGGGGCGATGGTCTGGGAGGGCGAGGGGGGTCGATATAGTTAGTCGTTGCCCTGAACTATCTATATGGCCGGCCGCTTGGAACAGAAGCTCGAGCTGTCCATACTATAGTTCTCGAGCTGTCCCCATAGTTCTATAGGTTAGTGATGCGCGATTAGTCCATTCAAAACCAGTCCGTACCATTCCATACTGCCCTATCTCTAAGCCTATAGATTAGATACGTTCCTTTCAGTTGATACCGAATCGGGCATCTCCGCCCTATCTCCCTATCTATAGAAGGGGACTGTCTCTGCCCTGCTAGCCTATCATCCAGCACAGCTCCCCTATCCGATTTATGGTTGGATGTTGGGCGGGCGCCATCTACCTATCTATGTATCTATTTATCTATCTAGAGGTGGGCACGAACTATCTATTCTGGGGCCCTCTATATAGCGTGATCTAGTCTTATCTATCTGGCGGCGGCCCCCTCTCCCCCCCCTCTATTATATCTTGTCTCTTTATGTGGAGTTGAGCGTAGCGAATATGGCCCCTATAGATATCTCGTAGTGAATAATATATCTTATCTCGGCTTTAGCCTAGACTATCTATCCGGGACGGGCCCCTATGACTAAAGGGACATCTCCTTGAACTATCTTATCTAGAGCAGCCCCCTCCCTATATATAGCTATCTATTCCGCCTCTGTCTCTATCTCTATTTCTAGGGCTATCTAGAGTCTAGTAGATGGATGATATCTCCCCGGTCGCCTTTGGAAGTTCCCTCTCAATGCGGCTACGACATCGATGCATTTTGATCCCTATATCTATATAGACAGGTGGTCACCCCGAACTATCTATATGACGCCCATATATAGATATTTGATACCTCGTAGTGAATAAGAGTTCTTTTTGGCCTTTAACTCGTATAGAGGAGGGGGAGGGATATCTGATCTATCTGGGGAGGGCGAGGGGGAGGAGCGCCTCTAGGCTATCGACCAACGGGGAGAGACGAGGGATCGACCAACGGCCCTATATAGATAGTCGACCAACGACCCGGGCACTCGACCATCGGCCCCGTCGACTGAAGATGGACGAACGAATAATAACCGTCGACATAGATCCGAACGAGATAGTAGAGTAGGCCGTCGGGAGAGAGCTATATAGAGTCTGCCCCCCCCATAGCCATAGATAGTTCAGGGCTCCTCACCTCGAGACAGTCTCTCATATCTAGTTGGGAGTTGGGAGTGAGATAGACAGTCTCAGTACGATCTCGAGTTATAGAACTCTCGGGGGCACCTCGCGATGCTGAAACGCCACGCCTATCGCCCTATCTGACCAGATAGAACTATAGGGCAGATATAGATATAGGGCCCACTCCCACTAGTTCAGATCTATCTTCTATCTGCTGCGTCTAGTTCAGATCTGATCTGCGCGGGCGGGCGCCTATATCGGTTATCGTTTATCGATATAGAATAGGCGACCCAGATGGATGGGGTCGGCCGAGCCAGTGATGCCATTCCATACTTGTGATGAGCCGGTAATGAGCTTCCATACTGAGCCAGTGATGCATTCCATACCAGTCCATTCTAGTGATTGTGATTGTGATTGACATTGACGCGGTCCATTCCGTACCAGTTGGTGATGCAGCCATGGGTCGTCAGTGGACAAGCGACTCTCATCCCATCTCATCTCATCACCGATCGTATTACGTATAGAATAGAGAATCTGGCATGGACTGCATCGCTGTCTATAGCAATCAAGACGACAAGCGACTCTCATCTCATCACCAATCAGAACTATAGGGGCGCTAGGTAAACACTAGGGATTACCCTGCGTCGCTACACTCCATATCATATTCCATATTCTCTATATGATATGATCCATCGCGTTATACGATCCGGGAGAGCGGAGGGGAAATAGCTCAGTCGGTTAGAGTGCTGGTCTGTCACGCCAGAAGTCGCGGGTTCGAACCCCGTTTTCCCCGATCCCGATCGTGCCAAGTGGATGGCCCCCCTCTCTCTCTATCTGGGAACAGTTGGGACAAGATTCAGACGCCGATCTAGCGAGGCGTTGGCCGATCTAGCGAGGCCCGAGGGCGGCCATCATCATCATCCGCACTGAGATGATATGATAAATATCTTTCTTTATTTCTTTCTTTCTTCCATTCAAGCGCGGGTTCGAAGGCCCCATCTAATCTCTCTGTCTTGTTTCTAAATCGAGATGAATAATCCGTTTGATTGAGTGAGGTCATGAAAAGGTCCTCGTGTAATCGAGTGGCTGAACTGGTTTGCGTGATTGAACTAGATCTAATCGTGGACTTAATTCGAAGAAGAAAAGAGGGCAATTCTGTTGGTCGAGGGCACTGTCGGGAAGATCTCTAGTCGGGCCCATATCATATGCATATAGAGGGGAGAGAGTCGACGCCTATACTCACTAGATCGAGATAGAGTTCTAGGGGTGGCATTTCTCTTTTCTATCTCTATTTAATGGATTTAGATTAAATAGGGTTGACCACCATCGCCTATCTATATCTGAACTCTTCGATCTACCGCCATATAGATAGAAAGGGTGCCTAGCCTACCTCGCCATACTATATAGCCCATAGTGGCATTCACGCCTACCGGTTGAATGCCTAACCCTATCTCCTATATAATCTCTCGGGGCAAGGCACTCATTTGATAGGACTCCTTCGTAGGTCGAGTGCCCCCGAGAGATTTAGAGACGGGCCCTATATATAGATAGAGATGGGGATAGGGGTCACTCCTAAAAAGGTGGGCCCTATTTGAACTATGGTGGTTTGAACAACTATCTATGTTGGGTGACTTGACTCGCCTTGAGGGGATAAGCTGTCAGTGGTGCAATCTTTATCGCCCATCCCATCTATATATGGACTAGTCGACCATTTCTCTCTATATCTCTATTTGTACTCCATCCATATCTATGCCCTCGACGTATTGACCCAAGCATAGATATAGAGTTGAGAGATAAGGCCCTATCCGAACTTTATATGGGGATGGGGTGCTGGATTGATCTTCCGATGCTATGGGCATCTTTGAATGGGGGTTCGAACTGTAGAGTGTAATCGTATGTCATGATGCGGTGCCATCGAAAGATCTAATCTAATCTATATGCAAGAGATGCGGTTCCCGATTTGGAGATGCATGCGGAACGATCTCGATCCGAGATAGAGATATGAATACAAACCTTTGGCAAATTAGTGATGCATCCACCGGAAACCCATATAGAGTTTAGGGTTATCTATGGCTGATAGGCCATCATCTCTATCTATAGTAATGAAGGGCGAGGTCCCCTCCCCTATATGTTAGGGGACAACTATAGATAAGGGACAACCATATCTAAAATAAGATATCTTATCTATATGATGGGTTTGGCCCCCTCTCATATAGTTGTTGTGCGCTCACCCATCCTATCCATCTATACTCAATCTCTGTGGGGGCACCCTCTATATAGATATATTAGGTGGGACATTAACCCCTCGATCGGGCATAATGAATGAATGAAACCTACATATCTCGACTTCGTTCGTTCGAGAGAGAAGTTATCGATAAGCGGTGAATAGATATAGATAGGGCCCCGACCCCATCGGCCTATCTATATCTATAGGGCCGTGACCCATCTATACTATATATATATGTCGACTTAAGGGCCCCGAATTCTCTATATGGCAACGACTCTATCTCTATCTATATTAGAGCCCCTCCCCAACCCCATCTCTATATAGCCGCCACTCACTTGGGGATGCTATCGACCAACGACCCCATCTACCTATATGAGCCCCTCCCCAACTCTATCTCCATCTCTATCCGGTCACAACCCCAACTAACTAATCTCCCGTTGGAAGGAACAAGTTAGGGGCCGGTGGGTTAGCCATATCTATATATAGGCAAAGGTGATCAAGTCGGGCCTCTAACCATTGAATATCTATAGAGGGCGATCGAGTGAAAATCCCCTCTATATCTATATAATCTGTGGGGACTACCAGTTCAAGCAGAGAGCGGAGTGAAACAATTATATAGATAGTCCCGGAAGGGCAATATAGATATAGATATAAAGGGCATTTCGAAATGTTACGATAGAGGGAAAGTGGATCCTCGATTCATATTATAGATTGTGAATGGATTATGTGGCCCCTCCCCACAACCATACAATGGACTCTATAATCGACTTCTCTAGACCGCACATCACCCGATTCGACAACTTATCCATTCTCTCGAGAGGCAACAACGTAGCCCCGATTCTACAACCATCTATTCCCTAGTCCGCACCCGCGCCACCACCTATGATTGATCGATTGGGTCCCATCACATGCTTCTCATAGCACAGATAGATCTTGGAGTCTCACGAGATAGGTCTTAGAGCTCAACTATACGATCTCGGAATGGAGTTGTCCTTCTTTCTCATTCTAGTTCCCCACTCCCCCATATAGAGTAGGCATGGGGTCCGGGGCACCACATACCCCTATATATGGGGGTGACATCCATCTCTCATCCCCCATATATCTATCTATAAGAGGAGCACCCCAGAGATATATGACATCCATCCTCCCCCTCATATATCCACTCCGGAATTAAAAAATCAATCGAGTGCCTCCCCCTCCCCAAATAGAATAGAGGGCGGGCTCCCAAAGATTGGATATTTAGGCTACCCCTGCCTTATCCCCATATATAGATAGGGGCCCTCTCCCTCCCCCTCCCCACTTGTGCCTCGAGAAGAAAATAGAGGGGTTATCCGGAGGGGAGGGTCCTATCTATATATGAACTCTTGATCTCTCTCTCTCTCTCTCTCTATCTATATGGCAACATAACTAGTTAGTCTTAAAGCCCTATAGATCTATATGCGAACCATATGTATCTGTATCTAGTTAGAGAAGCTCTCCTCGACATATCCCATATATATAGATATGGGTTCCTCGAATCACTAGTCAATGGCAATAGAACCCCTATCCATAAATGGGGAAGGACATGTCTCGAAGGAACGTATATCTATATCTCGAGGAGGAGTGCCCCCTCTATCTATATGGAGATACTTTAGACGCAACAACCATATCCCCCCCCGTTCTATAGAAGATGATCCTTTTTCGGGGGCGGGTGGCTCTCTCTATATCTTGATAGGGATATGGGTTTATGTAGGAGCCAACTATCTATATCTATAACCCCCCCATCCATATAAATATTACGCACGGCCTATATATCATATCTGCATTGACAAACATTGACTCTATAGAATCGGCACTTGGCTGATGGGCCCAAAGATTTTATATACTATATGCTATGGTCGGGGAGGAGGCATCGGACAATCGAGATCTATATATAGGGCACCGATAGGGCTATATGGATGGAGTATAGATTAACCACGATCGCATGAATCAAACTATGATTGATCCTATATATATACCTATTTGGCCCCTATCTCGCACATAGATAGATAGGGGCACTCCCATAGAATATATAGATAGGGGGCCATCCCATTTATAGATAGAGGATAGGGGATGGGGGAGATATCTATATAGAGCATCGGCCTCCCGATTCTCCATCACCGGTTGATAATGACGGATGATGGTATACATAACATGAATCCAAGCATCTCGTCCACTCAAGATCCCATTCCCATCGTTGATTCTACGCGCATGCACATCACTCATACCCCATCCATTGTGAAGTGCCATATCCCATGTATATATAAGTACATATATATATATATATATATATAGGGAGGGGGCCATATAGATATCTTGGTGAAATACAACTAGAAATGGATGTCACTCTATGGATATGATACTCTACCGACGGATATATATATGGGGAGATAGAGATATGCGCTCGACCACCCAGATAGATCGGGTTAGATCTATAGGGCGCCAATGAAACTATGTATTGTGGGGCCACCCTAGATATCTAGTAGGGTTGGGGTCATTTATGGCATGCACCCTATATAAATCTATGGCAAAAACTATCTATAGTGTAGTCGGGGAGGCCCGATATATCTATGGGGTCATTGATAAATCCCTTGACCTTTAGGTCTAGGCATTTCTACATGCGTGACCGGTATAATAGACGTTGTGTCCTATTGCTCGACAAACCAATCTATATATAGAGAGATTCCCCCAATACCTATATAGATATATGATATGGGGTGGGTGCCCCCTTACATATAGATCTGATCTATCCGGTGCTCGACAGATCTATGGGGGCCTCGACCCAACATCACTACTAGGGTAGGACCCTCGACTTAGCATAATCTCCCAATAGATGGGTGGGGGGCTATCTCGTCTCATGCCAACTCTCTTCCTTATCTACTCTATAGGTATAGAACCGATGGAAGCGAATATACAATCTAGTGTAGGTAGGTCAATACGAGCATATCCCATAGACTATTGCATTCGTATTACGTATGTAATACAAATAGTCTTTATTATCCTTTCCATTTGTCCGATCGGTATTTCCACTATATATGGATGGATGGAGAGGTGGCACACAAGTAGATAGGGGACAATCGATTAGTTACTAGTTCGATCAATTACTCTCCCCTCCGATCCGTCCTTGTTATCTGCTTGGAGCTCGCCGCTTAGAGAATAACTTCGTCTCCTCTTCGGAAGAGGAGTTGGCCTCTATTTATTTCTTTGTGGTCTAGAATGTTATTCGGGAACTAGTTCTTCGCATGTCCTCCCCCATATATGTATATATAAGGGTTTTAGATGCTTGAACCGCTCTCTCTGTGCAGATGGATAGATTCTTACAACGAGACTATTTATAGTCCGATATCGATCTAGATCATGGCTTAGTAAATCTTTGGGGTTTTGTCGATAGTTAGGAGCCCTATCTATCTATTGTCTATCCCGGTCATACTCTTGTTAACGAAACTATCACGATCATAGGGAGCATGCCTATCTATAATAGTTGTGGATGATGTATCTCTCGGGTTTGGGTTTTGCATTGGTCGTGATCCCTACAACCGGAATCATTGGATCTCCCACGGGAGATTAGAACGATCCTCGTGTTGCGCAACCGGAGAAGGCACCGGGGATATGGAGGTCCCTATCTATATATGGCGCCTACCTAAGCCCTAACCGTATATATAGATAGGGGACCCAGGCCCCTACCTCATCTATATATGATATACAGGGCCTACCCGACCCCTTATCTATATAGGACCGATTTGTCGGATTTGTGCCTCTATCGGATATATTAGTAAAAGGTTCCTCCAAATGGAATAAGTGTATAGGGTAGGGACCCGCTTATCGGACTAACTCGACTAGAATCTATACATTTAGATAGAGATGGCCCAATCTCTTTATCTTATCTCGGGAGGGAACCTTCTCTATCCATGCGTCAAGAGAGGGAGGGCTGGAAATTTGTATTTAATTATTTTTGAGCCTCGGGGTGCCCCATATTTAGATAGGGGCCCACTATAGATAGTCACCCCATATAGATATATTTATAGATATAGATATCTGCTATATATCTATATCGGGGTAATATAGAGTTTACAAGTGAAAGGATAGCCCCTATATAGATAGATAGCTCCCTTTTGAAAAATTTTTAGTTTGGGGCCCCTATGGAGAGATAGGAGAACTAGAAACTAGAGATTGGGGTTGAGGGGCCCTAAAAGATACGGCCATATTAAATTTAAACTACATAGGTAGTTATATAGATAGGGCCCCTCTCTATATAGATGATCATTTTTTTGGGCGGTGGGGATATATATGCCCTAGTTTGCTGTGCATTGGATTAATTTAATATCTATAGAGTAGGCCGGCCCTATAGATATAGAATTGAGTCCTTCCTCAGCATATGGATTTATATATAGTAATAGTAGAGTAGTGGAGGTGGGTGAGATGGTTGTTCCACCTCCCCTATATAAACTATATACGGGAATGTTCATTATATCTTTGGAATAACCCCTACTATATATAGTTACGGGTAAGATGCAATATACGGTAGGTGGGCTAAGATATATATAGACAAGGCCCCTCTATATCTTATCTCGTATTTTATCTATTATGTATATGGGGTGCCGAGGGAGCCCTATATAGAGATTGTGCTCTTGAGGAGTTATATGTATAGGGTAGTGCAAGCCCTATATATTTGTACTGATGCCCAGTGTGAGGTCCCCTATCTATGCATTACTGGGGGAGGAGTATTATTTTGTATCGCATTAGATAGAGGTGGTAGGGATCATCCCTTCCTAAAGAAGAGAATCCCGCCCTCTATATATAAATCTCCCTATTTATAGATTATATTCCATGTACGCTAGACCATATAGATCTATAGGTGCGAGTCCCATATAATCTACGAGAAAGGATCCCCTATAGATCGGCAAGGGGTCCAATAGATTTCGTGGGCCCCATCCGGTCGGTTTTGCTTATGGATTCTATGGCCCCCCCACTCTATATATATATGATGGTTTACACCAATCTGAGAACCCTTACCATATCTCTATAGAGGGGGCCATCTATCTATATCAGGGGTCGAGCACCACATCCATCCCCCCGATAGGGGAGATAGGGGCATATATCACTATAGGGGCCCGATAAGCTGAGCGCCCCATATCTATATAACACTGACAGCTAAGCCAATGCCCCAGATCAGAGAGAATCGGGTTGATCAATGGGTCGCATGCCCCGGCCAGCCGTATAGAGATAGGGGAGATAGGGGTCTAACAATCCCATATAGAGTGTAGTGGGGGGTCTCGACGTTGATACAGATATCTAAGGAGGGTGCCTGCCGACTAGATCTAGAACTCTAGATGCATGCCGTCGCTATATAGAGATGTAGAGGGTGCCCGACTAAACTATATACATAGCCCAGATAGATTTCTCTCCTCACACCCCCTATATATAGATATGGCCATCGCCATATATCCGTAGAAAGGGCGAGTGCCCCGGAGTTCGAAGATATCTAGACTAGATAGTAGGCCATGTCATTCTCCGAGAAGTAATTTCTCGGAATGGTTAGCTTTTGCGATTGGTTCGAAGCAAGAATAGAGATGAACTTAGAGGAACATGACTAGGAGCTAGATAAGGGATTCGGGAGAGCCATCTATCTCTATGAGCTAGCAACTGATCTTCCGGAGCGATCTCCCATATAGATCATATTTTCTAGGGCAACCTTCGATGGAGCATCCGATGGCCATCTAAGCCATTGCCTAGATCGAGAGAATCTCTATAGGAGGGTCGATCAATGGGTAGAAAGCGCGAGTAGAATGCCTGAGCCAACCTTATAGAGATAGGGAGATAGGGCAATTGACCACCATATCTCTATAGATAGTTTGAATCTATATTGGCCCCATCGAACTATACGAGGCCATTTATCTATATAGGTACCAGACTCTCTTTCCTTTCTTATCTCTATATGGGCTATATAGATAGATAGAGATAGAGAAATAGGGCTAACCTAAAGCCATCTATATAGAGGGGAACTCTATGTAATGTCCCCAAATGGACACTTTACTCCCAAAAGGATTTTAGGCAAATCCCAACCCCAAAATGCAGATTATAGAAATTATGACAAAATATATAATGCAGATCTGAATGGTATAAGGAAATGTCTACTTGAATAAGGTAGGAAAATCACTTCAAATTGATGTAAAACCACGAAGGTTTGAAAGTTTAGCTCAAACAACTCAATAATGTGAAATCACAAAAGAAATTCTAGATTTAGTCTTCAAAATGGGCTGTATTTATTTTATAAAATTTCTGCAGATAGCTGCCTCAGACAGAGCTGAAAATGACACTTCTTCAACACCAAAAATTCTGAAAGTGGGCTGATTTGGCCTCTAAAAATCAGAGCTATGAGCAGCAACCCAAATCAGATCAGAAACAAATTTAGAGCACCTCATATCAGCCCTAGAAGTAGGTCTCTCCACATGAAGAAGGGTTGAAATAAGAGGAAACACAGCTGTAACTTTTCACCTTCAAACTCTTGAATAAATCAGCAAAATTACAGCCTTCAAACTATTGAGAAATACTGAAAAATACCACTAACTCTGTGATCTGCAATGGAAACCCGAGGGTGGAGAATCCTCTCAACTAGAAGAAGGGTTTTCGTCCTTCCTTCCACTAGATGTCTTTGAGGGTTTTCATCCTCAAGATTGAATCTCTAAGGGTTTTCGTTTCTTAAAAGATTATAGATGCAAGCTCAAAGCTCAACATACAAATATGATTTTTAGAAAATAGAAAAGGGATGTTCTCCTCAAACAAGTCGACTTGCTTATATAGATGGAATGGGCCAAATCTCCGATTCAAAAATCGCCAAAAATCGCCGATAAATCGCGATAAATCGCTATTTATCAGATTATATTCGCAAAACGATTAAACTTACAAAAATCGCGATTTTAAATCGATAAATCGCCGATAAATCATCCGGTCGGTTTTGTCATGGAAAACCCTCGAAAATCGTTGAAAATCGCTACAGGGGGCCGCTAAAATCGGCAAAAATCGGGAAAAAACGCGCTAGGGTATAAAGAAAAAAGTAAATCGATTTGTTTTTGAACAATGGGCGTTTTTTTACCTTATGCGTCTAGGGGAGATAAGTCTACAGCGCTTGTATTGCCTGCTCGAAGCGCATTTTACCTGCTAGATTAGAACTCGCATGCGTTTTTATAGAGATGTCGCGCGCGCTAAATTATTACATAAGCGCGAGATAGATTAATCCCACGCTTAACCATATAGATTTGGCGCATCGTTTTTACGTATAAGGCTCGCTAGTGCGCGTTTTACTAGATAAGGGTGCACATTTTTCGGAGCTGATCTCCCGTGGCGATTTAGCTCGTGGGATTTGCATTTCTTGCATTTGTATAACTATATGCCCTAGACGATATAGTTAGCTTATAATAGTTCATTTAGTATATAATTAGTTTATAATAGATTGTTTAATATATAGTTAGTGTATAGTTAGTGTATAGTTAGTTTATAATAGTTTAAATAGTATATAGTTAGCTTATAATAGTTTATTTAGTATCTAGTTAGTTTATAATAGTTTGTAATAAACTATATGCCATAGATGATATTTAATATATAATATTATATCTTGTATACGTTATACAATTTTATATTTCTGCAGATATTACAGAGCTGAAAATTACTTACGCATACATAAATAATAAAGATAAATCGTTTATAATAGTTAATTTAAGTTTAACAATGTTTATAAATCATTTATAGAGTCACTTCTGAAGCATCATTTAACATTGTTTTTACATTTAATTTTAGTATATTTTATGAATTTAAATGTTTTTAAAAGTAGCGATAAAGAAGCCGATTTTGTCCTTCCACGATTTTTGCCGATTTTTGCTCGATTCCGATTTTCGATTCAAAATTTGATGCAAGCTCAAAGCTCAACGCCGATTAATCCCGATTTACGACTTTTTTGAACTATGGGCCAAATAGCCACCCTTGACATCCAATGAGCTTTCACCCCTCATTTAATGCTTTTTCCTCTTGGCTCTAACCCATAAGGAGGTCACATTTTTAGGGAAAATATACTTTATAAAGAGACATTAGATTTTCTAATTTTATTTTAACATTAAGTCTAGAATAACTTAATATAAATGCTTTTATAATATGTATATTTTTATTTGCACTTTATAATAAATCATTATGACTTAAGTTCCCCTTGAGTTTATTCCTTAGCTGTTGTGGAGACAAAATGTGCTAAGGGTCTTCGACATAGATTATTTTGGGTAGTGGGACATTTTAGTCCTTCCTTCCCAAAATTGCTTGCCTCAAACAATTCCAAATTTCTTTGTCCTAGTGTTATGCACAAAAGATAACATGCTAAAGTGATCCAAAATCTTGGCACTGTACTTGTTAAGTGAGATAAATATTGCCACCATCTACCACTCTCATGATAATCATATACATAAATTTGTAACAAAGTTATCACATAATTAAGATTGCAAATTTCATCCTCTAATTCATCATTTTTCTCGAGAGGAAAACAAATATGAATATGATAAGATATATGAAATTATCTCACTTGTTCCATACCTTGTGGTTTCATCATGATCAACAATGAGCTGAATTTCTTCATGATACAATTGCTGCAATGACATGCTCCTTTCTTCTCCATCTTCATCCTGTGTAATCTGCTCTTCTTGGAATGACACTTACATGCTTTTGGCTGCCACAATTTGAGGAACACCCTTCCTCATACCTTACAAAACAATTTCCTTATCTTTCACTTTGAACTTCAATTCCATGGTCTGATAATTTTGGATGAACTCACCCAAAGATTGAAGCCATTGTACACCAATCCATCAATACCAACAACATAAAATTCATCTCTTACCTCATGACTTCCCATGGTGAATTGGAGTTGTGGAACCTTCTTTGTGCATGTGATTGAGTTTCCATCGCACAATCACATTGAAACCCTGGAAGTCGTCTTCTTGCAATCCCAACTTGGCAACCAAATCTTCATCAATGAAGTTGTGTGTTGCTCCACTATCAATCAATATGGTGATCATTTGCCCATGAAGATCTCCTCTAACGTGGAAAACATAGAAACTAGGTAACACAATTAATGTAGCTAGTGTAGCACCTATGATAACCACCTCTCCTTCCTTTGCTTGGTCTTTTGGATCAGCATTATCTTCATCCTCATCATTATTTGAAACTACCTTAATGTAGTGGATAGATCCCTTACCTTTGCAATGATGGTTGGGTGTCCATGGGTCCTTACAATCAAAACATAATTTCTTCCTCCTTAACTCATTCCTTGCTTCAATTTCGGACTTGTTTCTTTCCCATTCTTGTGTCTTTCCTTGTTGCCCACTAATTGTTTCCCCTTGCTTATCAATTTGAGCTGTTATTGGCTGCTCAAATGTGCTCTTTGCTGCCCCAAAGGCGTTGTTCGTTGCTGCCCAAATTACAGTTTTCTCCCCTTCTAGACTCAACTCTCTAAGTCCAATGCTTTCTTAATGACACTTTGAGAGATGGAGGATTAAAGGATTTAACTAGGCCTTTTAGTGGCTCTCCTAACCCTTCAACAAACAATAATACAAGTCTTCTTTCACTAATATCAGACACCATTACTGCAATTCTTTGAAAATCAGAAATATACTTATCTAGAGTTCCTTCTTGCTTGAGTTGGGCCAACTCCCTGAAATGCATATTCGGGTCCATCCTGTCAAATCTTTCTGTCAAACATAAATTGAATTCCTCAAGGGTGGTGATAGAGCCATGCCCTTGGGTGATGATTTCATGGTACCACCACTCATGTGCAACTCCTTCCAAATGCAAGGTTGCAAACTTAAGTGCCTCTTCTTCATACATAGGATTCAAAGAAAGATATGTATCTAGTTTTGTAACCAAGCTCTAGCAGAACACTTATTTGAACCATCATATGAAGGAAGAGTTACCTTACCCAACCTTTGTTGAATGTCTCTCCTTGGTGACTCTTGGTGAACTCTTCGATTTCTCCCTAAACCTTTGCTATTCTTCACTTGGCAAGGATAACATCTCTCTCACCCTGTAGCTCAAATTTGCATACTCATCACCCCATACTTCCACACAATCAACATCATTTTAGGCTTCTTCTTGATTGGTTCCCTCTTTGGAGAAACTTATATTTGAAAGTTTGATTTGTAGGCTTGGAAGAAGTCCTAACTGATCCCGTAGAGCTTCCTTCCCATTGTTGGTTACTCCTTGGTTGATGGATACATTGTTTCCTTGTAGAATTTTGGCCAAGTCTCTAATGGAACTAGTGAATGTGCACGCATTTCTCTTTGATTCTCCCTCATAGACTACTGCAGCTCTCTCTGACTTCTAGTGATGACTTCATGCACGTAGCTAAGCTCACCATTGGGAGGAGCTCTTTGATTCTTGCTCTTCCATTGTCACCTTCTTTGGAGTGTTTCTTCTTTGATATACTAAAGGGCTTTTTCTTGATTGCATTCATATCTGAATTTTGTTTTTTTTTTCTCACAGAATGGGAAGATTAATTGCTTTGATACCACTATAATGTCCCCAAATGGACACTTTTTACCCCCAAATGGATTTTAGGCAAATCCCAACCCCAAAATGCAGATTATAGAAATTATGACAAAATATATAATGCAGATTTGAATTTTATAAGGAAATGGCGACTTGCATAAGGTAGGAAAATCACTTCAAACTGATGTAAAACCACTGAATATTTAGCTCAAACAACTCAATAAATATTGCAAAGGTGAAATCACAAAAGAAATACCAGATTTAGTCTTCAAAATGGGTTGTATTTATTTTATAAAATTTCTGCATATAGCTACCTCGGAACATGACTGAAAATGACATTTCTTCAACACCAAAAATTCTGAAAGTGGGCTGATTTGGCCTCTAAAAATCAGAGCTATGAGCAACAACCCAAATCAGATCTGTTCAACTGTAGAAGTAGGTTGCTCCACACAAACAAGGGCTCAAAATAAGAGGAAACACAACTGCAACCTTTCACCTTCAAACCCTTGAATAAATCAACAAAATTAGAATCTTCAAACTATTGAGAAATACTGAAAAATACTACTAACTCCATGATTTGCAATAGAAACCTTAGGGTGGAGAATCTGTCATCTAGAAGAAGGGTTTTCGTTATTTTCCACTAGATCTCTTGGAGGGTTTTCGTCGTCAAGAGTGAATCTCTAAGGGTTTTCGTCCTTAGAAGATTATAGATGCAATCTCAAAGCTCAACATACAAATTTGATTTTAGAAAATAGACAAGGATGCTCTCCTCAAGCAAGTCGACTTGCTTATATAGATGGAATGGGCCAAATAGCCACCCTTGACATCCAATGAGCTTTCAACCCCTCATTTAATGTTTTTTCCTCTTTGCTCCATCCCATAAGGAGGTCGCATTTTCTAGGGGAAAAATATACTTTATAAAGGGACTTCAGCTTTTCTAATTTTATTTTAACATTAAGTCTATAATAACTTAATATAAGTGCTTTTATAATATATATATATATATATATATATATATTATTTGCGCTTTATAATAAATCATTATGACTTAAGTTCCCTTGAGTTTATTCATTAGCCGCCGGGAAGACAAAATGGGCTTAAGGGTCTTCGACATAGATTATCTTAGGAAGTGGACATTTCACTCTAGGGTGCCCGGCACGTGGCCGGCAGTATCTATATAGGGCGTCGGTTGAGTGCCTCTCCCCTAGATGCCCCCTCATATTTGGGGACATATAGGTATATAGCTGAGGGCTCTCCCTTTATATCTTATTTATATGGCGGTCGTCTCATCCATCTCATCATCCATTCTATACGTGATACCAGTCATATAGACTATATACTCTATACGTGATACAACGTGATATGAGTCATTCGTATCACGTATATAATAGAGGATAGGATATAGAATAATAGAAGGATGATGTGGTGATGAATGGGCTAGTTGGATGAGTCGGACCGGTCATCGTCGTATCACGTCTATAATGGATGACGATGTGTGATGGATAGATGTATGATGGATAGATATCTTGTCCTACTATCCCGCTCGTTTTCTGCTTAACCCAACCCAATCACAGGCCGCTCCACCCCATACATAGATATGGCGCCCCCCCCCCTGATTCCTGGTCGCCCCCATATTCGATTTCATGTATTCACTCATAGCATCGTCGCCCTTGCCCGGTAGTCCCGTAGCGGGTGCTTTCGGACGTTTTCCAGGTTCGGAAGGAACCGCCATAGTAACCACCACGTGCGTTTCATTATCTCCTATCTCATCCTTGACTGCTTCTCATGAGGTCGCACCGGGAGCTAGTGCTTGCTATCCAAAAATTGCTCCATGGATCTCATCCGAAATGTTTGATGCCTCTCGGGGCTTCTTTGGCGACCGGGAAGTCACCGGAACGAGTAGATAGTAGATGGATGTGCACCGCTGCAGTTGCTCCGCGGCGATATCTATACGTAAGCCCGACTCGCTCTATGGAACTGGGGCACCATAGCATGTCGGGAAGAAGGGGGGGGGACATACGGGACAACCCCTCTGTTTCTTGCCCCTTTCGATACACAGTTGAGGGGATCACGAACGCTACAGGTGTGGGAGCCCATCGGTCCGAAGGTCATTTATGCTATGCGCTCTACTGATTGACACGTGCCCTCTCCCTCGTCCCCCCCCCTCCCCCCTCCATATAGATAGAGTTGAGAATTCTAGATAGGGCCCTCCCCCCCTCCATATAGATAGAGTTGAGAATTCTAGATAGGGGGGTGCCCTATCTATGGCCCCCCCTCCCCCCTCCATATATGTATCTATATATAGATAGAGTTGAGAATTCTAGATAGGGCGACCAACGGGAGAGGTATGGCCGGCCATATATTAGATAGATAGGGGGTCCCCAACTCTATATAGTTGGCAGTCGGCCGAGCGCCCCATATAGATAGGGGGCCCTGGCGGCGGGGCCCATGGAATCTATATCTCGCCTCGCATATGGGTAGCAAGGGGGCTCTTATGCCGCCCTGCAATGAGGCCAAGAGTAGCACACCACTTCGCACCTCTGTATCGGCGAATAACTGGAAGAGTCGGTGGAACCGGTGAACCACGCATGAGTCGCTGGTTGCGTGGGGCAGAGGGCTCGTAGTACCCCAACTATTGATCGCCTTTTCCGAATAGCGCTCTATTGATTGGGAGAGGGGCCTATCCCAGATCTAGTCTAGATAGGGGCCCCCCCCCCTCCCCCTCCATATAGAGAATGAGAATTCTGGATAGACTCGAGAGCCATATATAGATAGGGGGCCCCTCTCTATTCTATATACGGCCCCCCTATATCTCTTCATCTATTCTCTAGAGGCGGGCGCCTATATATAGATCTAGGGGGGCCCCCCCCTCTCTATCTATATATGGCCCAGATATGATATAGATAGGGGGGGGGCCGTAGCGAAGATCAGCGGCCCGATGGGAGAAGGGGCCCGAGTCGGCAGATGCCGTACACTTGATTGGCCCGCCGCCATAATATCAATGGCCCGCCGCCGTAATATCAAGTTGGTGAGCCGTGTGATGGGAGACCTCCCCGCACGGTTCGGAGAGCACTTACTTCAATTCGAGTGGGGTGCACCACCGCATCGACCATGGGTAACAGAGCTCGCTCGATTCGGTTCGACCCGGAATTCACTTCCGACCCTGTGTTTGATAGCCTGACCGTAGTGATGTTAATCGTGGTTACATTCGCAAGTAGCTTGGTCCATCTCTATTCTATTTCCTATATGTCCGAGGATCCACATAGCCCTCGATTTATGTGCTATTCATCCATTTCCACTTTCTTCATGCTCATGTTGGTTACCGGGGATAACCCGATTCAATTATTCCTGGGATGGGAGGGAGTAGGTCTCGCTTCCCATTTGCTAATCAATTTTTGGTTCACACGACTTCAGGCGGATAAAGCAGCTATCAAAGCTATGCTTGTCAATCGAGTAGGTGATTTCGGATTAGCTCTCGGGATTTTGGGTCGTTTCACTCCCTTTCAAACAGTAGACTCCTCGACCATTTTTGCTCGTGCTAGTGCCTTTTCCGAACCCCACAATTCTTTCATTTTCTGCAATGTGAGATTTCATGCCATAACTGTGATTCGTATCTCACTCCCTATTGGTGCTGTTGGAAAATCCGCACAGATAGGATTGCATACTCGGTTACCCGATGCAATGGAGGGTCCCACTCCAGTATCCGCTTTGATTCATGCAGCTACTACGGCAACAGCAGGCGTTTCCATGATAGCGAGGTGCTCCCCTCCATCTGAATACCCACCCACGGCGTTATTCACGATTGCTTTTGCAGGGGCTATGACGTCATTCTCCGCGGCAACCACTGGAATATTACAGAACGATCCGAAGAGGGTCATAGCTTATCCAACTCGCAGTCAATTAGGCTATATGATCCTTGCTTGCGGCATTCCCAACTATTCGGTTAGCGTCTTTCACTTAATGAATCACGCGTTTCCCAAAGCATTACCATTCTCGAGTGCGGGTTCGGTGATTCATGCCATGTCGGATGAGCAAGATATGCGCAAGATGGGGGGGCTTGCTTCCTCGTTACCCTTTACCTATGCCATGATGCTCATAGGCAGCCTATCTCCAATTGGATTTCCTTTTCTCACTGGATTTTATTCCAAAGATGTGATCTCGGAGCTCGCTTACACCAAATATACCATCAGTGGGAACTTCGCTTTCCGGTTGGGAAGTGTCCCTGTCTTTTCCACTTCTCACTACTCTTTCCATTTGCTTACTGATGTCATGATGCGCCCATTCCTATGGCCATTCCTTTAATCGCTCTGGCTTTCGGGAGTCTTTCCGTAGGATACTTGGCCAAAGTGTGACCCGTTAGCCCATAACCATAAGTACTGTGTACTGTGGCAAAGCGGCTGTTGCTCACCCAACACGATCGTACGAGGCACCCACCCACTCTATCTATGGGTGAACAAGAATTGGGGATTGGATGCGGGCGAAATTCCCGCCAATGGCTGAGATGCTCAGTCGACTCTCGAAACCTTTGTCGATTCACTTGCAAGTGAGCAGAAAAGGGAAGAGGAAAGAGGCCCTGGTGAATGCTGATTTGTAAACGGTGTAAGCTTTTCCACTCTCTCGGCGGTATTCAAGATCGACCACGTTGAGGGATACACCGTGAAGCGAAGGACGGGAACGTGGGTGGCAGTGCGTTCCAATTTTTGGCCTTGCACCGAACATCCAATGGACCATGGACTAAACGGCCACTGTCTGAGAGGACTATGTCCAGGTTGTTCCGCCCCCACAAGGTACATCCCGCGCCTATGGGCCGCTATAACTATCCAAGAAGACACTCGAAACTGGAAGAACCCGGTGGACCGCCGAGCTGCAAGTCGACACGCATGCACGGGAGCAGGATTCCCCAAAAAGCCAGGGTCGCGGGTGGCCAAGAGGGCCCACTTGGAGACTCGGGATCTCAGCAGATATAGATCTATATCTATTGGAAGAGAAGAAATAGATCTTATCTATCAATCAATCTATATTAAGCTCGTGATAGATAATACCCCCAGTGTCCATTCGTTCCTGCATAACAACTATCAACTCTCCGCCCCCACCCCCCTCCCCCTCCCTGAACTATCTTATCTATATGGCGCTCCGCTCCCTCCCCCTCTAGATCTATGGCCTAACCCATATAGATAGAGGGCAGGAGCTATGGAGAGTCGGCCCCCCCATCATATATCATAGAGAGGAAGCCCATATCTCCAGGGGGGTCCCGGATGCCTATATATCCATATGGCTGAAGTCTGTAGTCGCCCCATATAGATCTCTATATAGATAGGATAGGGGTCTAGTCGGTCGATCAGATAGATATCAATCACTGCCCTCTATCTATATAGATATAGATATAGATATATGGATCTATATCTATATCTATATATAGATATGGGGTCGATCGGATAGATAGTATCAGTATCCATCACTCCCCCCCACCCCTTCCTATCTTATAGTTCTAGATAGGGCCCTATATCTCTATTCGTGCCATATATATACATATATACATATATATATATATATACACACATACATATATAAATATACATATACATATATATATCACATCACTGAGATGGAGATGGAGACTAAGATGGATCTCATTACCGGATAGAGGGGGCCACATAAGATCTTCGTATCACATCACTAATATGGATCGGATGGATCATATAGATTAGATCTGATAGTCGATCCATAGATTAGATGTCGGGCATCCGAGAAACTATAGATGTAGATCTAGGCTCTCCCCCGCGCCATATGGAATAGATATCGCCATATAGATATAAGGGCCAAGCATCCGGCTTGGAAAGTATAGTGTATATGGCAAGTATAGTGTATATGGCAACTTCAACTTCAACTTTAACTTTAAGCTCTTGGCTCAATCTTTGGCTAATTTCATGGCCCGCCGGCATAAAGACAACCCCGAGTGTTTATGCGCGCCTCCATGTCTATGCGCTCTTTCCCTCAATCGACCAGGTGCGCCCCTATATCTCTCTCTATAGGCGCCCGCCCCGCCTCCCGCCTTATTTAGAAGTAACTGGTAACTGGCCCTGCCCTTACGTCTACGCGTCTCCTTCCAATCGATGAAGCATGGACCAACTTGAACTTGGATTCTTTATGCGCTCTTACTCTCTTTTCGCCGCGTGCACTTTCAGATTGAGTCAGATTGAGATAGAGTAGGTCGAGTGCCCCCTATATCTATATATCTGGATATGGGCCCATATACTTTCTATAGAGAGGGGGAGGGGCGAGAATGAGAATGTATTTTATTCGCCCTCCTCCCTCCCATGCTTTTTTTCCTGGTCCTTCGATTGAGAATAGATATAGGGGGGGGGGCCGGAGCAAGAAAAGAAGTACAGGAGAAGAGATAGATTCTCGTAAAAAAACCACACGTTCGTCTCGTTATTACAACCTTCCTTCTTCATGTCCCTGATTTCCAGGAGCTACGCGCAAATCCTTAGATTTCGGTGGTTCTTAATTGAGCAATAAATCCAAAACCATGGATGCATAGTTTTTATGATAAGGAAGATGCCCAAAATGACTCAAATGAACCCTTTTATATCCTTTTGGTGGCACCAAAATAAATTAGGAGTTTTTCCCCATAAATAAATTAGGAGTCTTTTTGACGGGAAAGAGAGAAGAATGTTGGCAGAAATCCAAACGTGAGGCGGTTGCGCAAGCAGTGTGTTCTCCACCGAGTGATCCCAGAGTGTAATGGCTGAAGGGCAATGATCTTGCATGTAAAGACAAGATGCCATCAAGAAGACATGACGAATCGGAAGCAGCAGTTACGAAAAGATTAGAGTAGATGTTGGAGGAGGTCAAAGGTGTAAGGATTAGATTGGAGGATGCGAGAGGAAGACCACCAAAGAAGAAGGTGTCTTATGGTGTGAAGTGTTTAGGAAGACACGGTGAACAATGGGCAGCGTAGAGAAGACTGTGAAAAGAGAGTGCAAGTGGAGTGTTGGAGAGAAGAAAAGGAATGCATAGAGGCACAACAAAAGGTTGCGTGTGAAGAGTGTAAGAGCGAAGAGAAAGTATGCGTGGGAGCACCGTCGAGAAATGCATGGAAGGTTTCTCACGAAGAAGTCACTTGGAGATACACGACAATGAGCAAGAGTATCAGACCTTTGAAGAAGGAAGCTAATAGAGAGGAGAAGATGGTCGTTGATGGCCATGGCGCATGAAGGATTGCACAAATCCACATATAGAAGTGGAAGGAAAAGAAAAAGAAAGAGTGAGGAGATTACGCAGCCGAGAATCGAAGAGTGCAAAAATGATTCCTAATAGAAGGATCAAAGGGTGCAGATGATTGCGTGGAGGAAAATGTCCGGAGGAAGGACATACGGGATGCACTTTGCTAAGTGCATGAGAGAAAAGAGCCTTGTGAAAAGGATACGGGGCATAGAGGAATACACGAGGAAGAAACTTCGAGAGGAGATAAGGAGTGCACGAGATAAATATGCACGTGGGAATTGGAGCTAGTTTCCAGAAGGAAACATAGGAAGGAGAGGAAGATGTTTCCTCGAAGGCAATTGAAGTAGAGCATTCTGAAGGAGAGATTGGAAGAATAAAGATGTCGTGAATATCTCAAGGGAGAGCATGAAAAGGAGTGTGCAAAGGAGAAGAGCGAGGTGGAAAGAGGAATTACGTGAAGAATTAGAAGTTTCCTCGAAGGCAACCAAGGAAGATAGGTATGTGGAAGATCTTTGCATGAAGTGTGTGGTGCAAAAGGCACATTGAAGAAAGAGCATGTGAACATAGGAGAGCATGGTAGCATTGTAATGAAATTGCGTGAGGATACAAAAGTTGCCTCTAAGGAAACCGAGGAAAGAAGGGAGCATGAAAAGAAAGGAGAAGATATGGCACACTTCCATCATGGCCAAATGCCGAGAGGAAAAACACAGAGAGAAATCGTGAATGAGTAGATAATGCCCTGACGGTGCACAGGAAGCCAGAGTGCGGTTTAACAGAGACCAAGTGAGAAGAAAGCAAAGAAGCCCGTGAGAAGGCATTGGGCAAGGAGATGAAGATTGTGCGAAATAGAATGGCTCTTGAAAGAGAATGGTGAAGGCAGAGAAGGAGACCGGGGAGATGGTCGATGATGGGTCCAAGCCCACGAGATCGCAGGGAGTTTGTTGGGTTTCAAAATGGAACATGGGTTGAAACCACAGTCAGGGGACAATAAGTCCCTCCTCTTTAATGGGAGAGGTTCCCTTATTGAAAGCAGGAAAAACAAATGTACAGATATACAACTCTCAATGTTTGGATCTGGTATCTGGAGTGTTTTCATACTCAAAAGATTATCAATTAGAAGGAATGGAAGAATAAAGAGATGGGAGAAGGAAGAAAATGACAATGCTTTTGGGAAATATAGATAGCAAAGTATCTCCCTACTCACATTGAACCAAGAAAATATAGAAAAGGATCAATTACTTCACCACCGATGCAAATCTGTAGACACAAAGTTCTAAAGATTACATAGACCAGAACACAAAGTTTCTTTTGAATGCAAAGACAAATGATCCATTGAACCGAGCAAGGAGAGAGAAAGATATAACAGAGGAAAATAAGAAAGAAAGAATTTCTGTATTGAATTACTTCAAAATTTACAACCTTCCCAGAAAACCAGAATCCCCCTTTTTCCCGTGGCCAAAACCATATATTTATAACAATCCGTATACATCCATACTTTGTCCCCAAGAAAAGAATATCCGAAAGGAATAATGTTTGTTGCAGATCCACTTTTGGAAAGTGACATGAAACAAATGCACTTATGAAAACCAGAGGTTGTAAAGGCGAATATTTTGTTAGTTCGAGCATGATTACTTTAGTAGGGGCATCTCATGATTTTCTTCTTCATGTGGTCCTGCCATTTCTACCTTTTAACCACTTTCATAGCACTCAAGTGCTTACTGATAAGTTTTATCCCTTTTTATCGCGTATGCCCGATAAACTCCGTTTTTTGATGATCAAACTTTACATCCCTTTAAACTTATTGATTTGGCTCCATAATAAACCTAGAAATGCATCTCATGGAGAAACGACAAGAATATAGAGAAAAGAATGAAGAATGAGCCATTTTTGTGTTTTGCAGAGCTCTGGTTTGTTAATGGCGTTAAAAACTAGATGAGTACATTCGGCTATCTTTTCCCCTTTTTACCTTCAAATTTGGACCCTACACGTGGCAAGATCCAAGCAACGATGGCCTGGGGGAGAAATCTGCATTTCCTGACATCTGGGAGAAAAAGCGTGATTTCTCATTTTGCTCCGCCCCCCTCCGCAGCTCCGCTAAAGGCCGGACACGTGGCGCCATTTGAGTGGCTGAGGAAATGCGGTTCAAATCTGCCATTTAAACTCTTTTTAACAAAAATCTCAAATTCTCAAAAACCTCCGCATGACCCACTTTGACTTTTCAACGTGGACGCGTGGCACACCTTGATTGGAAAGGGGGTCGTGGCTCAATTTGCAACATTTTAACCCTTTGGTGAAAAAGGCTCAAATTCTCAATTTCCTCCACGGGCCCGTTGTTCCGATTTCATTCTTTGACATGTGGCATCACCTGACTGGTTGCGGGGATGTGTTTCGCTTTTATACTGTTTTGAAAAAGGGAAATATTCCAACCTTTTCCCCGAAAGTCCATGCCTCCGCCATTGACTTTTCAACATGGACACGTGTCCCTTTCTGATTTGTTGTGGACTTCAACTCGGAATTTATCCTTTCTCTGCAACAAGGTTAAAGACGAAAGATGCAAGGTCCCACGCATTCCAAATGCATAAAAGAACTAAAATCATGTCCCACCCATTAAAAATAGGTAAAGCGTTTTAACGGCAGCGTGGTCGAGGAAATTTTGATTAAAAACGTCGTAGGAAATGGAAACGAGCATCCGAGGAGTTTAAAACACGAATTTCTTCTATGGCAGGGCTCCAATTTTCATGAAATTAGATTCGAACGGGTGGGGAAAATTGAGAGGATAACAATTATTGGGTTTGAGAATGGAACATAGGTTGAAACCACGGTCGGGGACAACAAGTCCCTCCTCTTTAATGGGAGAGGTTCCCTTATTGAAAGTAGGAAAAACAAATGTACAGATATACAAATCTCAATGTTTGGATCCAAGCCCACAAGATCGCATGAAGTTGAATGCGTGGAGGAAAATAAAGCAAGAGCACTAGATGCCTCAAATAGGAAGGGCGCACTAAACGCAACAACCAAAAATTGCACAAAGGAGAATGTGCAAGGAGAGGAGGTAGCAGCAAAAAGGTGACAAGATTAAAAGGAAGAAGTGTGAAAGCGTAGAGTGCACAACAAAAACCCGTGAAACCAAGAAGGGTGTAAAGGAGAGTATAGAGGAAGAGGTGAACGAGGTAGAGTGCCAAAAAAGGAGTCATGATAGAGCGGGGACTAGAAGACAAAGGAAGAAAGGAGAGAATAAGTGCATGTGGGATGAAAACGTAGATGGAGGAAGAAGCCCAAAGATAAAATGGGTGACAGAGAAACAAAACCCCAAAGGCTTTAGGTGGATGTTGACAAATATGGAAGAGTGTGGACTCGCATGAAAAAAGGGGACATAGATGAGGATAGACTCGCAGCGAGAAGGATCAAAGGCAAAGCTTTAGGAGGAGGAGGATGGTTTAAGGAAAGAAGAGACTTGAGAAGAAGAAGAGTGGGAAGAGACTCGCATCGAGAGAAGAAGAATCATGACAAGTAAAAGGTCGCAAAGGATCAAGAGAGAAGATCCATTGGGAGGAGAGCTCGGAGCTACGAGAAGTTGAAGCTCTACTAAAGTGCACAAGATGGCATTGAAGGGCCATAAAAAAGCGATAAGGGATTAGAAGAGGTGCAAGAAGAAACGTCGGCGTTGGACATAGGCTTGTTGAATGTAGGAGCCAAGACTAATTGTTCGAATAGTTTGAAGGGTGGTCCTACCACTTGCTTAGTCTACTCGAGGTGCAATTCAAGTTTTAAGTACCTCGGATGTTTGATGCAGTGCAAGAAGAAGCGTCGACGTTGGAAATAGGCTTGTTGAATGTAGGAGCCAAGACTATTTGTTCCAATAGTCCGGAGGGTGGTCCTACCACTTGCATAGTCCACTCGAGGTGGAACTCAAGTTGTAAGTACCTTGGGTGTTTGATGTAGGAGCATCCTAGGTTCAAGGAAATCTTGCACAAGTTTTGGTGAAGAGTAGATGCGCGTAAAAGTGAGAGGTGCAACACGGTGAAGAGTGTGTGAAAGGTTCAATGCAATAGAAGGAGAAGGGTGCACAAAGTACAATTCACTGTAGATTGAAGGAGCGCAGAGTAGATTGAGGCACACAAGAGTTTCAAGAAGAGAAGGGGAAGTGATGCACAAAAGTATTTTGGCTTATAGAAGGCCAATGGGTGCATAAGAATGTAAAGGAGTTTTGGCACAATATGGAGATTGCAAAGGATGAGCGAGAGGATAAGTGTGAAATCTAGATGGTGTGAAATGAGAAGGTTGCAAAACTGGCGTACAAGTGTTTCATAAGTTCTGGAAGACGAAAGCGCACGAGAAAAGAGGCACAAGTGTAGCCCAAGACCATGGATGCATGTGATATTTGTGAAGTAGCTTGGCTAAGAAAAGGAAAACTAGAAGTGCACGACAGAGTAGGTGACTGGCAGAAAGGGAGAAAAGCGGTCAGAATTGTCTGATCAAGGTAGTTGATAGTGAATAGGTTGAAGTGGCATGACAAGGACGTCCAGATGGTGAAGTATCTCAGATAATTGATAAGCTCGAAGACCAACTCTCCTTCGAGTTTGAGCGGGAAATCTAGGGGTGTCCAAAAGAGCCAGCTAGGAGAGAGAAGCAATAAGGCACGGCTATAAAAGGCCGTTGAGTTGACCCTTCAGGGCTAGTTGGAAAAGAAGTGGGAGAGTAGAAAGAAAAGATGTGAGTGAGCACCAAAAGGGGAAAGGCCAAAAGCTGAGGTTGTAAAATGTGCTTTCATGCACAAAGTAACAAGTCAAGGTTAGGTCCTTAGTGAAACATGATAAAGTCTAAAACACTCCATGAGAGAGAGTTTGTAAGCTCCTTGAGAGCAACTGCTTGTAGATGTCATAAAGGCTTTCAAAATAAATAAGAAATCTGCAACTTATTATGCAGTCCACTGCGTGACTTTGAAGCGAGGAAGTCTCCTCCACCACTACTCTGGGAAAACAAAATACTTTAGCGTCATAGACTCTGGTAGTGCTTCAACAACACGTTTTTCTAGCCTCATGCACACAAACCGAGTGGACAAGTTACCAATTTCTATATGTCCAACCAAATTCTCTACAAAGTCAGGCATCGTTATGTTCTTTCCAACGCATCTACCAAAGATTCATATGTGAGGTACACTGCTCCAAGAAAAAGGATAGTTTATCGTCACATACTGTGGCAGCACATCAACAACACTTATCTGGCCTCGTGCACATAAACATAGAGTGCGATATCAAGTCTTGCAACACAAGACTTATCTAGCCTCATGCACACAAACAGAGTTGACAAGTTACCAATTTCTATATGTCCAACCAAATTCTCTACAAAGTCAGGCATCTCTATGTTCTTTCCAACGCACCTTACCAAAGATTCATATGTGAGGCACACTGCTCCAAGAAAAAGGATAGTTTATCGTCACATACTGTGGCAGCACATCAACAACACTTATCTGGCCTCGTGCACATAAACATAGAGTGCGATATCAAGTCTTGCATTCACTATTACATTGCCAAACCAACAAATAGAAGGGTTGGGATTTACACACTTTGTTGGTTCCATCCAGGCCTTGGGAATCTATTCGCATGGATATCTTGTTCAGATTTTCTACGATGAGGCACTAGACGGTAATGTTCATTGTAGTGGATAGGTTTTGAAGATGGCTATCATGGTTTTATGTGAGAAGAGCACTACAATAGAAGACACCATGTGTTCCTTCTTCAATCATGTTTGGGTTCACTTTGGATTACCTTCATTCATTGAAACCTGATATTTGTTTGTCACTTTTGACATGCCTTGTGGGAGATGTTAGATATACAATTGGACTAGTCTGTATAGCATTTTATCCTTGGATATATGGGAAAATAAAATTTTCAACTACACACTTTTCCATTTGATGTGCACATAAAATAGTACACATCTGTGCATTTGAGATGATAGTGTTCCCTTCATTCAACATGCCTACAACATAGCTCTTCATAGTTCTACATGGTATAGTCCATTTCATATTTCTTGGCTTCTAGCCATCCGAACCTGTAGGCATCCACGGCATGCCATCTGGTACAAAGTTGTGAACATAGGAAAAGGAAGTGTGCATGGAACAAAAGTTTCGGCAACACATCCACCAACTTTAGCAACATTTTTGACAGATACTCTTGTGCTTGCAACAAAAGTAAAAAAATGTCATGATACACATCACGCACCTAATGAATTCAAGATGGATGATCAAGTCTGGTTGCATCACAAAAATAATAATTTAGGGGTCCTCATAGGAAGATCAAGCCTTTGCCATGGTCCTTACACCATACTATGTGGTAGGAGAGAATGCATTCATCCTTGAGTTGCCATAATACTTGGGTTTTCATTTGTTATTCATGTGGAACTCCTTAAACACAACGTTCAACATTTGCTTGAGCCAACAATAATTCAACATCCTTTAGATTTGGATCCTAAACACTTGTAATCAACACCCAAATATTAGAGTGTTAATCTCAACTATGTGTAATCACCAAGGTACGCATGAGTTTCTCGGGGTGATCAAGGTAGGGCAATATATTGATCAGCCTATGTGGCACAACCTTCAACAACTTCATTCAATTCATGCAACTAACCAAAGATGCAAGGAGGACCATCATTCCTGTAGAAAGGAAAATGATCTGAGTGAAGCTATGCTGGTTTTTGCACTCATACTGAGACTTCGGTGCAGCCCACACACTTTATGTAGTCTGTGCAACACCAGAATGGTTTGTGCCATCTGTAAAATACCGCGCTAACTCATGCATCCCAGGAAATGACAAACTTCATATCTTGTAGCTCAATATTTGTGCAAAACATTCTTCGGCCAAGAGGAGACTCTGTACCATCTTGCGTCATGCCAGGCGATACTTTCAGAGCTCCTGCCATGTCAATGCACCTATCAAGATACTGCGCATCCAGAAGTTTAACCGACAAGAAGGTGAAATATCATTCGTTGCATAGGTTGAACTGTTTCATGACTACTTTCTTGTAATTATATATTACAACTATACAACCCCAAGAGGGACGAGAATTGAATGGATTGTTTGCACATTCTCGTCTGGGAAAATTAGTTAGCAAGTGTTCATACCTTTTCATTTATCATTGAATAGAATAGCGTCCCTCGACTATCTCCATGCATTGAAAAGTATAAGGGTTAATTATCTATTTTGTTTATTGTTGGGTTGTCCTCTCTGTGACACCTTCAATCGAATGGAGCAGATTAGAGAAGCTCATACTCTCCGATCTTCTTAAGAAGATGATAGTTGATATCATGCACAAGTGTGTTAAGTACCAACATGTGGCAAAGAAACAAGTCGCTAAGGATGGCAGCTTGAGAATAGTGTAAGTTCAGGCAGCTAACTGGCATGTCCTAGTTTAAAGGACCAAGCCTCGCCTTACTAACAGCTAAGCGGTGTCCTTTGTGTTGGCTAGATTTTTCTGCATAGCTGAAAACCTAGGCAGTCATGAGATAAAGTACGCTATCTCTATAATGCTTCAACTTGTCTCTTTTGACTTGACTTTGCCCTCGAACTTGCTTTACTAGAAGTTCAACATCTCCTTGGGCTTTGAGGAGTTTTACTCCTTTATTTCTAGCTTGCTCCATTCCTAGCAACAATGCTTCATACTTCGCGGTATGATTGGTGTTCTCGAACATCAACTTGTGGGAGTATGGGAATATCTCATGATCTGGAGATATTAGTAGAACGCTAGCTCTTGTTCCAAAAGAACAACAACTGCCTTTAAACTCCAAAGTGTCCAAACTTTTTCCTCTTCTTGTGTTGGCTCTGGTTGAAGTTCTAGTTTTGGAACGTCTTTATCCATTTCCAAGAAATAGACCCCACGGTCAGATTCCTGAAAAAGAATCGAGATCTAGGATCCTCAGATTTTGTAACCGTGTACTTGGACTTCTTTTCCGGCTCCAGCTTCTGATTAATTCCTTTGATAGGAATATGAGCACAGGACCAATCCATCTTTACTTCTCCTAGCTCTTTGTAGAAGTTTATGCTCAGCAACATCCCGTAGGAGATAGGAATATCTGCAACTAGAATTGTCATCTTTAATCTTTTGTCAGGAAAAGCTGCCAGAATAGCTTGTACATCTTCAATTTGTCGATTAAAGGGACTTGTCTCTCCATGGAGTAGCACCTTTTTATGGTCTTTGTCAAGGTAAGCCCAAGAGCATCCACAACTTTAGCTGACATGACATTGTCAGAAGCACCTGAATCTAGAATGCAATTGCTTAACTTGAAACCATTAAGCAATAAGGAGACATAGAAAGGTTCTACTCTTTCAGAAGATAATGAGGGTTTAACAATTGTAGTGTTATTTGGGGAGGAGTATACTTGGGCTTAGGCAAAAGGCCCTTTGATGCATTAGATGGTCCTGGTGATTGCACATATTTGACTAGCCTATTTAACTGCTCAGGAAAGGCTCTCAAGTATTCAGCTTCTGACATTTGAACTCTGGTTTTCTTAACATGATCAATAATGTCAAAAGAAGAAATAGATTCAGATACCTGAGCCGCTTTCTGTGGTTGAGATGAAGAACTCGCATGCTTACTTCCGGGAGCTAAGGAAGAAGACAAAGGGTTGCCCCTTCTTTGCTCGTCTGCTAATGCTTCAGCTTGGCGAGTTTGTGATCTTGTAAGTACTGCATATGCATGACCATGATCGTCTTCAAGAAGCTCCTCATACTCATGTTCAGATTTGTAGTTTAGGTAATTAATGTTGGAGTCGCCAGCAGGACCTACAAAATCATCATTCAAACTGATCAGCGTCAGCTTCCTGGTCTTCTTCATTCATCTCCACATTGTTTCTGGGAGTAGCTTCAATTGCTAATCTTTGAGAACCAACAATGCGGTTCGGTTGTTAAAATTCCGAGCAGGGGCAATGTTGTTACCTTGAGCCATTTGTTTCTTCATCTGCAACATCTCATTTGCCAATTTTTGCAGTAATGAATCGGAAGTAGTAGTAGAGGATGAACTTTCAGCTCTAGAAGTGTTGCTCTTTATCTTTCTAGCCATGATGAGGTCGTCTTCAATTTTAAGCTTTTGCCATGTTCTAGGCTCAAGCTAACAAGTCAGTAGGATGTGCTCTTCGCAGTTGATAGCTTACTTTAGGAAGTAAAGCATTGATGAAGAATACTTTTGATTCTCATCATTCAGAGAAGTAGATGCCGGAATTTTGTACAGTAATCTTTGGAATTTTGCAATAAAATCCCGCATGTGCTCATGTGGCTCCTTCTTCAACTGAGTCAGTTGAGTTATCAATGTATTGGAATCTTCGGTTGCCTTGAATCTTTTCAGGAATGTATCCCGCATAGTAGCCCAGTTGGTTATGGTACGGGGGAGAGCTAGCCAAGAGAACCATTCTCCGCCCAAGTCATGCAAAGTTTTTATGAAGAGCCGGAAAGATACATCTTCATGTTCGACTGCAAGCACTCCACAAGATATGAAAAACGCAGCCAAGTGGTCATCTGGGTTCTGCTTTCCATCTCCAAAGAATTTCAGAAAATTCTTTCTCGTCCCTTTAGGTAGATCATGCATAGGAGGAGTCGATTCAAAGGTCAAAGGTCGCACCCCATAGAGCAGTGTTGCGAGGAGCAAGTGGCTGATTCTGCATCATGAAAGGAGCACGTCTTCTTCAAGAGTAGACTTGATGAATAATTCCAGCTGTCGGAATATGCTGAAGATGATCCGGATCTGGATGCATTTGAACTCTTCTTCCTGGTGAAAGACTGGATCTGCGGCTTCTAACTTGAGGAGGATGATTGAAATTGAATTGCTCCTGCAATCGCTAGAAATGATCAGTCCTTCCTTGTGCCTTCACAGATCGGGTGAATGGACGTTCAACCAGGTTGAAAGTTGAATGGAAAACACTCTGATCTTCAAGAGATAAGCTTTGATCTGCAAAGATAGTTGTTCCCAGTGAGTCGCAAAAACTGTTGGCTAGATTTTCTGCATAGCTGAAAACCTAGGCAATCATGAGATAAATCTCCCTCATTTACCGGTGAGGCTCCGTGTCAGATTTGTCAATAAAATATGCTAGTATCTATATGGGGGTTTTACTTTAACCATGCAGCTCATGAACCATAGCTGTATAGTTTTGCAGCAAGTAAGCAGTTGTTTAAAGAAAGGAAATATTTAAAGAAGAAGGGAATAATAAAACATAGGGAAGATGTGCAACCCAATCAATAGATAACAGAGTTGATTGCATGCACATAGACAGGACCAATAGATATTAACACACACAGAATTATAAGCAAAGACAACTTCAGATCTAGATCTAAAATAACACAGTTTATAAGTAGATCTAAGACAAAAGCTAGAAACAAAATGAACCGTGACACAAAGTTCTCCGGAAATCTGCTCCTTTGTATTCATTTGCTTTAAATAGCTATCAGGGGTTTCAGCACAAAGTCTGGAACACAAGAATGCTGCTTACAAATTCTGATCATTAACCAGAAGGTTCTTCCTCTCCTTATAGCATGTAGAGGGGAAATTACAAATAGGAAGCCTTTAGTTGAATTGACACATGTGGAAGTGGGAAAGGAAACAACTGACAATCTCCCTCCTGGAATTCCTCTTTGCATGACATGCATAACTTGCAACTGAAGATAGAACCTTCTATTTTGCATGTCTATTACCTATTTCCAAGTAGTTGACTTCTTCAAGTAATGGCTTTTAAACCAATCACTTAGGTTTTATAATTTAATTGATCGCTCAATTACTTTGTCGGAGGAAATAAGAGAAAGAAGAAGAAAGAGGAAAGCTGCAGTCTTGTCCTTTTTCATATTCTGCATGCAGTTGATTCTTTTGCCCTTGATTCTCACCAAATTGGATTTGGAAGCGGTTGGATCTGGAAGCAAGTGACTGTGATTTGCTTGTGGGTATTGCCTTTGACATGTCTTCCTCTTATCCTTGAAGATTTTGCAGTTCTTCTCCAGTACATGCATCAGTGCAATGTTTTTTGTAAATAACTCATCATTTTTATTTTTAATTGCATATGAGCAATTAAAAATTCTGGAAAGCACTCCGGGTGAATGCAAATTCAATGAAGGCTTGAACTGGAAGATTGGGAGAACATGGATAAGGTCCTGGAAGGAATTTCTCCATGCACTGACTTCTTCACGGGCTGCATTCGAAACAAGAGGATGAAGCCTTTGCAATTATGGATTTGGATGCGGATCTCGAATCACGGATGCGGATCTATGCATGATTGTCGCTAATCTTTCTCGTTCATCCGCTTGCTTTGCCATGGTGGAGCGATCTGTCGAGCAATTCTTTTTCTTTTTATTCATCCAAAATTCTTTTACAACGTGCAGATTTGAAGATTTTCTTCAGATTCGGAGGATATGTTCAATGTATTAGACATTGATTTAAGCTCCCTTTCTCTTATAAAAGCACCTATAATGAATTCCTGCAATTAATTCAAACAAAGATGGCAACTGGAACATGAACACTTGATTTTAATTATAAAAATCTGCATATATCAAGCCTGCTGCCCCAAAATTTGATGTTTTGTTTGCATGCAAAGCAAACATGAATTTTGTCAACTTCACCTGAGCACCTGTACCACTATGCAGACAATTAATTAGACTTAATTCAAGCTCCTTCAAACTTAGGTGCCAAACTTTGAAGCTTTCAGGCAGTGAAAACACTTTCTGTGTAAAATTCCTCCTTAATTGGGTGCCAAAATTGTCCTGGGCTGCACTTCCTTGTTGAAGAATTAATTAATTCATCATTATGGCAGCCCATTCTTATATAACCTTCACCATTCTATAATTAATAATTGCCTCTCCTATTCCTGGCAATTAATTAATTAATTAACATGCTTTTCTCTTCAATTTGGGTGCCTATTTTGTGCATGCTCATGGCTGCCATTAAATAAATTAAATTTATTTAATTTTAGCTTTCTACTTCAGTCCACATTGACTTCATAGTGTGCTTTGACCTTATGCACCAAAAATAGGAATTAATTCCATTAATTAATACTTTAAAAAGTATTATTCCTCCTCAATATGGGTCACACTTTTTGACATGAAGGGGCTGCATTAAATAAATTATATTTATTTAATTTTAGAATTCTATTTCTAAATTAAATTTATTTAATTTTAGCTTTCTACTTCCAGTTCACATTGACTTCATAGTGTGCTTTGACCTTATGCACCAAAAATAGGAATTAATTCCATTAATTAATACTTTAAAAATATTATTCCTCCTCAATATGGGTCACACTTTTTGACATGAAGGGGCTGCATTAAATAAATTATATTTATTTAATTTTAGAATTCTATTTCTAAATCCCTTTATCTTCTTCTTCTTTGTTGACTTTTGGCTCATGCTTGGGTGCCAAATTTAGAAATAGAATTAATTAATTAATGCCATTAAAGTTGTCCCTCTATTCCAAAAGGGGGCGCACTTTTTGCCATAGCCCATTTCTATTTTTAAAAGCTAATTTTCAATGGGATTATTCATCCTGCACCACAACTTCAAAAATCCCATGATCCACTTAAGTTGTTTGACTTTTAAAATGAGATTATTTACCCTGCAAGGTAGGTAAGAAAATCCCATCAATGCCTTAAGTGATTTTCTTTTATTTCACAATGGGAATTTTCACCCTGCAAGGTAGGTAAGAAATTCTCGCCTGCCTGTTGCCTCTAATTTTCCCATTGTGACTTAAGTGGCGTTGCTTCCATGGGAAAAAGTACCTGCTTTGGGCGGTACAAAATTCCCACCTACCTGTTGCTACCAAAAATCCCATTGTAGCTTAAAATCTTCTTTTCCCAAAAATGCGACCTGCCCAGAAGAAGCTTTTTCGTGCATGACTTCGTCTTTTCAGAGAGAACCAGACCTCCTATGACAAATTCCTTCTGGCATAACGTCCATAGGTGATCTCTAGATACTCCAGGCAAGAAATCAGATTAAATCGGCAAAGGAATTGACCTAGAGAAATTTCACAGAAAACAAAACGGAAAACACCAAAAATGCAAAACGTTGCCAGAAGTCACAGATAAAGCCCAGGATTCATTCCTGGTTAAAACCCTACTGGTATATGGGAATATTGACATGTAAGACCACAACAAGGTTAAACCAGAGCACAATTTGCCTCAAACGGGGCTCAGAATAATTAAATACAAATTTCCCATAGGCAAACCCCAGTGATAGAATATAACGATTTTGGGCATCTGGGTATTTGGTGAAATTGGCTAATATGACTCTTTGGGAATATCTTGACACAATACAGACACTTTCTGGTAATTAACACACAAAACGACCCATTATTTTAAAAGTACGAATTTTTTTACATGGGGTAGTCTCAGATTTCAGGGTGAAATCTGGGGACACCACTGGAAGGAAGCCGTGAAATAAAAAGAAGCTGCACCTACTACTTTCGAGGACCTGCCATGAAGGGGCTAAGTAATAATTGAAGATTTTCTGGGTCTGCTTGCTAAACATGAAATCTCAATCATCTCATTTTGTGATAGGGGTGTCCATATATCATTGTCAAATCTAGTATTTAGTGTGCAATGTCTTATTCTACTATTGTAAAAAGGTCTCTGTTTAGTGTGTACCATGTTTTTGTCTCCTGGTTATAGTTCTCAGAGGAGTATACCTTTACCTCTGATCTGTGAGCTAAATGTTTTAATGTTCATCTTTTTAATGTACTAAATGCCAGCTTCTGTTTATGTCCTTTACAGGGGCGTGGCTTGATGTATCTCCTCATGTTTTTCAGTAGTTAAATACTTTAACCTTTATAAAAAAAGGTTTAATATAAAACATAAAGAAACGTGTGTGATAACCCACAGGCACCAGTCAAGTTGTAGAAAAAAGTCTATTATTTGAGTAGATCCTAAAACTTGATTTATTGAATTAGTATAGACTTTAATACAAAGCAAGATTGTTATGGTTAGCTGAATGGAGAGTCTCATTCTGTGGGATACAAGGAAAAATGTTGCACATTAGTTTAAATTCATTTTCTACAATGGTGCAGTTTTCTCCAAGCTTTTACTGGACTCCTAAAGACAATTTGGACCGTTAATATTTGTTGACACTATTGATTGCTTTGAGTATGATTTCATTCTCCCATCTCTCGATCCAAGATTTACACACATTTTTGGTTCTCTAATAGGTTTGATCTTCTTTCTTTTTGGACTCTTGATGCAATTTCCAGTTTTCTCTATCCTTATGACTGTCAGAACAGGGTTTATACGTTGATTTGACAAAGTTAATTTGCTTGCTTGCTTGCTTACTAGTGTGTAGCCGATATAATCAGTTCTTATGTGCAATCAGCTTTGCTTTTCCTTTTGGTGTTGAAATCAGGTTCCTGATGCTCGTCTATGTTATAAACCATTCTCAGGGCATATCTTCCAGAAATTTCTATCATGTCAATGATCTTATCATGTTGTCATTTATATCCCTTAGAAAGCTGATGGATCTCTGTTTTTAGTGGCTGGTTAGACTCTAGAGTGACTTAATTTACGATCTCCTTGATTTCTTGAGCAAATGCTTCCAGGAAGAATTGGGCGCATTCATGAATTGACAGTCTCACAATGTATGCATTTTCTTTGACCAATGTTTAGTTTTTATTTGATATTTTTTCATATATTAATTCTTCATGCCACTAAAAGCTTATTGGAATATGCCAAATGCCATATTAAATTTTGGGAGTGATATGAGTAGGCCGCGGCATTTCATGATAAGGAGCGACGATCCAGCTACAATCAAAGATTTTCTTGTCAGTATCGAACAGGATTTCATGATTTGAAAACCTTCAGCCACCCAAGATTGAAACCTAAAAATCAACGGCAAAAGAAAGGGTATTGTGATGGTCTGACACATGAAGCACCTGGAACTGTGTAGTTGGTCATTTAGTCATAAGCTTATGTGTTAGGATTCATTTTGGTAGATGGAATTTATGCTGGAAACTATCTGTGCGATTAAAAAAAAAAGAAAAAGCTGCCAAAAGAGGAGTCTCCACTTCAAGCTCGTCTGACAAATGTCTACAAAATGTTGTTTTCTTTAGTAAAGTCAATTTATTTTTCGGTGATTTTATTCTAAAACATTTTTCTATTGACATCTTTATTACGGAAATATTTTCTTGACACAATATCCAAGCATGAATCACCGGTGTCTGTAATATTATATATAATTGCCGAACTCATTTCCACTAGGATGAATAAGAACTTGAAATCCGTTAAGGCAAAGTCCGTGCAAAATAATTTTAAAAGTAAAGAGTAAAACGAAAAGCAAGTTAAGAGTGTTAAAATTTATATCTTTGATAAAGCTTTCATGGAAAATGGCTGCAAGTATGAAGATCTTTTGCCATGGAGATACCACCGTGTATGACCTTTGTAATTGTCCCAAAGAGTGTCGAGGTTGTGACTTGTGGAGAGTATGTAACTCTCAAAATCATCCACACTGTCGTTTATATCTGAATTAGGGAAAATTCTAGAGAATGCCACCTTATATTCATCCCTAACTTGATCATCTTTGCATGGTGCTAGTCTTTTGGTCATAGAAAGTATCTTTGTGTTATAGTATTCTGGAGTTAATGTAAAAGAAAAGACATACAACAAGGTGGTCATTTTGTTTCACCATTCAATAATAAATCTTTGCACTTTCTTGAAAAAACTTTTTGTCGGTCTTGCATTTATGATGATTTTCATATTTTTAATTATTGAGTCGATGCCATCATATAAATCTCTCCCTAGCATGGCTGATCTATATCAAGAAATCAGACCATACTCATGAAGAGCTCACTAAAGTTAAAAAAGTAATCCACATGAGCCTATTAATCGTCATCTAGAGTTAACGTTTCACTTTTTGGGCCTTCTCTATATTTGAATGCCTCCATACAACTTAAAGGTGCTAACAACCATGTTGTACAATGCCTCTTGCTCCTCTACAAGTCATGTTGAGCCACAAATTTTTCATTTTGGTCTCTCCAAAATATCCAAAATTTGTCCTTGTTTAGCCTATAGTCATGCCTCACATGGGCGCTATCAAGTCTCAAGGCATCATGACCAAGATCGTGCTTCAAGTTCTTTGTGCATTCATGTTGAATCTTGCACGAACCCCTTCAACTCTCTTGTCTCAAGAACTCAAGAAATCTTTGAGGTGCACTTCCTAAGGTATGCCCTTAACTCGTTCCACGTACTTAAAAGACGTACTCGAGAGCCCTACTTCCAAGACACCCAATACGTGGCACACCTAGTTGATTCTCGTCTCTAAGCTCACGTCCAAAGTAGACGACGCCAAAGCATCTCAAGACTAGGATGGAGGCCTTCAAACTTTGATAGGTGCATGTGCTCAACACAAGGTCCATTAGATTTTAATTACTTTCGAACTTCGATAGGTACACGTGCTTAACCAAGGTCTAAACGACTCTCTAAAAGTGCCCATTCTTACTTATGGAGTTGTGGAGTCTGTCACTCACTGTAAATACAAAGGAGGTGTTGTGTTGCATTTTAAGTCTAAACACACCTAAACGTGGTCACTCAAGAAGGTGCACTGGTCTTGAACTCATACAACACACCATCAACCCTAAAATTGGGATCCTTACTTGTTTTTCGATGCAGCCTCATGAATCTCATGTTGGCCCATGCTATATAATTCGAGCGGGCCCTTCCACTTCTCCTCATCACTATCACACTTGTCCCGCTCCCTCCATGCCCTCGTTCACCTTTGTGCTCTCTCTTTTGGTGATGCCCAAGTCGAGTATCTTCCTCGCACACAAAGGAGGTGTTGTGTTAATAATTTTTTCAATCGATTGTAAACACGCCTAAGCGTGGTCACTCTTGAAGGTGCACTGGTCTTGAACTCATGCAACACAACATCAACCCTCAAATTATGTTGGCCCAACTATATAATTATGAGCGGGCCCTTCCACTTCTCCTCATCACTATCACACTCATCCCACTCCCTCCATTGCCCCCGTTCATTGCATGCTCTCTTCGAAGTTTGTGTGATTTCCCAAGCCTATACACTTGATGGGGATTCCTTGAGGCATGCTCTAAACTACCCTCCGTGGCAACATATGCCAAACTCTCGATAGAAATTGCTCAATCCTATTGGGAGCAAAATCACAATTTATCGTCAATGAGATCAATACTTCTTGGTTCCGATTTTGCAAGTCCGAAAAGTCCACACTACCCAAGAGATTGCACTTATCGGAATTCGGTGATGACATATATGATATTATCATGTTGCTTAATTGATTCATAGAGCAAAGGAAAAGCATTCTTTGGAGACTTTAGGTTATGGATTAACCACTTCATTTAAGTTATATGCAATGAAAACAATTTATTGATTGGGTGGTGATCATCGATGATGCGATCCATTGTCATTTGGAAGACTTGCACAACACAAGGACACTATACTAATCTCCTACATGGTATGGTCCATCACCTATTCGAAGCCTTTGTCAAGACTAAGTGCCAGATGGCATAAAGGAGCACTGGACAACAGAGAACGTGATTTGGGAATATTATCCATAACTTACCATGGAGAACAACAATGTTCACTTTACCATAGTGAATGACACCTTCACCAGAATCATTAGTCTAGACTTTGGAAGGTATTCTTGCAAAGAGTGTATATATAACGATGGAACTATGGAGTTAGTGTTGTGATTTAGGTGCTTGCTCATTGTGTTTCCTCGATTCACCTATATCGGGGTTAGTGGATTTGATGGTACTCGTCTCCACTTACCCAAGTACGCTGACAAAGTTATCCTTATCGAAGTATGGAGGTAACTAGTGGTAATCCACAAGTTGTTATAGAAGAGGCACATAATGACCATATCCTTCCTAATCACCTCGGGACACTATATCTATAGATCTTCCGCTAATTCTCAAGGGGTCGAACGTGATCTTTTTATTTTAGTATGCACTCTCATTTCGAAGGGAAACTTTCAACATTGAAGGGTTTTGTGAATGACAAGTTAGTTAGGCCATTCATTTTCCCACGTGCTTGCTTTGGAGGATTTTTGGGTTGATTGCATTGATGAGTATGAAGTCGAGGCACATACGCTACTCTTGCATGAGTTAGGGTATATGGATTCATTCGTGAATGTGATCACTCTCAAAGGCCTTGCGATGATGGATCAGAATTGCTCACAAAAGAGTTAACAATGCATATTGCCCTATATCTCTTATCTCTCATGAATTGGCCTTTGCTAGAGGAATATAACAACAAGGAATTTAGCATATAGTTGATCGATCCATGAAATGGATAGAATCTTAGATCGCGAAAAACTTACGGTCCCATGTATCCAAGAGGTTGATATCACCCAAGTCACACAGGCACCAAACTCTTTTCGAAAACATTCTTGTAGGTCTAATATATCAAGAGGTTCATGTGTTAGGCCACTCTAGGCGAGGAGGTGATAAAGAAGATCAAGAATAAAACAAAATTTCTAAACGAGATCGTGGCACAAGGACAAGGATCAAAGTAGTTATTAGGAAAGGACCTAATGCTCAAGTGGAACAATTGACTTCTCTTGAGTTGCCTTCTTCATTGCTCGACAACACTACTTAGTAGTACCGGGCGTCGTACCAAGATCAAGCACCAACGAGAATCAACACCTCTTCCTCGCCCTCACCTCCATCTCTTGTTTCCCTCACCCTTCAAACTCTGCTATTACATTCTAGTTCTCCAAGGTAGCCTACTCCTATTGACACGTCCTCATGATCCGAAGCTAGCATCTTGCACCATTTGAGTGGATGAGACTAGTCATTGCCAAACAAAAAAGGTGATCAAAATTTATAAATCCCGCCTTGATCTCATACTCTTCTTGAACTCCCTCCCTCAAAGAAAATCTAGCAAACATCTAAAATGGTCATAGAGGCCTCAAGTACTAGGTTCTTTGAGGTAATAGATGTAGAAGCCGGTAAAGCGACACTTTGGAAGGCTTTGAATATTAGAGGATCACGATAAGGTGAAGTTATTCTTTGAGAGGGATATCCACAAATTATAGGATACCAATGCCCATGTTGTCTAGAGGATTTTAGAGAGTGAAAAGACTATCAAACAACTTGAAGCCATGAATAGGCAATTGGTGTCCATCGTAAACTACCTCTAATCACCCATTGATCCTCCACAAGCACTTCCGCTCCGCTATTGTTGTATTAGGGATTGATCAATATGTTATCCATAGGTTAGGGCAACTGAAACATTCTTGAAAGGTATTGTAGGGATGGGTAGATAAAATTCAGAAAGGAATCTGATGTATTGGAGAGTATGTGGATGTTTATGAAATGGTAGAGGCCACAAGGGTACTTCTCCACAATTTCTTAAGTAAGATATTCACTGAAATTGCTTGGGGGCTAGACAACACCAATCGATGCTGAGGAACTTAATATGATGGATAAAGATCTTGTGGTTTTAGGGGAATTTTCACCAAGAAGTAGGATAAATACTCCTTGATTTGGATGGATATTTTGAAGTCTGAAAGAAGAAAAGGAGTTGACAAAACTCTTTAAAGAATATCAAAAGAGGATGGAAGTAGTGAATCAAAGCATGAGAGCACTTTCTTGTTTCTTTTTCACATCGGCGACATCATTCATTCCGTTGATGAATTCAAGGCATAATTCACCAAGATAATCGATGAAAGGACTCTCAAGATGAGTCCTTCAACATGATGGCTAAGAACAAACTCATTCAATTGCACACAAATCTCAATGAATTGCAGGCTGATTTTTCTACCTTTATATCTAAGCCCATGGATATGAACAATTCTCTCGATACACGGATCATCGGTGTTGAGTAATGTTCATTTGTAATGAAAAATGATTGTGGTCACCTTAATCACATCCAAGATTTCAGAGCTAAGAAAGCAACTGAAAAAGAGAGAGGAATAGCCTATGTTACTTAATGTTATATTTTTAAGTTAATTGTTAGAAATGGATGGTAACTTAAATGATTTTCCTTTTTCAAAAAGGGAGTTGAAGGGTCACTTTTTCTTTATTTTGTAATTAAGTAAAAGGGAAAATATGAAATGTCACCTTCCCTACTACGAAAAATTGCTTCTTATAAATAGTTAGTTGTTGATGTATTAGGAAATTTTTTTGATGTTGTAAATTTTGGTGTAAGGAAATATATTGTATGAGGCTTTACATTCATTCATACTTAAGAAATCTAAAGAAGCCTTTTTTAGACTTTGTGTTGAATTTCACTTTGGCGATGGTGTTCCTTCTTACATTGAATATACGTCTTGCTTGAGTTTTCTCTCTTTTAGCATCAACTTTTAGTATTTAGATTGTCATTTTCTCACATGACAACTTCTTGCATATTTTGATAAAATATATGTTTGTTTATTTGAATGTGTATCTCTCCCACTCCTCCCCCTCTATTCTCCTTCCTCTCTTCCTCCCTTTGTTTTATTTTTTCTTCTTTTGTGAAATGTTCCAAAAACCCCACAAATTATTGTAGTGTTAATAATGTATATAGTTTTGTGTGTGTGGTTTTCAATAAAGGAGCCTCCCCTTAGAATATAGGAGAGATGTTATCCCGTTATTGTTGTCGGAATGTTTTTCTTTGTATCCACATACATAAGTCCTTGTCAATAGTTTTTGGTGCCAACTGTGGGGTATGCTCTTGTTTTTCGTGCAACACACAATACCCTTGATTTGTCATGAATTATTATTCCAGGTAATCCTTCGATTTTGTTACCCAACCTTGGTTATTTGAAAATACAATAAAATTTGTAGCAATTTGATTGAGCTCATTTGGAGCACCTTTGAATTGAAAGCCATGTAGTTACGCAAGCTCTTGATGTGTTAGATGAAGAAGAACATTGTATTGAGTGTGCGAGGATAGTTGGATTAAATCATCAACCCAAATGGAAACTTTTCCAACGCATAGTAGTTCAAAGGATAATTCCCTTGTTGTTCAGTGACCTTGTAAAAAATTTCAATCTGGCTGATAAAAAAGGTTCTTTGGTGACTCCAAGGCCTAAGGGATTAAATATCTATATTTTCATTTGCAACAAAGAAGTGATTTCGGGTTATCTTTGAAAGGAAAAGAAGAAAGAGATCTTCTAGTACTCTGTGAACCAATAAATGAATAGCAAAAGTTAGAGGGACTTCACTAAGTAGTGTCCTCACTCTCACCAACATTATTCTCCCACTATTCACGCAATTCTCATCCATGGATGCACTACCATGGGAAGTTGTTATTGGGCCTCTAAAATTTCAAGGTCAACTCCATGAGCTCCCGATAGAACTTCCTCAATTCATCAATGGTGGAACATAACACCCTGAAAGACCACATTGTAGCCTTTATGATTGTTTGGTATTCTTGGTGTCCAACATGAAGATGCGACAATTAAACTATTTTTGAAACTCTACATGAGCTAGCAACCGAGGGGTTATATCACTTAGGAGTCGGTACCATAAAGAACTATCATCTTATGAAGGATGTTTTTGAGGCGAGATTCAAACATGTGGAAGATGAGCAAGACTCTGCACAACTCTCATAAATCAAGAAAGAATAACATGAGCCTATGAGGGAGTTCATGACAAGATTCAATAAATTGCTACACAAAATTCCAACAACTAAAACCCCTACTACATGAAACCAAAATTGTTTTTCATCAATAACCAACTTCTTGAGGTGAGTTAACAAATTGAAGGGCCATACCAATAGGCCTTGGAGTGGCTCAAACCATGACTATCAACATCAAATATGACTTAATGGATGGGAAAATAAAGAAGGCTACTCATGAGGGAAAATGCCAATTGGTTATCCAAGGTCTACAAAGGCCTTGTTGGAAAAGTTAGCAAAGAACGTTTTGGAAATATATAAGCAAATCCCTCAAGGCGAGTCAACACCCTCTACAAAGGCATGTCGTGCATACTTCCAAATTACTTAAATGTCGGATAGTAGACATTGGCTTCCTTCCACTTAGCTAAGGTCAACATTGGAGGAACCTCCACTAGTAAGAGCTAACTTGTATTGTGGCTTCTATGACACCCCAAGCCATGACAATTGATATGATCAAGGTAATGCAGATGTGTACTATCACTAAAATTCACTGACGCTTTGGGTGTGTTGAGCCAAAAATCCAAGAACCCAATGGTAACTCCACTCATGACTACTTTAAGTATGTTAGCAATAATGACGATGATGATGACTATGAAGAAGTGGTTGAAAAAGCGAACAACCATTATTATGTTTTTTTCACATTATCCTATTGCTAAAAAGGAGTGAAAGATGCTCAACAAGATGAGAAGTCGAAAGCCAAAGAGAAGGTAGCTCGAAAGAAGCGGCCAATATCTCGGCTACAAAGTACATTTTGAATAAACCATCCCCCAAGTTAGCTCCTCCAAAGACAAACTTGTTGATAGCGAGGATAACTCTTTTCCTACACGTATTATGTAACGTGAGGTGCACTTCCCAAAATACAACATTTTGCACAAGCTCAAATTTTTGTTGAGTTATCCCTCAACATGCCCCCTTTAACATGATTGATCCTATTAATAAGACCCAAGTTCCCATCGCTCAAATTGATTATGTTAAAGATAATCCAGACCAATTGGATCGACTCTAAAGACACCAATTTCAAATCCATTTCTAGTGGGATCCTCACTTCCACTTGTCTCTAACTCTCAAAATAACTTAGACTTAGTTCCCTCTACAAGTAGTAAATTGGACCCTTTCTATGTTTTTTTGTTCATTAAAGGTTACACATTGAATAATTGCATAATAGATTTAGGAGGTTTGGATAACATGATGCCACCCAAGGTTGTCAACACTCTTAGTTTGAATCTTACAATAATGAGTGAAAGATGTTTCTAAATGGAGACCAAACACTTACATGTTCTCGGTTAGATCAAGGATGCATAAGTAGCTTTGTTGGCCTATTTGTCAAAATACAACTAGATTGGTCGTACACCATGATCCCAATCAAAGGAGAAAAGAAGAATCCCAAGTCGAAGGTCAAAGAAAAGTATATAGTACAAAAATCAAAATATCCAAGAGCTGATATTATATATGAAGATGATGGTCATGTCATGTATATGATGTTGTTTAAAGAGGGCTGAGTTACTCATGAGCTCATTGAGGAAAATCCAAATTGCGTGTGGACTCTAGAGTTCGATGGTATTTTCTCTCCATTGGCTCAAGAGTAGGAGTGGTCCTTACATCCCCACATGATAATTTTTTTCCTTCACCTACAAGATTCGGTTCCCAATATCTATAATATGGTTGAATATGAGGCATTGTTATTAGGAATTAGGGCTATGGACGAAATGGGCATCAAGAACCTTGTAGTGCCCACCTTTTCAATACTCTCATTTTTGTCATGTGTGACTCATTGTATCTATACTATTATGATGACATGGACATTATTACTTGTTTTTTATTTTGATGGGACATTATCACATGACATTGTTTCTTGACATGTTTTTTTTTGCTTTGATACACTGTTATGATATGACATTATTCAGGATATCGTATTGCTAGCATTAGGATGCTAACACTTGATCATAGGTTGACTATGGGGCACACGATGCTACTATGTATTTACATATATTATGTTGTGATGATGATATCATGTGTTATTATTGACATGTTTTGGTATTGATATTTGATCCATATTTGATGTATGATGATGATTATATTGTTTCATTCGGTAGATGATTCATGTTGTTGATATACTTCTAGCTTAGCGTGGCTTATATGGATGTTGATTTCGATGCATATTATTGTATCGTATTTTGTTATCATATTGGGTAGATATGAGGTTTTCCTTGAGTGTGCAGGTGATAGGTATTTGATCATGGGAGAACGTGGGGTTCAGGAAATGCATCCCAATTAGCACAAAAGGCCCATGAGGCCAAACCATTCCTTCTCTATCAATTTACGACACCTTCTTATTATGTTGTGCATTGTTCGTATATTGTATTTGGTTTATTATGTGATGGTTGGCTTACCTCTTACCTCTTACCTTGTGATGTATGTTAATGTTGTATTGTTATAAGTGTGTACCCTTATCCTCCTTTGGTTAATGCTAACTTGGTGTTTTATGCTACCTTTGGTGGTCCTTGACATCTTTTGTGGTATGTGATGTTGTGTCTTGGTTAGGAGGGAGTAGGCCACCTAATCATGGATTAGGTGAGCCTAATTGCCCCTCCTAAATGTCACATTTTTCCCAAACTCGGATTTGGGAAAAATGTGCCATTTAGGAAGGGTAAATGGAAAGCAAAAAACTTAATTTGCATTGAAAAGGGCCCTAACCCCCATCCCTATGAGGGGTTTTGGGAAAAATGTGACATTTAAGAAGGGTAAATGGAAAGCAAAGAACTTAATTTGCATTGAAAAGGGGCCCTAGCCCCCATCCCTATGAGGGGGTGGACTCTTTTAATGCAAATGAGGCCCATTGGCCCATTTTCCCCCTCCCACACACTCCAAATTTATGGAGTTTTGATTTTGGGAATGTTTATTGAAATGTGAATCTTCTCATGATTGCTTGGAGCCAAATTTGTTTTCCCAATTTTAATTTTATGGGGTAATTTTGTTGCATTTTGTTTGGATGTGGTTTAGGTGGAGGGTGACATTTGTCACCCTCCCATTGCTTGAATTATGTGGCATTCTTCCTTCTTAACCCCTCATGTCCTTAGTGAAGGGGTTCTTTTTTGAAAAAAATTGGTTGTAGAGAGCTTGGAGCTTGGAACAAGCATTTGGATTTCTTGGTGAACTTCTTGGTTGGATTGTGCTTGAGTGCAAGGTAGGATCTTGCACCCACTTTTTCCTATTTGAAATGGTTCTTTGAAATTGTGTTATAAGTTGAATTATGCATATGAATGAGAAATGAATGTTTGTTTATCTTATTTTTGTTGTTTACCCACCCTTGAGGGGTGTGGGTTTTGGAGATGGATGGGAAGAGGGAGGAATTTCCTCCTTTACATTTTTATATGCTTGTTTAACAAACTTGAAAGATTTATTTCTTTTAATTTTTACTCCTACATTTGGCTTGTAGGTAGGGATGTATTTCCATTTGGTTTGGAAATCCATCCCTACCCTCAATGAAGGAAACCATAGGTTTGAAAATCCTTCTTGGGGGAGATAATGGAGAGATAAGGGGAGTGATTGTGGAGTGATAAGGGGTGTTGAATCTATGGAGAGATAAGGTGGAATAAATTGTTGTTTGCATAGAGCTTTTGACTACAAAAAAATGGGATTTTCATCCCCCTCTTCCCTATATTTGAAGCATGGCTTTGTTGATGCATAATCATAACACCCTTGATTGTTGCAACTCGAATGAGTGAAATTGTTAGTGTGATTACATAATATAGAGTTTTTCCCAAAGTGTGAGACTTTGAAATCGGGAAAGCTCTCCAAGTGAAGATCGGTTCTATTCCTCTATTCCGACACGCACACTAAAATTGCAGAGGATCTATTCTAAAATCTATCCTAACTTGCCAAGGAGATATAGTTAAAAGGATTGTAAGAAATTAAACCTAATCTACATGAGGTGATGCACCAAAAGGAATGTTGAATAATTTTCCTTGCATGGAAATGAAAGTGAAACAAGATTGAAGAGGATGAACATCAACACAAATCAGTTTCTTATCACAAATTCATTCACCATTAAACACAAACTTTCAAAACATGTAACACAACCTAACATGCACAATTAACCAAAGTTGTAATGAGAGATCATAAAGATGCAATGAACACAAGAGAGGGTTGAAATTCATCCACAAACTTATATTATTGCTCCACAGATTTGATACTGATCCATTCTGATGGATAGGAGGCAAAAATTGCATTTCTGAGTTTGAATGGGAGGTTTGAACTCCATAATATCACTTACAGATAAGAGAAGAAGGGGAGTGCAAAACAAAATTATCCAACCTTTTGAAATGAGCCCCTCCTTACAATATATAGGAAGAATGAGAGAAGAGAGAGAATTCAAAATCTTTCTTCAACCACAAAAAAATGCATTAAAATCACCTGCAATGATGATGTGTACCACTTTGGAAAACCCATGTCTCCATGTACTTTGCCTTGTTGGGAAGAAAGGAAGTCCATACCTTCATTATTTTGGTAGGTGATAAATCTAGAAACATTCCTCATTTTGAAATACTTAGTCTCACTAAAATTAAGGAAAAAACGGTCGTTGTTGTGTAGAGGACATTGAGAGCTTTCCAAAAAGTCCTATTTTGTGCAAATTTGAGCTCCCAGTCAAAAGTTATGGCCATCTGAAGATGAGGGTGCCATTCTGCAATAAATGCAAATGGACGGCTCTGTCTTTTCGAACTTTGAGATTGCATCGCATCTTTGAAATCCAAAATTTCAAACTTTTGGGATTTGAAACTTCGGGTTTTTCCACTTTGGAGATCGTTGTACTGTTTATCGCTCAAGTTGGCTCAAGAGTTCTGAAATTCTGAACCTCGAAGTCTGAAATTTAGACTTGGAGTTCAAACTCTGAAATCATGTTGTGTGACACTGTTCATCATTATAGCCAAAAGTTTGGAAACTCGAACCCCGAAGTCCAAAATTCGGATTTCGAGTTCCAAACCTTTACTTTTCGGGGTTAGGGTTTTGATTTTGGGTTTTGGGACTAGATTATTCGCTTGGCACATGAAACCTCTAAAATCTCGAAAGCCTGAAGTTTGAATTTCAGACTTTTCTTTCCCCAAGTGACACTATTCACTGTGAGCTCGTGAAACCTCCTAAACTCAAGTCGAATTTGATTTTGGGTTTTGGACTTCCGACTCCCTTTTTCGCGTTCCTTTCCGCCGAGTCCCCGAATTTCACTTCGGCCTAACTCGAACGACCCCACCTATGAAATGTAAATTTCGGACTTGGAGCTTCTTCATTTCTCGAACTCCCATCTATGTGCTCACTTACTTCAGCGACATGCTCAAATCAAGCCCAAAATGTGACCTTCCATGACCGATTTGATCCCTCATTTTTCTCTCGTGGGGTCATGGTTGTTCGATTTTTTCTGAGAGACAAAATCAAATAACAGTGCTTCTTGGCTAATTTCTTTGGTGAATATGTGTTTGTTGTGATAAACCAAGTATTGAATGTTGATTGTTATATCTGAATTCTCCTATGTGTTGGTTAGATGTGTTGCCTCTTCCCCATGGGCTTAGGGGGAGGCTAACATGTCATCTTGATCTTCTTGGTGGCATGTAATGATGCCAAGTGGTTGGGTGGTCAACTAGGCTCATTCTCTTGTGATTTTGGAGGTTCTACATTGTTGTTTGGAAGCAGATTGAAGTGGCCTTCATGTTGAAGTGTTGCAGATTTTGAAGTCAACATCATTGAATTTTAAGCCAAAAATATTGGCATATTGCCTCCCCCTAGAGAGGAAGGAATTTGTACTAAAATTTTACTTTGTTTCTTCATTTTGAATTGAGTATATAAATATCTTATGGAAGAATAATATATGTTATTTGAAGGATTAGAAACATGCCTTAAAAATATTACTCTTGTAATTATGTTGTTACTTGAAACTCAAGTAAATATATATTGTTATATTCATTTTGAAGTGAAAAGATGGAATTGAAATGTGTGTGAAAAAAGGAGAAAATTAAGGAATTGATGATTATGTGGAACTGATTTATTCATGCTGAAATATTCTTCCCTATTTATGTTTAAAATTCTTGAAAATTTTCTCTAAACTTGGTACAAAAATCTTGTCTAATATTGTTGTTTAAGTAACTTGAAATAATATCTCCTTGAGTGAATAGAAATGCTAGAAAATACTCTTTTAGAAATTGTTTCTTCTGCTGTAATTATTTTTCTAGAAAATCGCTTTATTTACTTAAATGTTTTCTTGTTGTGCGTATTAAGCAAACATGATGTGTGTGTGTGTGTGTGTGTGTGTGTGTGTGTGTGTTACCTACATTTACACATTTATATGTTTTAAAATAACGCCTCTCTACTAAATAAAGAAACTAAACTCTTATAAATTTGGACTTTACAAAAAATATAGAAATACAATTGTTTTTGTATCAAATCAAGCATATAATTTGTATAAATCCAGTTGCTTCTAGATGTGTAAATTTGATTTGTTCTTTTTACACACAAGACACACATGCACACGCGTGCACGCTCACACACACAAAATATTATTATAAAAAAAAACCCAGAAAATTTTACCATGTTGAATATGCTTATTATGAAAAAAAAAAATCAAAAATGTTATTATCTCTGTTGAATTTGAAATGAGAAAAAATGGAGTTGATTTTATTAAGGTTGATGCGACAAAATTAATAGGAACTGTGAGGTCATAACTTGAGTTTGGGTCTCCGTTTGAGTCCCTTTTTTTTAAACCACATGTTTCGATGAGAAGAACGCACCAAAAAGCTATCCTACCAATTGGGGCAATTTTCAAGCACATTTTCGGGCCCTAAATCCGCCATCTTGAGGCCGAAAATTAGGATTGAAGTTGTAGTTGATTCTTCCTATTTTTGGGCATTAGTTAATTTTAGTCTATTAGTTGCATTATGAGTTAAAAAGTTGGAAATTCCTCTAATTTAGGAATGTAGAAGATGCGTGACAATTTTTGTGTCCGCATGCGAATAAGCATGCAAACTTATTAAGAATAACAAGTTATAGTAAAGCTCGCTAAAAATAGTAATTTCCGCCACCTAAAGTAGATTTAGTCAAGTTAGTTAGAGTTTGCTTGGCAACTCGAGTTGGGAGTTGTTTTCCTGTTTAGGAAACATTGTAATTCATTATTCAAGAATAAAGAGGGAGATCTATTTTCTTTTGGAGTACATATTATTTGCAGTATATCAAGTTTGTTCGGGAATTTGGCTACATTAAAGGTTGTATGGCCATAGAGATGGAGGGTTTATGTTTAAAAATATTTAAAAATAAAATAAATAAAAAGGGAGGAGGTGGGACGGTTGTCCCAACCACCCCCCATACTTGTGCAAACCGATCCCTCCCTCTTCACAGGCCTCACAACCATTAAAATCTTGCAAATCGCCCCTACTAGGGGCTTTTAACTTATGCACCCAACCTTTATTTTTATATATTTATTTATCCAACTCTCTAGATAATATTAAAAAACAACAACAAAGAATTTCTTAGAAGGTTTTGCCTTGGATATGGGCTTTAAACTAAAAGAAAACAATGAAATAGATCTATATCTCTCAAAGAAGCAATGTATGATCATTGTGCAAAATATTATATATTTATTTAAATCTACACCTTCTGGATAATAAACCGGAGATTAGTGGAAGAAATGAGATAAACCGGCTCTCTAGATAAATACAATAAAAAAAACTAGTTCTCTGGATATGGGCTTTAAAAAAAACAATGAACTCATAAATATGTAGAGGCATATGATAAAATGAATCTCCAACTCTACATAAAATAAATAAGACTTCTGATAATCTTGCCTAGGTATGGGCTTTTAATTAAAAAAACAATAAACCCCTATATAAGTGCAGATCTCTGAGATCTGCCATGGAAGATTGAATGAGAACTTGATCTTGAAACACTTCTTACTTGAGCTCTCTCTTGATTTCTTCATCCTAGAAAAAAAAATAGAGAGACCTGAATGGAGAAGGAGAAGAAATGAAATAAAACTTAGGTTTTACCAATTATATTCTCATCTTTTCATTTTAGGGTAAATTTAATCCTACAATGGAGATTTAACTGATCCAATGGTTGTGATTAAATGTGCACAACTTAAGTGATATGATTTTTATTTTATTATGATGTTTGTTTTAAGGTTATTTTAATTAAGTGACCTTAGAATATTGTCGGGTAAGATTAAACTATTGGGTAAAATAAATTTAAATGGTTAAATTTATTTATTTAACTTAGCTAGGTGGTGGGATTCCGTTAGCGGGATAATTAAAATAATTAAATTAAATTTAGTAATTTTGGGTAAGTTAACGTAACGAGTTAATTAAATTTAAATGGTTTAAATTTATATAATTAACTTAGCTTATGTTTGTGGAATTCCCTTAATGGGATAATTAAATAAATTTAATCTTCATTTTAATTTGCATATTAATATTCGAAGGCATGGGCCCATTTTGGAGGAAAATGGGACCCATGACCGTAATAATTATTTTGGTTTTCCGCAAACTAGTTTATGATGATGATGATGATGATAGTGTATTAATCGTTCTCAAAACGATTATTAACTTGTCGTAAATGGATTCTAACCTCGTAATCCCTCTTTCCATGTGATAAGTTATATTGCTTTTAGTGGAGTCCTACTTTACCACCATCACGATAGGTTTATCATCGACTCTTAGTAAAATAATCGTAAATTGTTTAATTGGTGAAAGCGGCGTTAAGTCGGCTTCTTGTTCCTAGTGTCATTTTTGTGACGTTGTAGTAACGACACGTAAATTGTTTTAATCCTCCAAGTTGTTTGCGATTATGGATTGGTTTCGCCCGTCGTATTTTGCGACTTAGTTGCATTACCATCGTAATGAGTAATCTTAACCGATGCGGTTTGATTTAATTTAAATAAAAATACCACCTTATTACTTTTTCCAGATTCGATTGGGATGTTTGGTTTTCTTTTAATGTATTTTTTAGGGACTTGCATCAGTGCGGTGCGACAAACACGAGGGCACAAGGAGTTCTGCAAACCTTGTTGTTAAGCAAGTTAAGAGAACTATTCCATGTAAATAATGACTAATGAAACCATTATCGGAATAATGTTTGGGACTGCATTGAGTGTTTAGATTATTTCCATCTAAATTGAGATGGGAATGATAAAGTGATACGTTGGTTCTCTTTGTGTCACTCCTCATCCTTCATCATTTGTTCAACAAAGAAAAATATGCAATTGAAATGGTGTTCTAACGAAGAGTGCCTAATAATTATGAGAGAAGGTAGGTATTCAACGATGATAATAAAATTATTGCCTTCTAGAAAAGAATTAAAATTATAATAACCTACATTTTAAAGGTAGCGATTTTCCGTATAGGGAATCAATGTCCTAGGTATGTTTTGAAGGAATGGTGCGAAAGAAGAGATTAATAGATGAAAGGAAACAAAAGTTTGGTTTCATAAGAGGATCTCTTTGATAAACATGATCAATTTATTAAGAGTAAGTTCAATAATAAACCACGAGTCTTCAATTGATTATGAAAAGGCAAATCTTGGGACCGTGAAGCGATTGTGGATGGTTAATATTTGCAAGTCCTCTTCTCCGAGGAAGAAAAGAAAGTTTGTATCTTTATTTAAAAGTAAATTGTTGTGTGCCTAGTGTATGCTAATATGAAATTGTTTAGGCCACGTGAAATGCAACATAACATTCCCTTGAAGTCAAAAGCAACCCCACGGTGGCAAAAGTGGAGACATTACAATCTAAGGATTCTTGACACTATCTTTGCTAAAGCGTAGAAAATTCTCGATGTAAGGTATAGTTTCCCAATCTTGATTGGCCAATATCATGCCTAAATGCAAAAATAATGGGGAGTTTTGAATATGTCTAGATTAGTTTGTAACCTCAACCAAGATACCTTAAAGGACAATTACCCTCATCTTATCGTGGGTCAAGTACTTCAAGTTATTCTTGGGTCTAAAATGTTATCTATGATGGATGGTTTTTCTTGATGTAACTAGAGAAAAGTTGTTTGGGAACATCATAAGGCTGCATTCACCATACCTTGGGGATGTTTTTGTACTAGAGAATGTCCATCGGCCTAATCAATGTTGGTGTCATATTTCAACATGCCATGTACTTGATGTTTCTTGATTTGAAGGACACAATAATTATGGTATACCTAGATGACTTGATGGGGTTTTTAAAAAAGGCAAGACCATCTTAGTCATTTCAAGAAAGTGATGCACAAATGTTGTAAACACAAAATTTCCTTTAATATCAAGAAGTCTCAATATTTGGTGTTACGGAAGGTAAACTCCTAAGATACATCGCGTCTAAAGAAGGAAATTACTTAGATCCAAAAAGAGTCAAATTCATTCAAAGCTCGACTCTCCCTATGTGCAAACCAAACATTCACTCCTTTGAAATCATCATTTTTCTAAGGAGGTTTGGTCCACACTTCTGAGAACTCACTAGGCATATTGCAAACATGATGAAAGGAAAGATTTCCTTTAATTAGAGCGAAAAGGAAAGCCAACCTTTGAGGAGATAAAGACTACTGATCACTAAAGCTTCATTTCTAACATGCCCTAATATGTAAAAATATTTTATCATGTAAATTTATTCTTTGAAGCATATCTTGTCAACCATCATGGCGCAAAAAAAAGAGGGAGTTGAGTCCCTAAAAGGCTTCATGAGTTGTGGCTTGAAAGACCACAAACTCAAATATTATCATATTGAGAAGAACACATAAACAATCATGAAGGTGGAGAAGAGGATGTAGAATGTTGTAGTTTCAGGAGGATATCGTAATCAATTTGATTTGCATCGGTGAAGGGAAATATGTAAGGAGATCAATATTTATACGTAAAAGGGAAATAATTTGTTTTCTTATATCTACCCTCTAGAAGTTTATAATATTCAAAGGGTTTAGCATCAACAAGTAAGGTAAATTATTTACCTTTGTAAGAGAAACTAATAGATTGGTGGAAAGTGGAAGGAATAGATTACAAGACATGAATCCATGGGTGAGTAAGGAGAATGTTATAAGTGGTTTAAACATCCATGATATGGCAAAAGGTTTCTAATGTTCGTGGTTCAAATTTTAGGGATAGTGTGATGGTTCCTGAGGATTATCTTTCACTATTATCATAACCATGAATATGGATGACATTAGTTCCTAAAATTTGTTCAATATGACTAAGGAATATTAATAATATCATGGATAAAATATTCAATGATATTCCATTTTATACAAGCGCTCTTTTGATTTTATATGAGTTATGAATGTTTTCCTATATAATGAATTATTATTTTTGATATTTGGATTCAAAAGGTCATGAGGACCAAATGATAACATTGGACTATTAGGAAATAAATTTGTAATCAAGGCTTGGAATTGTTGGGTGTTGATATCCTTAGGAACATATGCATCATGGAATGCGAGTAAAGATTTCTTGAAGTATGGGTGATGACTCAAATAACTCCATAAGGTAGATTTGTGCAGATGTCTTCTCGATTGTTTGATAATATAATAGGATTCATAATAAGATTTAGCATTGGATTTTGTTTTGGATCAAAAGTAACTTTAGGATTAAGCATTTGAGGTATGGTTGAGTTAGATGGTTTCTTTACTACAGGTACACAAACCTTTTTCTATCACGATGTTACTACATAAGGAGTATGGATTTTGAAAGTGGCCACAGAGTTAGGTGTATGTTATATAAGTGAAATGATGGAATCAAATTCAACATTGTTTGAGGATTGGCCCTTGTCTTTAGCTTTATCATTCATACCATGTTTTGGAAAGGGGTTGTAGAACACATTTGGCATTTTAGTGTTAGATGTGTTTTCAATCTCAATATCTCCATAATCAATTAAATCTTGAATGAAATGGTGAATTTTATACAATGATTTGTGTGATGTTTGTTTATATGATGGTACTCACAATATTAATTTTCTTTGTACCATGTCAGTTTTGGTTTCCCTTCTTTGAAGGGTCTTGATATTGGATAGATGATCATATCTGCACTTTCTAAGTGATGAATACACTAGAAAAACTTTCTCCAAGTGGTGTGAATTGTCGTCATTTGAATTCACATGGAGTGTTCTCTTTACTAGGAATGATAATTGGTTGATTAGTTGATTTGTTTGGTTTGATTGATGATTTTGAACATTTTGAACATTAAGAATTAGTGATCCTGTCATTCACAATGTTGTGATTTCTATTTATCTTGATTGTGATAAGTATCCTTATTAGGTTGATGCTAGGAGGAGTTTTGATTAGGCCCTTAGTAATGATGGCTCTTTCTATTTGTGTTCCCTCATCGATTACTTTTTCAAAATTATTTAAGCAATGCATTTGCATTTGGAGTGATAATTTAGAATTGAGATTAGGGATGAACATGCTTACCAATTATTTCTCAAAAATTGAACAAGGGAATCAATTTTTATCCCTTTCCATCTTTGAAAGAATGATGAAAATATTTTGTCGTTTCTTTGCTTTGTGTTGCAAAAGGTCCATCATAGTGAATTCAAAATCTCAGTTAAAGGAAACATGTTTGATGCAAAGGTATATCACTTTCTAATGCACTCAACAAGTTAAGAAGGCCAACCAACAAAAATATACCCAATTTCTCTACGGTGAGGATCTTCCAAGAAGCCCAAAATGGCTCTCATATGAAAATACTGATCTTTTTCACTATAAATGTATGTATCAATCACTTACCCCTTGTTATATACCTCATGCAATGCCATTTCAACTCCCAAGATGATCTCATTTCATTAAAACCTTCATTCACTCTTACCTTTATTTATTTTGTCCTTTATATTTCTTCTTTATCTTCTTAGCACAAATAAACAATTTTGAGCCTTATAGACTTCACCAATACTTTCTAAACCTATACCATGTTTCACCACTTCAAACAATGTTAGATTAACCAATTACTTGATTCAAAAAGATCAAATATGAACTATCTCTTAATCTTGCTCAAAATTGCATTCTATTATTCTTAAGACTATTACTTTTGCATGATCCATAGTTGGAAACTTCTAGGACTACCCACAACAAAAAGAAAACTCCTTTAGATACCCTTTATCTTGAATATGGTGTGGTGTAACTTTGATGAGGTAACTCTCAACCCTCTCCTCTCAATCTCTCATTCCTCCTTTAGAGCTAATTAGCTCCTACCAACCCTGTCATTGAGCAATTTTAGGCATAATTTTCTTTACAGGAGGCTTCAAGACAAACTAAGGGCATTTTATGACACCCATGTGAAAGTTCTATCTATGTGCAAAGTTTCAAGATTGGATGCCAACTCTAAAACTCACTTCCTTAATAACTTGATCATTCCTATAAGGTCTTACACACTGCTAGCATTGATCCACTAAAACCCAAACTATCATGGATATCTTCAAATTTTCACTATTTTTGCTTAAAATTCCTCTTGAATATGTTTATATACTCTGTCAAGGTGATTTCTAGATATTTTTAGGTTTTTACTATGTATTACACCTTCAAATAAAGAAAGTAACTTAAACCATCATTAGGTTTTCCTAAGAACCTGGGAGGCTTTATTTTTCTATAATTTTCTCCAAACTTCAAGTCAAGACAATTTTTGTTACTGAGAGATCCATTTCCACCTCAATCACGTGAGGGGCTTACCATTGAGGCTCGTGGAATCAAATAATTATTGAAAACTCTTAATTCTCCCTTACTCGACCGTAGGTGCACAATTTCATAAGTTTTCAAAGCCTCTTCATAAACAAACTAGAGCTTAATTCTCTTGATAGGATTGGAACTCTTGGGAACAACGTTTACTTGCCTTTCAATAATGACATCAATCAATAAACTCTTAAATGTTCCTTTACAAAATCTTCTACAGTTCGGACATATCAACACACAATCACATAGTGTCTTCAAGACTCAAACATGGTATTAACTTCTCACACTTGACTTCATCAACTCAACTAATGACATGCGAGGTAATATTAGGAAAAATTTAATCACAAATACAATACTTCCGACATGAATTTCATACCATCAACCAATCTTTCTTACATTGTATCTTAGGATAAGCTGTGATATATATTCCTTTAGTTCGTAGAACAACAACATGATTGTGAGTTGTTAATCCATGTCAGTTCATCAAACTGACCATGAATACTATTTTATCTATCCTACGGGTTATAGGTCGGGGTAGTTATTACAAAGTGATTAAAGGATTGGATAATGCATGAATCATCATGCATTGATTATTACTATTCTATGTTGTCTCAATGAATGTAATGATAGTATTTGTACTTGGATTAAATGCGAAAGCTTCATGGATTATATAAGGAAATTGGGCCTAATGTATTAAATGATTATCTTCGATAATAACTTTATGACTATGTACTATTATTATTAATTATGAAATTAATGACTATTATTCATATCATTATGATTGTGATAAGTGACATACTTGTATCATTGTTTTACAAAAGAGCATTTATTGTAAATTGATGTTTAATGTGTTAACACAACTGCTTTAAGATGTCATTATGATTTAATGATTATGTAAGATGAAACAAGGAAATATAACATTGTAATTATATAAGATAGGTACAATAATAAGATACATATGTTTCCGTAGTTCAACGTAAATAAACAAGATGATATATACCACTTTATAAGTATGAAAAAAAAGAGACATAATGTTGTCTTTTAACAACATCAACATACATGTTTATGATAAAGTATATTCATTGTAAATATTGTATTTTTTTACTATACTATACCCTAGCGTGGAAAATAATTACAACGATATGGAACAAAATACGAAGGTACATTGTAACAATTTAAAGAAATAGTACAGATGTACACCATTGACCTTATTAAACTAAAATGTCTAAGTTACTATTAATGATCATAAATAATAATTAATTGTTTTTATGAATTGGTTTATTCTCATGTTTGAATGAACCTAATCAACGATTGTAGAATGATATAGATTTTCTTACGACATGTGGTATAATGTACATACACTAGTCAATGACTCTATGAATTTATTGTACATTTCAAACGTGAATTGAAAATCATAATAAAACTCAAGTATAACCTTTCCTTACGATGAAAGCATAATGAATTGTAAGGGAAGGGTGGGCATCATGAGACAACATTCGTGTTATATGAACCTTTGTTTGTGCCGGCTCAAGATGGATACGGGGAGGGTAACAAATGTGTAATGACGCAAGTCATTACATAAGTGTAACCTTTTCCGTGGGGATCCTAAGGTGGTGGTACCGACATGAATCATGTGACTAGGATATCAAGCCATGATCCCTACAACTTCTAAATTGAATTCAATTAATTTTGTAAATGAATAACTAAAATAGTAAATTGTAAACTTAATACTCAATCAACCCAAAAGAATTCTTATAACTATGTTGAGACAGTTTTGTGGTGAAGGGAAGACATGTTTCATAGGCTTGTGTGTAGTCCCGGAACCGGCTTGCTAACGTAATGTACAATAACTATGGCCATAAAAGTGAAAATGAATCATTGCATTTTATTTTCACCATGTCTTCTTGTTAGTAGTGTTTGGACTTGTACGGATATTACTCTAGTGATTATCTAGTTGACACTAAGAAGATACGTAGGTTCTCTTATCCTATAAAAAGTTTTAACCAAAGGTATACTATGTATTCTCGCTCATATACAATGTTCAAGGAGATCAAGAATGTTCTAGAACCCTTTGCAGTTACACATGGTTATTATATGTTGTAAAGATGGATTCTAGAATATTAATAATGCTGAATTACTTATTTTGAGCTATGTAATAATATTATTCACTATAATGCAAAAGGAATTAAGGAATTTGTAAACTTATTAGTATGTTGGATTTAATTTGCTGCGTGTTGAAAATCATTGAAGGCATAAAAGGTAATTAAAGGTTTATAAAAAAATCCCTTAGTTTGTTGAAGCATAACATGGGTGTTACATTTTGGTATCAAAGATGAAGGTTTACAAATCTTGGACATAATGGGTCCTTACGCTAACACAAAGTTTTATTCTTGTCTAACAAAAAATGGTTAGAACGAGAGGGAATGTGTGAACAATCAAGTTCACAGTCTTTGAAGCACCAACCCAAAATTGGAAGAGATGCTTGTGTTCATATAAGAAACTTGAAATCGAATAATTATTCTTGATTAATAGATATTGGCTACAGATAGTAGTAGTGATAGTGACGGTATTGTCCGATCACGGGGAAGCCTAATGTTGGAAACCAAAATGCTAATAATCACAATGCGGTGGATCCCAATATGCAAATAATAATTTTAATGTTGTAAATGTTAACGCAACATATCCTAACACTAAAAAATCCTAACCAACATGTGAACATAATAGCTCACTTGACAAATGAGCTGTCCAAAAGACATTAAGCGTATGAATCCACACACGTTTGATGGAACAACCCTAAGTGATAGAGTTGAGAATTGACTCAGTGAGATAGAAAAATACTTTGAGATAAAAGATTTTCCAAAGAAACAAAGGTTGTATGGGGTGCTTATCTACCCTTTAACGAGGCTTCTTCATAGTGGATAGTGAAAGGTGGTGGAGTTATGCAACGAACATAGCTTGAGATCAGTTCAAATTCTATTTTAGAAAACGTTGATTACCACAATTGTATTATGATTTGGAAAATGTCTTAATTCCAAACCTTGGTTTAGGGAAATGACTATAATAGAATCTTTGGGAGAAATTTACTAAGCTACTAAAATATGTTCCGTAGTATAAAATAGATGAAAAATTTCGCATACCTAAAATTATCATGGGGCTAAATATTGTCATAGGTGGTGAAGTTGATGTTCATGGTCCTCTTACCATGGAAGATATTTTTAAAAATTCATTAGGAAGGAGAAGAAGCTCCAAGCCATAGTTGCTTACTTGGATGAGAAGCGGAAGACAAAATACAACTCACCTTCACCATTGTCACCTGGAAAGACTTGGTGGAAAAAGGTTGGCAATGAAGTTCAAGATAGTGAAAATGAAACAACATCAAACCCTGCTGCGAATTTAAAAAGAAATGGACATGATAACGTTGCTAGTAATAACAAAAATTTGAAAGGAAAAGACCTTTTAGTGGGTGTTTCAAGTGTGGTGGTGACCAATATGCCAAGGATTTTCCCTTGAGGAACAAGGAAAACAATCTACAATAGATAATCCAAGCTACAGTGGAAAACCGTTAGGTTGCGAAAGAAGCAACACCTAATGAAGAGAAATGTTCTAGATCCATAAATTATCATGGTGAAACAAGTTAAATTGTTGAGAAAAGTTAAAAAAATAAAACAATAGTTTCTGTGTTTGTTTAAATGATAAAAACCTTTGTTTTTGATTATTTGATACTGAGATGTACTTATAATTATTAATGATTTGGCTGATTGCAATTGAAATCATTTTCGTATTTCTTCTTACGTTTTACCATTATTTTTGTCATAAGGCAGTTACAACCATGATTTATGAGTAATAATTGACTAAAAATTCGGAAAATTACATGTTTTTAGTGAAAATGTTGATTGTTTTCCTTAGTTGTATGATATAAATTTGCATTTGATTATTTTATCTCGTTATTAATGAGTAAAATCATCGAGACAATGATTCATTAAGGGGGAAGTATGGTACATCCCTCATTTTCATTTTGCTTTGTCACAATAATAAGTTGTAATATAGAAAATTGTAATGCCCCGATTCATTGTCTATGTAACTGGTGAAGTATGGTTTCCACCTTCACATTTGGCCCGTTAGTATGAAATCTTATCTCGTCTAATGTTTTTTCGATTCTGGAGGTCGTTGAGGAATTCGTCGAGCTTGGGGGCCGTTTGTTCATGAAGGTATCAACCCAATCATATTGGATTTCAACCTTGTAGTGCTCACTCCATTACCCGAGTTAGAAAGCACCTTCGGTGGCCATCGCTTTAGTTCATTTCCATTGTAGACATGTCTCACAGATAAGCAACATTGTATTCTGTTTCGTTGATTTCATTTGGGAGGGTGTTATTACGATTGTTCGAAACTTGCCTTTTGTTTCACAAGATAATATAAATGATAATATTATTATGATCCAAATTTGACATATTAAATTGATAAAAATAATAAATATAGAAATAAGTACATGTTATATATATATAATGTAGCCACACGCATGATCTAAATTTAATCAAAAATAAATAAAATATAAACGTTTATATAAATTTAATAAAACAAAATACTTTGAAACAAAATGGAAATATATATTAATAAAATTTATTATGGAATGCTTTTATATATGGTTGGTGGATTTGGTGAAAGGCATGATGGTGGCGTGAGAATGGAGGCATGAGATGTCAATTTTACAGGTAAAGCCACCCATTAAGCATAAGATGGAATGCGACACATCCTAAGCGACCTTTCAGACCTGTCATTTTCCTTACATAATAATACAAAAAAATTTATTTGAGATTCAGAGGAGTTAACCCATGGTGAAACCCAAGTTTAGGTCGTAAATTTAGCGAAGAATTGGATAGTTGTAACAAGTGCAGAGTTAGAGGTTTTTTTACTAACAATGGTAAAGGAGTGTTTTGTAATCTCATAATTAAATAATCAAAACATTATGCGGAACTATGCTAAATAGATTTCTAGCTAATAGTCATCTAAAATTAGTACCATTATAGGTTAAATCATCCCGCACACGGAGGTAAATTCAGAACCCTAACATCTCCTCCTCTTACTATATACAAATTGATTGATCTAAATCTATATCTATATCTGAAGTAGGTTCAATTGTATACGAGAGAAAAGGGATATATTCCCTATTGTTGTTTACTTTGTTGCATGCAAAAGAAGAAGAAGATTGAAGATTAGGAGGCGCTTCATTCGCGTTTAATGTCTAGATGTATTGATTTTGCTTCTTTTTCTTTTGAGCACTTGTGTTAAGTGAACTCTAACCTTTTTAACACCTTTCTTGGGGTGAATGAAGTTTATCACTTCATTTTTCCTTCTCTTTATCTTTTATTTCAAGTAGTTGTTGTAATGATTAAGACATTGGTTGTTATGTTGGAAAATGTGGAAGAATCCTTCATGTATGTAAGTTGTTATGAATGGTTATTTCATATGTCACACGTCATGAAAGACATGTGCCTTATTTATAATCCCTTTTGAACCTTTGAATGGAGGGGATCCGAGAATTGGCTTGTGGACTATTTGACAAAATGCCTTGTGGAGATGCGGAATCGAGCTCCACAACCTTGACCATTTTCGCTTCCTATAGGAATGGTGCATCTTACTTTTGTCTTTTATAATTCTTGTATTTTAGTTCTTCATTTTCAATGAAATAAAATTTAAAAGCCTTGGATTATTATACAATTGTTTATTTTTTAATCAAACTTGCATTGCAAAATAATAGAACATCACCTTGTAACTTATGCAATTCAAACAACTTTTTTTCTTCAACCATAGACTTAAACCCTCCTGAGAAGATTTGGTAACTTCGTAACCAAACTAGATAGTTACAACACCCTTTTATTGACAAGTTGAGTTTGAGTTCCTTGTAAACCTATCATTTGTTCCTTTGTAAAAGTTAGTAAATCACGATTTTCTTTTCATGAGAAATACGCTTATGGGACCCCCACCCGAAATGTCAAAGTTTAAACACGTTCCTTGTCATCATGAGATACCAAAACTTATACAACGCCCTAAATTGATCATTTGTCCAGTTGGCGTAGGGTGTTAGGAGCCCTGTTAACCCTAATTACAACGTCATATAGCTGTTAAAAGTTAAAAGTTGGTTTTTGTTTTGGCGTCGTTTAGACCCTAAGCGAAGAAATGCTTATACGCCTTTGTAAACATCTAGTATTTTTACTTGAAATTTTTGTTACCATCGGTTCAAGAAAAACCACATCACTAGCTATTTTTTAGAGGAGTTTTGTAGGCCTCCAGTCGTTGTTTGACCACGTCAAAACCAGTCCAATTACGAATGGTGGCCCTATAAAAATCTCCATTTTTAAATTGTTTTGTTAGTTCTAAGTTCCATTTAGCTCCTGTGAATTCTCAATATATAGGAAAGTGTGTAAGAATTTACTTGTGTTGGCATTAGAAGTCGCTTTTCCATGTGGACCCTTGTTAAGTTAATAGGGCGACGAAAACTTATAGGAAAATGTTATAAATCCATGGGACCCTTGAAACTCTATTTAATAGCTTGTTTGAAAATTTTGATTTTTAAAAAATAGCATGAAACTCTATTTCTCTCTCTCTCTCTCTCTCTCTCTCTCTCTCTCTCTCTCTCTCTCTCTCCTCCCTTAGTTAAGAAATGAAGTGCAATGAAATAATTATATATCTCTAACCCTCTCTGGTTGTGTGTGAAGTATTTTGATTATGTAAATGAAAAACTAAAAATGTTAATTATGCTAGATTTAGGTGGATGTCATGCCAACATTTGTGTTAACCATGTGGTGGTTGTAGGTACTGAGACATGGAGGAAGTGAAGTGTTACTAATAATCTCATATTAGCATGTTATTTGGAACAATAAAATTGTAGAGGCTAAATCAACATTTTGTGATATATTGAAATGTTAATTATTGAATTTTGTAATAAGTATGAGCTGTTATTGTTTTGGGGTGTTTGGGGAAATGGGTATTTAATTATGGGTGTTAATTTGATTTATAATTATGTATTGCAAAATAGTTGGATATGTTATGCTAATTGAAAATGAATTGATCTCTTATAGTGTGTTCAGTGTGAAATTAATGAGTAAATCTCTTGTGTATTGTAATATTTACATGGAATTGTAGGAAAGGAAACTAAATACACATTCAAACTCAGAATAAAACCGTTGTATCAATTTACCCTTCTCATACGACCACTTACATGACGTAGAAGATTGAAAATCTATGTTTGGCCTTATTCCTTATTTTAGACGGAATCTCATAGCTTAAAGGAAATATGAACCCAATTTAAATTACCGCATAACACCATGTACACTTAGTGACATTGTCACAAAATTATCCTGTAACAACGGTAATGGTCAAATATTGTCTTAAGTATGTGACCTTCCTACGAGGTTTGTTTTGTGCATGTAATAAAGTGAATATGCTCCCTTAGGTCAAGTACCTCTAGTGAATTTGATTTAACATCTAGTGTAAACCCCTTGAGCCATAACATGAGTAAAATGAAGGGTTCTAGGTGACAAAGTTTGAAGCTACTCTTGAAAAACATTTTGAGGATTTGTGTCATGGAGGAATTCCATTCCTTATTGCAGTTATGAGTGTGCTTCACTATAACATGATATTAATAGTTAAATGTGGAAAATAACAAAATTGTAACTAATGCTTAGACCTTGGAAATGTAATCGTGAGATGTTGTTCTAGGAGATAAGTGAATTTTAGATCTTTCTTGTAACTTGTTTTAATCCTTCTTATGTTGTGGGAAAAAAAACTCAAGTCAAGTAAAATTCAATATGATCCTAACCAATGATTAAAATATAAATGAAGGAGAGAATCGGGAACCTTAACCCTTTTAAACTATAGACTTTTCCCCATGATCTCACACTAGTTCCTATTGTGAAATGAAGGTATGATGCAAAACTAAGTAAACATGCCCTTTAGAAAAGAATCATAGGGACAAAAACTAGTAGTTTCGTGTGTATACAAATGACTCTTTTTAATTAATGAGTCATACAAATAAATTGTAATAAGACATATGAACCAAATTAAATGAAACCTTTTTGAGTTGAATGTAAAGTGACACTAAGAAAATTTAGTCTAGAAATAAAAAGGAGAAAGTATGTTGTCATATTAAGTGTCGCCATTTCGTTAAACTACTTATTGGAACATAACTATAATAAAATAGTATACATGTAAATGTTTTGTCATGAGTAGTGCCCTTTTGTATGTTGGTATTGAAGTGGATCATTGTGTGTCCTTTGTTATTTGGGAAATATAGATATGATGTGCATCATGTGTTCCTGTGGTTATGTTTTCTTTTTTGGGGTGAGGTTTCCTCATTACGTATTGGAAGAATAAGGTGTAACTAGTGAAGGGAGGAATAAGTGAAATGTGTGTGTTATATTGGAGGAAACAAAGGGATTCGTGGCTAGTATTAGTAGAGGGATAATAACGTGTTATAATAGAGGGATAATGGGGTCTGTTGAAGTTGATGTGGTGTGTATATTTTGGAGGAACCAAAGGCTATCCAGGATCCCTTCTTAGATGGATGTGGTGTACAATGATGACCTCTCCCCTATGTAATCCTCTTAGGTAGGCTTGGTCATGTATGTAATCTTTCCTTGTGAAGCCAATCAATTCTCACCTTGTGGTATGTGTGGGTCCATGTTGGTATAAATGTATTTTGTGATGTTGAGTATCCAAAGTGATCTTATGTGGTGGCGTGTATCAAACAATGAAAGTCAAAAAAATATTCATTTATTTTTACTGTTGTATTTGTGTGCTTATTTTTGTGGGTGTTACATTCGGTATCAGTGCGGAGGTTCATACTCTTTAACCTCTAGAATAGTTGGTGTTATGATGATTATGCATGGTGGTGGAGGAGATGAGAAGAGTAATGTGATATTATGTTGTGATGTGACCAACGTTGTACTTGTGATATTATGAATGCACCTATTGTGCATGCCACTTAGAGTGGTTTTGTTATGATTTTGATGTACTTGTGATGAGAGTATCCACTCTCTCTTTCGTGAATTCAAGGATAATTTAACGTTTGATGTACCGCCTTGTTGTGTGAGAGGAATATTATTGTGGACTACAAAGTGTTCGAGTGTTTTATTATTCTGTGATATGTATGTGTGCTAATGTGTTGTATGAAGAAAAATTCCGTAGAGAATGGAATCATATTGTGATGTTTCGATCGTGTTGTGATGTATCCTATTGTGTAACACTCATTAAAACAACCCACTGAGATCCAAGAACAACCTAGGGTTAGTTAGGAAAATTATGGAATACTTTTTTATTAAAAGAATCTACAACCATGTTACAAGACAACAACTGTCACTAATAGGTTCGGAACAATTCTAATCTACTAGAGTAGACTTTTCTTTTATTAATAATTATTAGAGGTCATAAGGTCTAAAATTTAGGGTTAGAAGTTCCAATTAGGTTTAGAGGGAAAATTCCTCACCATACCCACTCTTTAACAAGCTTAAAGTTTCAACTTGATTTTTCACACACTTAACGCATTAAAATTTTTCCTAAATCACTCCCATTGGATAGGAAATTTCCTCACCTTTCTAGTGATATAAAGAAGTCCTCCTAACTCCTCATATTTTTCAAGTTATGGGCCAACGGGCCTTGGGGTGAAAATTTTTCCCAAGAGCGGGCTGCGGGCCAGGGGTGAAAATTTTCCCTTGCACGGTCGGCGGAGCGGGGAAGAGTTTTGGCATTTTTTCCTTTTCGAGGAAAAAGTGCGATTTGCCTTCATGCACCCGCAGCCCTGAAGATAACACGTGTCGGCTTATAAATGCTCGGGTGGAAAGTCGGGTCGTCAGAGCAGTTTAGGTTTTAAGATTTTAAGGTTTAAAAGTTCAAAGTTAAAACCCATCCCGCCTCCGCCGAAGCCTAAGGCGGCCACGTGTTAGTCTACCATTGGTTGCAGGAGGCAGGCGATGGGGAAACTTTAGAATTTTTTCCAAAAAGAGTTTTAAAGTTTCAAGGTCAAAAACAACTCCGCTCCTCCACCATTGCTGGTGATGCCACATGGTAGCCCCTTATTGGTGCCGTGGGTCGGTGGGACAGCATGGGGAAACTTGGAAAATTTTCCCAATTTTTTTGAAATCGCTAAGTTAAAGGGATCCGCCACCCGCTGACACCTCATGGTGCCTCGTGGTAGCCTCTAATTGGTAGCGGGCGACAGAGAAACTTTTGAAAATTTTCCCAAAAATTTTCCTAAGTGTTTTAAGGGAAAAATTCGGGCCGCGGGCCTGCCAAGGAAGGAAAACTTCAAAGGGTCATAAATTTTGATAGAGAGCTTGGTTTTGGGAAAACGAGGACTTTCTGGAAAGCTCTCGATGTCCTCTTTGCATAGAGATCATTAATTTTTGATTTTGATAAAGTTTAAGGGGTCAATTTTAAGAAAATGGCTGCAGGCTTATATAATGTGAGTTGGTAAATTTTAACTTGTTAGATCTGTTCAATTTGATCTTCCTCCTCTCTCAACATGTCAAATGGACATGTAGGATTATTCTAAGAAGAATTTAGGATGTATTGGGAAGGTAATTTTGCTTGATTGATTTCCAATTCGAATTTTTTACAACTTCAGATAGCAAAATAACTGTGAAAGGTTTGGGCCCAATTTTGTAATGTTTGAAGGATTTTTCCTTAAGTTTTTAGCCCAATTTAGTTCATTTATATCATAACATGTTAGATTTCAAAGTTTCAATGTTATTTATTGTTTGCAGGTTCGAACTGTGCATTTTAGAGGAAGTATTTGCTAGTTTAAAATTTAATACAAAGGTCAATTTATAAAGGACATTTATCATTTTCATCTTCCAAATATGGAAATTCATGTCTATTCTAGTCTAATAAATTTATTTGTTTTAAACAAACCATTTATTAGCTAAAATGCATAGTCTCGATTTCTAATTTTAACATATTTCAAAAGAATAGAGTTACATATATTTCCTTCATACGTATTCCTCATTTTAATTTTCTAAATAGAGATTTCAAATCACAATTTGATGATCAATTTCAATGCAACAATGTAAATTGATAAAGGTAGAGAAATATTTTATTGATTTCAAATATACAACTTTACATCTTTGAATTTCTGGAATGCAAATAATGATTTCAATTTCTTTCTTTCAAATGAACAGAACAAAGTATATATATCTTTCACATTTGAATTCACAACTTTCATAGCTCTATACAAAGTATCTTTCCTTTACAATAATATAAAGATCATATAATTCAAAGTGGGAAGGGTTACAATGAGATTTCATTTCACAAGGGACTGTTAAACTATCTTTCTCCTTTGCTCTAGAACAACAACATTAATTTCTCCTTCATCCAATTTGATCACAATAGGAGTAGGGGAAAGGAAACGCTCTCCACCCAACCAAGACATCCAAAGAAGAGGAGAAGCCATCCTTCTTCATTGGCCCCCGAGCCCCAACCACAATGCGATAAGAAATGTATTTAAACTCATGGAAACAACATGCTTCCACATCACAAAGCAATCTTTCAACATGCACATTTCAAATCAAAAACACAGTCCAAAAAAAACAACGAGTTTTGCAACCACAAGAAAGATATCACATAAGACTCGAAGGCTTCACCATGAGAGCCAAAGGAGCAAGAACTATGGGGATGTTACTTATGCCTCCCAAAGGGAAATGGGTATCACCACCTGTTTTCAAACTACCAAATATAGTGTATCAAAAACCCTGAAATTCCTTATAACTCCCCCAAGTACCCCTTATCTCTCACATTTCCTTATACCTCCCCAACCTCTTATGACACCCCATGATGAGTAAATAAATGCAAGCTATTTATTTGTAAGGTGGAACCCAAATCCCAACCCCTCCACACTTATACCTCTCTAAAAATAACACTTATACCTCCCACAAAACGAACCCCATAGTCTTCTCCTACAACATTCCTAGGCCATCTACCCAAATAGCCCATAAACATGCTAAAACATTCACACAATAACATGTAAATTCATAAAGAAAATGAGTATTTCAAGAGCCAAGCTCTTACCTCTCCATGATGGAGTTTTCTAAGTTCCAAAACAACAAGCTCTATCCCAATGCAATCAATCCAAACAGCCAAGCACAACCATGTAACAATCTTCCCAAAAGATCCTCCAAAGCAAGAGCTCCAATCAACAAGAAAATTCACCCCAAGGAAGCATTCCAAAAGTTCAACAACCCAAAACAAAGCAAGGAGTTCTAATTTTATAGAAGAGGGAAGAGAAGAGGATGAGGTGGATCCATGTAGGATGCCACATCACACATCCTCAACTCCAACACAAAAGTCAAATTCATTCTCCAATGCACAATAAAGTGGTGGGTGAATAATATGACAATAAACTTACACACTCCAAAAGCCCACACCCTAAAGGACTGAATTTTATAAAATGTAAGAAGAGTCCAATTAAAACGTACAATTAGTCAAATCAAAATGCATAAAAAAGTCTAAATTCAACCCTCTAACCATAGGTATAGTTGGTAAATAAAATTAAGAGGTATGAGACAAGTTTTACTTGTCCCATAAGCCTCAAAATCAGCCTCCAAGGACAAATTCGAATTTCCAAGAAGGTGGAGTGTTTCATACTCCAAAATTTGACTTAACTTTTACACATACTTACACATCACTTACCACATTTAATACAAGAGCCAACAACTTCTATAATTACTTTCTTATATCCCAAATTTGATTGATTTATTTATTTTAACAATATGATTACTCACATTAATTCTCCACAATTAAAAGAATAATGAAAGGGGTAAATGCATCACAAAATAAACACATGCAAACAATAATAAAAAGGAACCACATTAATAAAATACACATAACCCCTTGGTCACATTCAAAGGTAATCCCCCCATGGGAATCCCTAACAAAAACAACACACATAACAAATACAGTTGCCATGGTGACCTTGTTGAATTCATCTAGAATTCCAATGTGGTTGGTCTTCAATCCCCGATGTTTGTTGTGATATTTTATCCTGCAAAACACAAATACCTCCTTCAGCCTCATGGCCATATTAGAACATCCAACATGATATAAATATAATCACAAAATCATCTATACATATGAATCACAACAACATCAAGGCAATCAACAATATCACTTACAATTTATATCAACAACTATATCATCATCATATAATGTCTATTTTCTAGGTCTACTCACAATATCCAAAAATCACATGTCCGAACAACATTCATAATATATCAAATTCCAATAATATATCATCATCCACTTATAAAGTGTCTTTAATAATTATCATGCATCATAACTAAATCAAGATCAACAATAATCCATGGTCTAACATCATACTAAATCAAAACCATAATAATGTCCATAATGTAATCAATGATTATCAAGACCAAGATCAAAAGGTGTCAAAGTGAAGTGGGCACTACATATTGTGTCACCATGTTGTATTGCAATCATTTGTGTGTTTTGATATTAATCACTATGTTCATCATAGATATATTTCATGTACTATGTGATGGATTCATGTCATGAATTAGGGGCATATGGTGATCGTATGGCCCCTATTGTACTGTACTTACACTTTGCGTGCGTTATGTGGAAAGGTAACGTGTTATATGTTGTGGAAATAATGTTTTGTTATACCCCATAAATATACCGTGTGTAATATGCTTTGGTTACTGTGTGTAAGCCACCCTTTGTGTTAGTAATATAGTTATGTGCTATGTTGTAAACCTTACACTAACTTACCCTAAGGGAAGAAATTGGTAAAAGTGTATGTGTGGAGAGAGAAAATGTGTACTATTGACCAGTCACTCGAGTTGAGTACGAGATAGAAAGTGGAGTCTTACATAGATTGAAAACCCACTTCTATTCATTTGGTATGTATGGCACTTTCCCAATAGGTGCCATGTATATTGTGTTTCATAAACACCTTAGGCTCAATAGATGGAAACATGTACCCTTTTCTCTCTCCCTATATGGTTTTCATATAGATGACCTATGTGTGGTTACGACTATGTTGTGCTTGTGGGAGTATGGAGGGATGATTCAAATAGATATTATGACAATTATTATTTATATTCCGAGTCACACCCGATGTTGGACAAGATCTAAGGTACTTGTGATGTTGTTTTTGTTATATATTTTGTGAGTTGAGGCTTGATATTTGAGTGCTAGCAACTTGATGAGTACCCCTTTGGTGACCATATAAACCACATAGTGATTTTGATGTGATATTTCAACATTCATAAAATTGAATTTTCTTTTCTCTTCCTTTTTCTAGAACCAACAAATTATTCTATTTAACTTTTGGTTGAGTTATTGTTTGTAATTTGGGCATTTTATTGATTATTGCACTAACATGATGATTTTCACACTAACTGCAGATAATTAGCCATTTATTTTACTTGATTGAAAGTTGAATTTGAGTTGAAATCCTTCTTTGAGTTTCAAATTTATCTTCTCACTTTTCCCAAGGCGATTGAATTTGATGCCACTTGGAAATTTGCTTGTGTTTTGACATGCTAGTTTTGATGTTGTTAAATGTTATAAGGACATGTGTTCACTAAGGATTGGTGGTACCTATGGGCCGATTTTTGTATAGGAGTATGCCACAAGGAGTTACATATAACTAGTGAGTTTTCGAACCATGAGTTATTATGTCACTTGGGTTAGAGGTTTTGGACTCTGTATGTGTCTAGCGTCGTAGGGTGACCGACCTATTTGGTGAAGCTAAAAGGAAATTTTTCCTTCATTTTTTTTTTTGGGAGGTATATAAAATTCCTTTGGGATGATTATGGATATTTGGAGGTATATAGAGTTGGTATTATGATTCATGAGTAATCATGTGAGTATGGTTATTTTTTGCGATGTTGAGGATTGATGCTCCTCGTTGATGATACGATGTTGACCCCATTTTGACACTATGTAATTTCAGTTATGGTTTTGAGTTACATGAAACCTTTGTATGTGTATTGTTGGGGATTCTTTGTTGTTATATTACACTTGTGTTATGAGTACTATTTTTTCAAGGCATGTGTTATGAGTACTATGTTGTGTGGACTATATGTTTTATTTCCATTGTTGGGTTGGTGGTTTTGTGATGTCATATAATTGTGAAAGTATGTAGAAAGATGTCTTGTGGACCATTAGTGTCGTGTTTAGGCCTTGTGTGGCATCGTGTTGTCAGTTACTTTTGGGAACCCAAGAAAATAAATCAATTGAAATCATAAACAATGAAATATTCAGAGCTTTTGATCAAGAAATGTTATAAAGGAAAAGACTAAGTAATTAATAATGCAAATGGAATTACCAATATTTAGAGAACATTAAGAAATTATCAAAACTTGTTGATATTATGGTCACGTCTTAGTGATAGAGTTCTTTTCCTAGATAAGATTTTTGGTGTTGACTTCTAGCTTAAATACTGTTATCCAAAATAAGCCCATGCTTATTTTTGGCTAATTCTTCCTACTTTCCCTTAATTGGTACTTAAAATAATTTTTTTGCACGCTTTAGGGACTCAAAATTTTTGGGTATTACTTCATCAGATAGAGAATTTCTTCCCCTTTCTAGAAAGGTAAGGAAGTCCTCCTAACTCCATGTATTTTTTAAGCTATGGCTCGGTGGAGTTTGGAGGGGAAATTTTCCCTAAGCGGGCCCTGTGGAGGTAAGGAGGAAAATTTTCCAAAGAGGCTCTGTGCGGAGTGGAGAAGGAATTGGGAACTTAGCGCTTTTTGGGCTAAAAGTGCAAAATTCATTTGCGCTCCCGCAAGCCTACAAAGGAAATGAAATAATGCATATTCTAACAATTGTAAATCCACTTTTCACTATTCTTTAACGAGAGTCCAACAATATATACAACTCCCATTTGTTCATGGTGTCACAATTGTTCCTTATCAGAGATGAATCTTCTTGTAGGAGATTAGATAAGAGAGTTTGGGCCGATTATCCTTAATCCAAAGGAATTTTTAACATACCCATGGTGCATCTTGAATATCTGGCACCCCAAACACACCCCCACATCATTGTTCATGCCCAACTACAAAGTAAACCATCCAAAGAACTCATTGCTCACACTACGTTCCCCATAATACCTCTCGGGTGCCTTTGTTTGTACACCATTGACACGTGGCATTATTTCATTTCCTTTCCTTTCCTTAAGCAAAGAAATGCTTATACACCTTCATAAACATCTAGTATTTTTACTTGAAAATTTCATGTTACCATCAGTTCAAGAAAAAACACATCACTAGCTAGCTTTTTAGAGGAGTTTTGTAGGCCTTTGGTTTCTATTCGACAAGGTCAAAACCAATCCAATTACAATTGGTGGCCCCAAAAACTAGTCGCTATTTGTAAACGGTTTATTAGTTCTATGTTCTGTCATCTCCTGTGAATTATTGGTATATAGGAGAGCGTATAATAATTTCCCCATTGTGCGTTTGCCATTAGAAGTCATTTTTTGAACGTGGTTTCTTATCATTTGAGCTAAAATTGGACATTTTTGTAACTTGTAGGAAAATGTAAAAGAATGTCGTAGGACCCTCGTTAAGTCAATAAATCATATTATTACCAATTTTGACTTTGCAAAATTATTTTTAAAAATAAAAATGAAAAATTTGAAAATTTTCAAAAGTGTTACTTTGCGTGGTTCATTGCCCTCATCGCGATTGTCTCATTTTTGTGATCGTTTCGGTCTTCGTTTCATCCTTTTAGGCGAGAACTCTTCCCACCAGGCTTTAAATCGCATTAAAATACATTAAAATTAATTAATTAATCGCTCCTTGTTTGATAAAATTAACTTTTAAATAACTTGAGAGTATTTAATTAAATAAATATTAATTAAAAGTTCATTCGACAAATTTTTATTGCCGGGGAAGTAAGCTTATGCTTCCAATTCTTTGGGAATGCCAATTTTGCTTCGAACCTGATTTCCCATTCCTGGCAATTTTCTTTTAAATTCCCACTTATGGGATTTTCTCCACCAATTGCCAAATCATGGATTGGCTAACGGAAAAAAATCTCCCAATTTCGCATGGGAAATTGAATGAGGATGTTAGCCCACTTTGCCATTCCCGTTGGCAATTGGCATTGCTTTCCCCATTTCCCAAGACACTTAAGCCCACTACTGGGAAGAGAGGAAGTTGGATTAATCCTCATAACTTCCTCCGTCAAACTCGTTGGAAAGAGTCGTGCGAAGCTTTGCTTCTTATTTCTTCTGAAGGACATAATATTTTGTCATATCCCACAATACAACACACACAAGTCAATGAAATTTCTTTGTTTCGAAACAATAGAGATCTCCATGCATTGAAGAAAGCAAAGTATTCAATGTAGGTTTTACCAAAGAAACTTCCCACACATGCACCAACTTGATCCATTTGCAACACATATTTTAAAATAAAGGTAATTAAAAATATTCATTTAGGAGAATACCACGCATTGGAGGAGGTGCCAGGGATAGAGATAACAGATTCCCACACATGCAAAGGGAAATAAGAAACAAGCTTTTAAAAGCCCAAGCATTGGGCAAAGGGAAAGCTTGCTATTTTGAAAGAATAGTCCAAAGAAAATTAAAAGCAGAAGTCCACGCATTCTCCAGGAAAATCCATGCGCTCATCCTAGGAGGAATCCCACGCATGCATAAAAAAGAGAAAGACCACATCTTTCAAGGGAAGTAAAAGGCCACGTGGAGGGAACAACCAAAAACATTCACCACGTTTTTGAGGAAACCGTCCAAAAAATTGAAGATAGCAAAGGAGAATCCACGCAGGGAGAGAGAGAAAGAGCAATAGGCCACGCCAGAAAGGAGACAACCATGCCTAAGGGAGAAAGATATATCCACGCAGAACAACCAAAGAATCACCACGTTAAAAAAAAACAGTCCAAGAATGGAAAATAACGAAGTTCCCACGCATGCAAAGGAAAAAAGAGGACATCAAGTTAAAAATAAAAAAGCCACGCCAGAAAAGGACAACAAATTAATTTAAAGTCAAAGAAGATTTCCATGCCAGAAAAGAGAAGCCACGCCTTGGGGGAAAGACAGGAAGAAGTTTGAACATAAAACAAAACAAATAAATTCCATGCATTCAAAGTCCAAAAGAGCAAAGCCACGCATGCACAAACACTCAAAGTAATAAAAAATGCAGGTTAGAGACAAGACTGCCCACGCATGATCGGGAAGAGCCCACACATTGGGCAAAGGGGAAAGTTTTAAATTCATTATGTACCTATCCAAGAGGTTTCTACGTATTCTCCAAGCAAATCCACGCTTATTGAAGGAGGAATACACGCCTTTGCAAGAAATAGACAGCCCAAGCTAGAATACCACACATTTATTAGAAGACAAAATCATGCATTTTCGAGAAGAAAATCACAATCCTTGAACACCACGCAGAGCAGAAATAAAAGAAAACAAGTTTTCAAAACAACACGTTGAAGGAGGAATCCACGCATTGAAATAAAAAGGAAAATAAATAGTGGATTAAGAATATTGAAATTGATCATGCATGAAGCCATCGTAGATAGGGAGAATTTGATTAAAAATAAATATTATTATAATTTTGCTCGATCTAGAATTCGAGTTTAGTCTCGATATTTTTGTTTGTGTTGACATTTTAAAAAGAAAATTGTAATTTGGGACAATTATTATTATTATTTTAAAATAATAATAATAATATTATAACGGAAAATATTTTCTTGTATCAATGGGGTTTCGTAGACCGAGACCCAACCTCGTTGCATTGTTTTGCGTGTTTGAGTCATTCTTCCGTGAAATTCATAATGGTGATAAATCTAACAAATCTGCGGGAAGATCGAGGAAGCTAAAGTGGAGAAATCAAACAAATCGCCTTGAAGTATGAATTTCAAGGAATTATCCCTCCCAGTTCCATTAAGTCAGCATATGACAATGTAGTGCCCACACTTTTTATAGCTCAGTAGCTTGTTGTTTCTTTGCTCATAGACATGTTTTGATAGTGATTGGTTATATCTTGGACATTATATTTAGATATTTGATCTTATTAGACATGTGTGGACATTTAGGCGTATAGTGCCAATTCAGCTTAATTTCTATATTGTCACTTTTTCTTATAAGGTCATGGATACTAATGGATATGATACTGTGTTTTGAACATAATTATAATAATGGATAGTTGTTGCTTATGGAATTCTTTGGTTATATGTCACGTATCATCTTGTCTAACTTTTGGAATATTGAGTATAATTGTGCACGTTGTCGCATCTTGATTTCAGTAGGATGTTAGGTTAGTTTAGAATGCATTGATATCTTACTATGTCATTGAATTATCTTGTATCGGACATGTGCGGTTAATGTGTGCAATGAGTGTGCAGGTGACAGGTTTATAAGAGAACGTGAGATTCAGGCCAGCTACTCAATCTTGCACAAGCAGCCCATGGGTTGAGTCCTAGCCATGTTCATTGTGTGAAGCCTTAGTATAGGAGATTATTATTTTGGGCACTATGAGTGACCCCAATTCATGTAATGTATTGTGCTTTGAATTATTAATTTTGTTTAGGGTTGCTAGTGAAGTTGTAAACTTGCTTTGGGAGTTAATAATCCCACTTTCATTTAAATTTTAGATTTTGTTTAATGAGTCACTTAATCACAAGGGTTTAGGGTCACATGTGAGACCCTTGGGTGGTCCCCACACCCTCTACCCTTGTGCCAAAAATGCAAAACCCGAAATTAGGGTATTTTGGGCATTTTTGGGGACCCCTTTGTAGCTTGGGAGTCCCCCTAACATAAAAATGAGCCCTTGGACCCTACCTAATGGGTAGGGGGGCTTATTTTCAAGGCTAGAGGGAGTTTTCCCTCCCTTTTTACCTCTTGTTTAGTCACATCCATGTAAGGGATGTGGATTTGTGTGTTTATCAAAAGTTCCACTAGTTTTGTCTTGCTAACATTTAGGGGAATTTGGGAGAAGAGGGCAAAAAGTTAATTTTACCCTTTCTCTCTTTTGTTTTGGCATCTTTGACCTTGATGAGGGAGAGGGGTGACACATGTCACCCCCTCATTTGTGAGGATGCTTGCTTGGCTCCTCTTCAAATTCTCATTCATAGGAAAAGAGAGGGACTTTTTGGGAAGCTTCTTGCTTGGGATGCTTGTGGATTTTAGAGCTTGGAGATTGGCTTGAGTCAAGGTGTGAAGACATTTGAAGTTGGAGAGCTTTCCTTGAGGTAGGCTCTTATGTCTTTGTTGTGTTGTTTCCTTTTGATGCTAGTTTGGGTGTTGAAAGTTGTTATTGTTGTATGTAGCTTTTAGTTGTTGTTTGTTTGTTTTACTCCCTCCATCATATGGCATGATGGAGTTTTGGAGTGTGGGGGAAGAGAGAGGGAATTTTCCTCTCAATCCTCAAGGCTTGATGGACAAGCCTTGTAGGGTCTTAGTATTTCCCCTCAATGGTTGAGGTGGGGAAGTTGATTCATTTGGCTTGAATCTCCTTCCCCATTCTTGGTAAGGAAACCCCTTTGGGGTTTGAAAATCCTTCCAAGGAGGACTTGGAGAAAGGGGGAGGAATAAGGAGGGCTTTGATTGAATTAGGAGCAATAAGGAGGATATGGAGATGTGTATTTTGTGTAATAATTTTGATGTATAACTTTGGAGAACTTTCTCCTCTCTTCCCCACTTTTGAGGATGAACATGGGTTCTCCTCCTTGTAAATTTTGGAGTCTTGTTTTTTTTTTTTTGCTATCTTTGTGTGCTTGTATCATTGTTAGTTCACCCTCCTCCTTGTGCAAATTTTGGTTAGTTGACCTCTTTCTCATGGGCTTGGGGGAGGCTAGCATGCATCCCAACCTTGGGAAAGGCATGTAATGATGCCTATGGTTGGGTGGCAAACAAGCTTTTTTTCTCCTTGCATGGTTTTTGGGAAGACATGGAAGTTGGCTCTCAAGTTGGAGTGGGTGGCCTCTTGGGCTCTTATTGTTCTTCTCTCTCCTTATGAAACCCTATTGCATTGTAACTCCTTTGGATATGGTTATGAGAATAGTTTCATCTCCTTGCAAATTCTCCATTTTGTATATCTTGCATTCACATGTAAATTTGAGATATGGTGATTAAAATGAGAAATCTCTCTCCCAACTTGTAAGAAACTTGTAATGGAAATTTTTGGTTGTTTGCATATTTGGAAATAGTTATACAACACCCTTGTAGTCTAAGCTTGTGGAAGAGAAGTGTTGTATCAAAAGTCTCATTTATTTGTAACTTAATGTATCTCCCACATTTTATTGACAAAAAGGACATATTACTTGTTGAGGAATTCTACATGTGTGTAAATTTGAAATGATCTTTTGCATTAAATCTGAAAGGAAATCTACTTGGTTATAAGAAGTTGTTCTTGTTTTAACTTTGGAAGAAACTATTTTATTTGTAAAATGCACATTTCCTTTTTATATTAACATGGTTTTAGAAATCCTTTTTTTTATTTTGTGCAAAGGAGATTGTACTTGAAAATGTGATAGTTTTCTTGTTTTTGTCAAAAAAATTATATATAAAGGATATCACATTAAATATCATATTCATATTCATATATATATATATATATATATATATATGTGTGTGTGTGTGTGTATGTTGTGTTATATATGTTGTTTTAAAAAAAAATACATTCTCTTAGGGAAATGTTATTTAATACACAGAATTATATATATATATATATATATATATATATATATATATATATATATATATATATATAACATATGTATACACAAACAAATTTAAAACGAAATATATATATATATATATAATTTTTTTATTATGAAGTGGTGGGGGTTTGGCCCCCACTGCGTCTGTTATAAAAAAAAAAGAATAAGGTAATGGGGAGGGTCGGCCCCTCCCCCAACCGCCTATCCTCCATCCATACCCGCCCCCCCGTGTTGCCCCGCCGCCCCTACGGCCGTCTGCCGCCCCACCAAAACCTGCGTTGTCTTGTCTACACGCGCCGCCTGCCCCCACAAACTCCTCACGACCCCCTCAAAACACCTCCGCGCCTTCCTCCACGCCTCCACCCACCCACTCCGTCCCTTCTGTCTCCTCCATGCTGCCCCTTCACCCATCCCTCAGTAATCGTAACAAATCCGCCTCCTCTTGTCTTTAACGGTAAGAGCGAATATTTTTATATTCACACAAATGAATATATATATATATATATATATACTCCATAACAAAGAATAATAAAATAAGATTATATAAACAAAGGGAGAAGGAGAAGAAAAATAAAAATAGTTTCCATAGTTTCTCTCCAACCACCTGCACAAGAGAAAAGAAAGCAAAATGAGAGAATGAAATAAGAGAAAGAGAAGAATAGGCCATTAGAGCAATAGGGCAAACTTTAGGGCTTTTCTTAAACCAAGGGCTCAGATGGCTTTAATCCTAGGGTCATTATTAAATCCTATTTTTTTTTTAGTCATGGGATTTTAATGGGAAGTTTAGCAAAGAGGAAGGATGAGATGGATTAAATAATTTAAGAAGAGGTTGTGGGTAAAGTTACCTAAGGGGAAATTGTTTCTATTTAAAAATGAGTAGTTATTATTCATGTGGCAATTTTAAACTAAAAAGAGAGAGAGATATTAAATGTGTGTAAATTTAACAAATAAGTAAATAATTAAAGACGGGTTTAGGCTAGTAATTAGTTAAATTAAAATAGAATAAAATCAGTAATTATCAAGAAAGGGTATAAGAGATGTATTAGTATTAACTAAACACTTAAAAAAAAAAAATTACCCTGAAATTTTAGTCACGTTTGGTGCGTTCTTTTGGTGTCCCAGGAGGGCACTACAAACGACATCACTGATACAAATCTGGGTCACATCAACGTGCAATAGTTCTGTGAGTGGGTGAAAAATGAAGGCAAAACCATTTTCTTAGATATACTTTACCATAGTGGTCTATCCCAAGCAACAACATTTCCTGTCTCGATGCGATTGTCGGAATTGGTTATTACTTGTGCGGAGCATTATGACCCTGAGAGACGAGGAATTTTTAAAGATAATCGCGAGCCTTTCCTCTTAATCAAACCAGAGCACATTGAGGAATTGCTCGGCATATCGACTTTCCTTAGAATTCGGATATCACTCGACAGTCAGCACAAGAATTCTAGGATGAAGAACCCCTTACATGGAGCAAGATGGTTAACAATAACTAGTTAGTAACCAAGAGACCTTGAATTGACAGGATTCCCAAAGAACTGTACCGCATTGAGTTCATGGAAGAAATCAGGGATATGATCACTCTCCTAAGTCAAGTTTTCGGTCTACCTTCTGCTAGGATTTTCCACCCATGGATGTACCAGTTTATCTGTATCATCCTAGCCAAGAAAGAGTTTGTGGATTGGGCCACCATCATCAGTAACACCCTTCAAAAATAATTGATAGAAGTTAAGATGATTGGATGCTTCTACATGACATCGTATTTGACTTATGCGGTAGCAAGAAGAAAGCTATTTTCAGGACTTGAAATGAGAGGAGTCATAGGGCCGTCAAATAGTGTTTTTCATTATTACCCTCAACTTAGTTTCAAAAATAGTTCTCATCATTTTAGAAGAGTCAACGATGCATTCACCTTCCGCGTGATCCAAAACCTGAATCGGAATACTGAGGAAAGGTTTTCTAAAGAAGCCATGAGTGTCATCTCCCAATGGGGAACTGGTTTATTCAATTTTCATCTTTTTCCTACATTCACGTGAGTGGCATTTGGAGCTAGTGTGACAATTATTCCAAGTACCCGTGGAAACTTCCTAAACTTCCTAAGTACATTAGTGACATATGAGGCATTAATGGAGCTAGTGTGAAATTATTCCAAGTTCCTACCGCCTTCTTAGTAAAAAGCACCATTCAGGAATTCATTTCCTAATTCAAATGATGATGGGAATACCAATGTCCAAATCTTTTCAAAGAGATGCACAACTCATAAAAAGAGTTTACTCTCATAACCATCCATCCATATGTGAAGAGACCAAAGTCTCTTTTGATATCAATGGATATTGAGGTTGTGTCTCGAAGAAGGAGAGAGTAGTAAGTGAAATTCTTTTACCCACATCGTTAATAGTTAATAGTTCATTACTGTGAGCAAGCATCCTCTTCGGAAGCAAGTTCATGAAGGGATCCAAATCTAAAATCAAGGTCGTAGATAGGATTCAAGTAGGATCTCATGATGTCGAGAATAATGAGAATATTAATTCAAGCTCAGGATTTCAAATATATATGCTGAAATAGTGAATGATACTCCTCCTTGGGTTGAGTCGAGAATAAAGTAAATAAAAGGAAGAGAGTTGTCAAGCCAATTGACATTGATTTTGATGCCCTTTTCAAATTTCAAATGACACCATTCCTAAGAAGCCTAAGGTGCTTTCTCGAATAATGGTGGATAGAGATGGAAACAAATTTGCAGACCTTGCCATTCCACAAGTGGATAAAGAGCGCGATGCTATGACACTTGTCGACTACAAAGTTTCCAGACTTGGACTTGGAAGATATACATTAGAAAGTGACATGGCGATGGCTCGAGATTCAATTGATATCATGCTAAAGATACTTGAGAAATATAAGTCTCAAAACTCTCATCTCAAGGTAGAAAAGAATCAATTGGTGGAATATGTTCAACATTTGATAAATCACATATCATCCACCTTCCCGAAGACACGATGCAGTGGCTGCCCTAGATGAAGATACTCTCAATTTGTCAAAGGAAATAAACACATTGGGCCATGTCACTAAAACTTGGCTTTCAAAGATTCTCGTTTTAGGCCAGGGGATGATCAAGACCGTGGTTAAGCTTCATGAAGATGTCAGTGCGTATCTTGATCCAATTCTTTCTTTCAAAGAAACTTTTGTTTCTACTATATCAAATTTGGATGAGATATTGCCCAGTTTACAGGAGATGACAAGTATGGAATCTTTAGTTTTAGCTATTGAAGGAATTCTCGAATTTGAACATTGAGGGACACGTTTTCTTTGGTGTATGCATCTCAAATCAAGACAAACCTCATAAATGATTCAAAAATTCATGGCTGAGATTCCTTGTAACCTCGTAAATGAGCATAACCAAAGGTGTTCATCGGAGCAGGTGGAAGAACAATTTTCACAATTGTTTAAGGACATGTACACTCCTACCAACAATTTCTCGTCATTTTCCATGGAGCGGTGCATCAAATTAAAGAACTTATTTGAGAATGCTCAATCCAAAATTTTAATTTAAATGATATGCCAAGTAGAATTCTTGAATTGCAAGTATTTTGTGAGGCTATTCTTCGACCAAATGAACCTCCAGAAGAAGAAAAGATGTTTGAAACTTTAGGAAGGTTTAGATCCTTTTAACTGGGAAAAAACGAAAGATCCTAATTTCACCCGTGGTTCGGGAGTTGATTTTCTTGGTATTTAACGAAGTGGGAGAGTCCATTTCTCATACGCTTGAGATAAGGCGGACCTATTTCAATGGATAAGGCACTGGTTATTATTGTATATTTTAAAATGTGTTGTTATTTGTTTTGGGAAACAATGGATATTTTAAGTAATTTCTATTTTTGGGTTGTCTTTAATAAAGTTGTTGAAAAATTCAAAGGTCACTTAAGTGCCTTATTTAATGATCATGTAAAACCCTAACTACTTTGTAACCAACTTTTGGGTTATAAAAGGAAGTGAGGGGCTCATTTGTAAAGGGTGACTTTGAGAGAGGAGAAGAAATACTTTTGTGTGCAAGCTTTGTTTCAGGAAGAAACTTTGTGTTCTTTTGTGAAAAACATTTTGGAGTTAATGAAATATGAACTTTGTGTCTCATTCATTGTCTCTTGTAACATTTGATGTTCTTATGTTCATTAGATGTTAGGTGTTTGAATCTTGCATGCAAATATTATCTTTGATCTTATTGTCAACGTTATTAATCAATTGTTCTAGTTCACAGTGATCAAGCTCTGATTATCTACTTGCTCATGTGTGTTCCCTTTTACACGTTCTTGTTTGGCTAACTCAAACTCTATTTTATTTGTGTTGGTTATTCATCTTTCCTCTTCATGCAATATTAGGCTTTTTTACCTAACTCTTGCATGTTCTTTCAGTTCATTCCATTCCACTCCTTTCCTTCATTCCATTCCATCTCCCTCATTCACTTTTCTTTCCATTGATGTTCCAATACATTTCGACATACAATTTTGAATGTACAAATGTAAATACGATTTTGGTTTTCAATAAAGGTAGCCTCACCTTCATTAAGGAGGGACTTCGTTCCCACCTTTGTTGCATGTCATTTGCATGCATGAAAGTCCATATGCTAATAGTTTTGGTGATTCTTTGGGGATTTATGAATCATTAACCAGTGCTTGGTTAAATCTTTATGACTATCCGCTTTGCACAAGCTCCAGTTCTTAAACTAAACCTTGTTTCCGACGAAGATTTCAAGGAGATATTGCTTGCAACCTCGAACAATAACTTGGGAAAACCGTGAAAGCTTGCAGCAATTTGTGGCTATTGATAGAGCCATTGACAGAGAAATCTACATTGAAGACCTTAGAAGAAGAGCACCCGCACTTGTGGCTAGAAGACCTCTTGGACACGTGTTGATTGTTGTTCACCGATGTGGCCCTCTTCCACCAAGGAAATAATTTGTATGACTATTACAAGGTAACTCACCTATCTTGCAACCAAATCTTATTTTTGCAGATGCTCAAGAAGGCATATCATCATATTTAAGGAAAGCTATTTAGGAGAAGCACACGAATAACTATCATTTTCATCTTGCCGCATCAGTACTAGATAACGAAGAAGAGAAAGCCGTGAGAGTTCTTTAGAGCTATTGGTGTAAATAGCTCAAGAAAGAGAGCAAAGAGAAAAGGCTAGAGCCATTCGAAACATGCTAGTGATCCCTTCATAATAAAGATTCCAAACTGGAAGGAAAGAGGTTTACGTGAGGAGAAAAAGCTAAATGTTGATCTGACCCCACTTTTGACTTTCAAGGAAAATTTGGTTTCAAGTTATCTCCTCAAATAAGAACACACCTCGTAGATCTACAAGCCTTACATCAAGTCCTGAAAGAGAAAGCAAGGAAGGAATCACTACCAGTCAAGGAATTGTCCTTGCTCATGTTGTTTTACCTTCGCATACCACCTTTCCTCAAATGGCAGCCAATGTACCATGGGGAAATGCCATAGGCCCATTGGCCTTACCTGCTCGACATGAACTCCCACGAGGATCAAGAAAGATTCTTCCCAAGTTTGACGAAGATGGGAAGATGTCACCAGATGACCATATTTCTACCTTTTTCGCTACATGTGCTATTTTTTCGGTAGAATATGAAGATGTTGCTATTCGTCTCTTCATCGAAACATTGCATGATGTTGCTGTAGATTGGTTTCATCATCTACCCAATGGATGTATCACAAATTGGAATGATATGAAAACTAAGTTTGAAAATTGATTCAAGATGGCAGAAGATGAACATGCTCTTCTTGCCCAACTATCTCAGGTGAAGAAAGAGCCAACAGAACCCATGAGGAATTTCGTGGCTAAATTTAACAAAATGGTGAACAAAGTTCCTGTCGGGATTCATCCAAACCTTGATGGACAAAAATGTTTCTTTATTAACGCACAACAACCAGAAGTGTGCTATCAGCTGAGAAGGGCTAGGGTGGCTACTTTGGAACTTGCTCAATCTTTGGCCATAGAAATTGAAGATGACTTAATCATGGTAGGAAAATTCAAGAAAAATTCCCTCAAAGGAAAGAGTCAAGAAACTCCCAACGCTTCAGAAACTATACTCACTAAGTTGGCTAATGATGTGCGTTGGCTTTGAAAAAGAAAGTTGCTCAAAGTAGTAAACTTGCTCCTTATAAAGACATCCCGAGAAAAGGATACGTTCCCAAAAAAGATAGGATTACGGGTGCTCCAACGAGGCTTGTTATTCAAGCAACTCCATGCAACTAATTCCAAATGTGATGTCATTGAAGAAAGTGACGATGAGATTGAAGTCATCGAGGTTAAAGAGGAAGAGCCGATTCGATACATTTGAACCTGAAGTTGAAGATCCTGAGGGGGAAAGTAATAATCATTTCTTTGAGTGTCATTCAAAGGAAGAAGATGAATACGAAGAAATTATAGAAGATATGAATAGTCAATCCTTTTCTATCTTCACGTGCTCTCGAAAAAGAAGTAAGATACCACTAAGGCTAGAGATAAAGAGGGTTTCCAAGGAAATTTCCAAAGAATCTAAGATAAATGAGGCTCTAAAGAGTCCAAGGCATCGAGGTTTCAAAGGTCGAGACTATCTTAAAGAAAGGAGGGCCTTTGTTAGATCAATTGGTTGGTAAACCAACTACAAAGAAATCTTCTTCTTCCACATCGTTGTCAACCAAGCCCGAGGCCAAGGTCAAAAGTGTGCCATTATCAAGTTCGAAAGAACTTATATACGAGACTTCAAGTATGGTTACTTTTCCTAAATTTTATATCATCGATCATATCAATAAAACAAAAATTTCCATGTCACAAAGGAGTACTTGAAGTCCAATAAGGATCAGCTCGAAAAATTGGTCCAGTTTATCAAAGGCGACTCTCTTGTTCATTCCTTCAAAGGAATTATAAAAACTCCTAAAGATGGGAAAACTCAAAATATTGTGGTGGCCACTACACCTTCAAATGAAAAGATCAAACCTTTCTTTATGTCCTTTTTGATCAATGGATGCAAATTAAGCAATTGCATTATAGACTCTAGAGCCTCGGATAATGTGATGCCGGAAAAGTAGCACATGCTCTTGGTTTGACTTGTACGAGAACATTCAGATCATGTTACTCCATGGAAACCAAACAAGTTCCTCTAATCGGGCAGATTAAAGACAACCAAATGGTTTTAGCCCAATTCCCTCAAAAGCGAGTTAAGGTAACTATTTTAGTTGCTTATATTCCCGCCTCGTATGGAATGTTATTGAGCATTATATTTTGCAGGGATTTTGGTGGTGAGATTCAAAGGGACTAGTCTCATGCTATGATTCCTATTAATGGAGAAATGAAAAATCTTATGCCGGAAGTTCAGGCAAAGTTCACGGTAACTAAAACCGAAGATCCTCGCGCACAGATCCTTTTATAAGGCTTAAGTATGGGTAATTATATGATGACTACAGAAATTCATACCCCTGAGATCACTTGCCAAGATTCCAATGAGATTTGGACTCTTGAGTTCGATGGAAGTTGTTGCTCGACGGGTTTTGGTGCAGGAGTGGTGCTCATATCTCCAAATGGTAAAATATTTCCTTTTTCCTACAAACTCAATTTTCAAATACTAATAACACTGCAGAGTATGAGGCATTAATCCTTGGCCTTCAAGATGCAGAGGAGAAAGGGATAAAAAATTTGGAAGTCTTTGGGGATGTGGAATTGATCGTGAAACAGGTAAGAAATCAGTTCCAAGTAAAAAATGATTGTTTGAGACAATACAGAAATAAAGTGTGGGATGTAATAGAAGTCTTCGACACTTTTTCCATAAAATCTGTCCCTCGTGAAAAGAATGACAAAGCAAATTCTCTAGTAGTCTCAACTTCATTAATGATTCCTCATTCATAATTTGATCAAGTCAAATACACCATTGAAATGGTTTTTAGGCTGAGTGTTCTTGACAATGCAAAAATTGGCAAGTATTTAATGATGATTAACAAATTATTGCCTTCTTGGAAAAGAGAGAAAATTTTGAACAATTGTAATTTGAAGGAAGTGATTCGGCATTTCACAAATCAACTACCTCACCCATTCAAGAAGGATTCAAGAAGCGAAGATCCTAGAGATGGCATCATTCAACTCAAAGGAAATAAGATTCCCAAAGGATTGGTTTCACTTGAAGAAATTTTTGAAAAACATGACAGGTTTATCAAAGAGAAAGAGTAGGTAGGACCTGCAAATTCTGTTGACTATGAGCAAGTTAATATCGGTACCAAGGATAAACCTTGCCTGATCAATATTGGTAAGTGTTGCTCACCTGAGGAGCGCAGGAAATTCATAAGCCTCCTTACAAAATATTCTAATGTTTTGGCTTATTCATACGAAGACTTGAAGTCTTTCCAACCTAGGGAAATGAAGCATGCCATACCCTTGAAGCCTGGTGTAGTTCCATTCAGGAAAAACAAAGACAATATAATCCCAAGATTGCAGGGACAATATTTCATGAAGTTCAAAAGATGCTAGATGCATGAATAGTGTTTCCTATTCGACATTCGACCTGGATAGCTAATATTGTACCAGTTCATAAGAAAAATGGAGAAATTAGGATTTGCGTGGATTTCCGCAATCTTAATTAGGCTTCATTGAAGGATAACTACCCACTACCAGGTCATGGACCATATTTTGCGGCGTAAGAATCGGATCGGAAATGTTATCTATGCTAGATGGTTTCTCTGGCTATAATAAGATAGAAGTGGCTAGAGAAGATCAACATAAAACCACATTCACTACCCCGGGGGAGTACGTTCACTTATAAAAGAATGCCTTTTGGTTTGATCAATTTCGGTGCTACTTTTCAAAGGGCCATGGATATGGCATTTGCAGATTATAAAGACAAAATCATTGTGATATACCTAGATGACTTGAGAGTGTTCTCCAAGAAACGAGAAGATCACCTAAGGGATTTGGAGAAAATATTGCAAAGGTGCAGACTTCATAAGATTTCTCTGAATCCAAAAACGTCCATGTTCAGAGTTACAGAAGGGAAAATCCTAGGTCATATTGTTTCTAAGGAACAAACCGAGATCGATCTGAACGCGTCAAGCTATAAAGAATCTTTCCTTGCCTACAAGTAAGCTTGAAGTCCACTTATTCTTCGGGAAGGTGAAATTTTTGAGAAGGTTCGTCTTAGATTTTTTGAGTGACTAAAGAAATCGTTGATATGATGAAAGGAAAGAATCCTTTAAATGGTCAAAGGAAGGTAGAGAGGCATTTGAGCAAATCAAGAGTGTTATTGCAAAAGATCCTACATTGGTATGTCCTAATTTTAAAAAGGATTTTATAATCTATTGCTATGTTTCGCCACACACAATCTCCACCATTTTGACTTAAGCACAATCAAGAGGGGATCGAATCTCCTATTGCATTCATGAGTTCGGGATTCAAGAAACATGAACTTAATTACACTCCTCTTGAGAGACATGCGTACGTGGTGGTAAGAGCCGAAACACTTCAGGTATTACGTGTTAAATTCTCACACCAAAGTCTTAATTCGGACACCACGATGAAATCAATGTTGACACAACAGAACTAGGATCTAAAAGAGGTAATTGGGTCTCCAAGATCCAAGAATATGATCTGGACATTAAGCCTACCGAGGTTGGTTCGAGGAAGAGCACTCTACCAACTCATTGCGAGAGAATGAACCACAAGATAACTTAAAGAAGAACCAGTTGAAGAAAATTTACCATTGGTAGTTTTTGTCAGTACCATAGATGAATGGTATTCTGATATTGCCTACTTCCTCACATATGGCGAGTGTCCAGAGAATCTAACAGCTAAGGAGAAACAAGCTATCAAATTAAGAGTTTCTAGGTACATCATTTGGGATAACACGTTGTTCAAGAAAGGGATTGACGACATGTTCCTCAGATGTGTTGATAAAGAGCAACAACCTAGGTTGTTGGAAGCTTTCCACAATCATGCTTGCGGTGGTCATTTCTCTAGCCCAGTAACAACCCATAAAATTCTGAGAGCACATTATTACTGGCCCACTATGTTTTCTGATGCTCAGAAATGGGTGACAAAATGTGAAGCTTGTCAACAATTTGTTGGAAGACCAAAGTTGGTAGCTTTGCCTTTGAAGCCAGTTGTCATTGAAGAACCCTTTCAACAATGGGGTTTAGATTTCATCGGGGTTTTGAATCCTAATTCTAGCACTGGTCATACTCACGTGCTCACCACCACTAATTACTTTACAAAGTGGGTGGAAGCTATACCAGTGAAACAAACATCTACTGTGGTAATTTGTGATTTCATCAAAGAAAATATATTGGTTCGTTATGGAATTCCACACAAGATTGTGACGGACAATGCCTCAAATTTTTCTTCTGCAGAGATGATAGGTTTTTGTTATGGATATGGGATATCCTTGTCTCATTCATCAAATTACTACCCTCAGGGAAATGGTCAGGCTGAATCCAACAACAAAAACCTCATTACTATTGTGTGCAAGTTAGTCGAAGAAAATCAAAGAACTTGGCACAAAAAGTTATATGATGCATTGTGGGCTGATCACATAACTCCCAAAAGGGCAATCGAGATGTCTCCATTTCAACTTTTGTATGGAACCGATGCTCAAATTCCCGTCACACTGGAGTTACCAACATTAAAATTAGCTCAGGCAGTTGATGATGCATGCTTCACCAATGCATTAGATAAAAGAATTATGTTCCTAAGAAAGCTCGAGGAACAAAGAAGTCAAGTGGTGAACATGATCGAGAAACATCAATCCAAGATAAATAAATTGTTTAACGGAGAAAACTAAGGAGAGACAATTTCAAATCAATGAATTAGTTCTTCTCTGGGACAAAAGATGTGAACCGAAAGGAAAATATGGGAAGTTTGACTCGTTATGGCTAGGCACGTTCAAGATAAGACATTTCTGTGGAGATAGTACCTATTACTTGGCATATCTTGATGGAACTCATTTGCCTTTGCCCTATAATAGGCAATATCTCAAGCATTACTAAAATTGAAAATGGGTTGTTCCCGTATGTACATAGGTAATTAGGATTTTGGTTTGTTTTTTCCTATTTTTCGGTTTCCTCTCTTGTGTCAACCCCATTTTTGTGCCCCATAATTTTGAGATCATGTTCATGACTATTTTGGTCAAGATGCAGGTCATTCTTTGCGTCCATGAAGTCCTTGTCCCCAATTAGAGCAGCTGTTATCAACCAATTTTGACTTGCAAAATTATTTTTAAAAATAAAAATGAAAATTTTGAAATTTTTCAAAAGTGTTACTTTGCATGGTTCATTGCCCTCATTCGCGATCATCTCATTTTTGTGATTGTTTCAGTCTTTGTTTCATCCTTTTCGGGTGAGAACTCTTCCACAGAGCTTTAAATCACATTAAAATTAATTAATTAATATTTAATTAATTAATCACTCCTTGTTAGATAAAATTAACTTTTAAATAACTTGAGAGTATTTAATTAAATAAATATTAATTAAAAGTTCATTCGACAAATTTGTATTGCGAGGAAGTAAGCTTATGCTTCCAATTGTTGGGAATGCCAATTTGGCTTCCCGAACCCGGATTTCCCCTTCCTAGCAATTTTCTTTTAATTTCCCGCTTGTGGGATTTTCTCCACCAATTTCCAAATCATGGATTGGCTAATGGGCAAGAAATCTCCCAATTTCCCACATGGGGAAATTGAACGGGATTGTCAACCCACTTTTCCATTCCCATTGGCAATTGGTCGTTGCTTTCCCCATTTCCCCTAGGCACTTAAGCCCACTACCGGGAAGAGAGGAAGTTGGATTAATCCTCATAACTTCCTCATCAAACTCGTTGGAAAAATTCGTGCGAAGCTTTGCTTCTTATTTCTTCTGAAGGACATAATATTTTGTCATATCCCACAATACAACACACGCAAGTCAAGGAAATTTCTTTGTTTCGAAACAATAGAGATCTCCATGCATTGAAGAAAGCATATTCAACGCAGGTTTTTACCAAAGAAACTTCCCACGCATGCACCAACTTGATCCATTTCCAACACATATTTTAAAATAAAGGTAATTAAAAATATTCATTCAGGAGAATACCACGCATTGGAGGAGGCACCAGGGATAGAGAGAACAACTTCCTACGCATGCAAAGGGAAATAAGAACAGTTTTAAAAAGCCCACGCATTGGGCAAAGGGAAAGCTTGCTATTTTGAAAGAATAGTGCAAAAAAATTAAAAGCATAAGTCCAGACATTCTCTAGGAAAATCCATGCCCAAACCCAGGAGGAATCCATGCACAACTAAAAGACAACAAGACCACACACTGAAGGGAAGTAGAAGGCCACATGGAGGGAACAACCAAAAACATTCACCACGTTTTTGAGGAAACAGTCCAAAAAATTGAAGATAGCAAAGGAGAATCCACGCAGGGAGAGAGAGAAAGAGTAGCAAGCCGTGCCAAGAAAGGAGGCCACCACGCTTAAGGGAGAAGGAGATCTCCATGCCAGAACAACCAAATAATCACGACATTAAAAAAAAAAAAAAAAATAGTCCAAGAATGGAAAATAAATGAAGCTCCCACGCATGCAAAGGAAAAAGAGGACAGCAAGTTAAAACCTCAAAAAGCCGAGCTAGGAAAAGGACAACAAATTAATTTAAAGTCAAAGAAGATTTCCACGCTAGGAAGGAAAAGAGAAGCTGCTGCCTTGGGGAAAAAGATAGGAAGAAGTTTGAACATAAAACAATTTTTTTTTCCATGCATCAGGTCCAAAAGAGCAAAGCCACACATGCACAAGCACTCAAAGTAATAAAAAAACATAGGTTAGAGACAAGACTTCCCACGCTTGATCGGGAAGAGCCCATGCATTGGGCAAAGGGGAAAATTTTAAATTCATTATATACCCATCCAAGAGGTTTCTTCGTATTCTCCAAGCAAATCCACGCACCCAACCGAAGGAGGAATCCACGCCTTTGCAAGAAAAAGACAGGCCCAAGCTAGAATACCACACATTTATCAGAAGACAAAATCTGCACATTTTTCAGAAGAAAATAACAGTCCTTCAAACACCATGCAGGAGTAGAAATAAAAGAAGACAAGTTTCCAAAACCACACGCTGAAGGAGGAATCCACACATTGAAAGAAAAGGTGAAGAAATAGTGGATTAAGAATATTGAAATTGATCCTGCATGAAGCCATCACAGATCGGGAGAATTTGATTAAAAATAAATATTATTATAATTTTGCTCGATCTAGAATTCGAGCTTAGTCTCGATATTTTTGTTTGTGTTGACATTTTCAAAAAAAAAATTGTAATTCGGGACAATTATTATTATTATTTTTAAAAATAATAATAATAATATTATAACGAAAAATATTTTTCTTACATCAATGGGGTTTTAGAGACTGAGACCGGCCCTATTTGCGTTGTCTTGCATGCTCGAGTCATTCTTCCGTGAAATTCATAATGGCGAGAAATCTAACAAATCGAGGAAGATCGAGGAAGCCGGTGGAGAAATCAAAGAAATACACCCTCGAAGTATGAATTTCAAGGAATTATCCCTCCTGGGCCCATTAAGTCAGCATATGACAACATCATTGATACAAATCTGGGTCATCACGTCAACGTGTAATAGTTTTGTAAGCGGGTGAAAATGAAGGCAAAACCATTTTCTAGATAGACTTTACCATAGTGGTCTATCCCAAGCAACAACATTTCTGTCTCGATGCGGTGTCGGAATTAGTTATTACTTGTGCGAGCATTATGACCTTGAGAGAGAAGGAATTTTTAAAGATAATCACGAGCCTTTCCTCTTAATCACACTAGAGCACATTGAGGAATTGCTCGGCATACCGACTTTCCTGAGAATGTGGATATCACTCGACGTCAAAGACAAGAGTGCGGGATGAAGAACCCCTAAGATGGAGCAAGATGGTTAACTACAACTAGTTAGTAACCAAGAGACCTTGAATTGATAGGATTCCCAAAGAACTGTACCGCATTGAGTTTGTGGAAGAAATCGGGGATATGATCACTCTCCTAAGTCGAGTTTTTAGTCTACCTTCTGCTAGGATTTTCCACCCATGGATGTACCGGTTTATTTGTATCATCCTAGCTAGAAAGAGTTTATGGATTGGGCCACCATCATCGATAACACCCTTCACAAAGAATTGATAGAATTTAAGATGACTGGATGCTTCTACATGACATTGTATTTGACTTATATGGTAGAAGAAGAAGAAAGCTATTTTCGGGACTTGAAACGAGAGAAGTCATGGGGCCGTCGAATAGTGTTTTTCATTATTACCCTCAACTCAGTTTCAAAAATAGATCTCATCATTTTAAAAGAGTCAACGATGTGTTCACCTTCCGCGTGATTTGGAACCTGAATCGGAATACTGAGGAAAGGTTTTCTAAAGAAGCCATGAGTGTCATTTCCCAATGGGGAACCTGGTTTATTCAATTTTCATCTTTTTCCTACATTCGCATGAGTGGCTTTGTTGGTACCCCATGGAAACTTCCTAAGTACGTCAGTGACAGATGGGCATTAATGGAGCTAGCGTGACAATTATTCCAAGTTCACTGCCTTCTTAGTGACAAGCACCATTCAGGAATTCATTTCCCAATTCAAATCGGGGAATACCAATGTCCAAATCTTTTTAGTGCACAACTCATGGAAAAAGAGTTCGCTCTCATAACCATCCATCCATATGTGAAGAGAGCCCAGTTTGATATCAATGGATATATGCAAAAGATTCTGGGGGAAAAGTACCAACATAATCCTACCATGGAAGATTTCTGGGTTGCTTGTTTGGATGAACATGAGGTAAGAAGCGGGAGTACTCTCGCCTAACACTTGCTCAGATCAAGGCTTTCCGCATCAAGAGTCCTCCCAATTCATTCATAGATGATGATGAGGATGTCATCGATCCCTCATATGATGTTGTTGCCTTTACCCCATTGCCTCGAATCAACTGGACCAAGAGAGATGAATTTTCTCTTGATGGCAAGAACCAACCAATTATTGAAAGAAGCATATCTTGGTATGACAGAGAACTTTCCAAATTGCAATCAATTCTAGATCATGTTTTGGGATCACAAAAATTACCTATACGAGGGGGTCTCCATTCGACCAAAGTCTCTTCTCGATCAACCTCATTACCATCCAATCATACACAACAAGCAAGAAAAGAGTGGTTGCAAAATCCACTTCGCCAAGTAACGTGTCACAAGGAGAAAGATCTAAAGATCCTAATCCTAAAGAAGGAAGAGAGTGTGTGTCTAGATTTTCTACCTCAAGTAGAGATTCTTCTACCCACATCATTAATAGTGCTTCGAAGCTAGTAGTAAATGATCCTCAGCCATGATTCAAACAAGCATCCACTCAGGTGTAGGTAATTCAAATATCAAACACTTCAGAGCATGTAGTTCATGAAGGGATTTCCCAAAATCTCCCAAATAATCAAGAAGTGGATATTAAGGTTGTGTCTCCTCAAATCGAGGTCATAGATAGGATTCAAGAAGGATCTCATGATGTCGAGAATAATGAGAATATTAATTCGAGCTCCAAGATTCTGTATGCTGAAATAGTGAATGATACTCCTTCTTGGGTTGATTCCGAAGTAAAGAAAAGGAAGAGAGTTGTCAAGCCAATTGACATTGATTTTGATTCCCTTTTCAAACTTTCGAATGACGCCATTCCTAAGAAGCCTAAGGTGCTTTCTCGAATAATGGTGGATAATGATGGAAACAAATTTGCAGACCTTGCCATTCCACAAGTGGATAAAGAGCGTGATGCTATGACACTGCCGACTATGAAGTTTCCAAACTTGGACTTGGAAGATCTACATTAGAAAGTGACATGGTGATGGCTCAAGATTCAATTGATATCGTGCTAAAGAGACTTGAGAAATACAAGTATCAAAACTCTCACTCAAGGGTAGAAAAGAATTAATTGGTGCAATATGTTCAACATTTGATAAATCCCATATCATCCACCTTCCCTAGTACCTGATGCAGTGGCTGCCCCAGATGAAGATACTCTCAATTTTTCAAAGGAAATAAACACATTGGGCCATGTCACTAAAACTTCTTTCGAGATTCTCATTTTAGGCAGTGATGATCAAGACCGTGCGATTAAGCTTCATGAAGATGTCAGTGCGTATCTTGATCCAATTCTTTCTTTCAAAGAAACTTTTGTTTCTACTATATCAAATTTGTATGAGATATTGCCCAGTTTATAGGAGATGGCAAGTATGGAATCTTCAGTTTTAGCTATTGAAGGAATTCTCGAATTTGAACATCGAGGGACACGTTTTCTTTGGTGTATGCATCTCAAATCAAGACAAACGCTTCTCGAGGATTTTATGATCCATTATGAAAGCATGTGAAATGAAGCCTTCACTTCACTCTCCTTGATTTAGGAATTCATGGTGAGAATCCTTGTAACCTCGTAAATGAGCATAATCAAAGGTGTTCATTGGAGTAGTTGGAAGAACAATTTTCACAATTTTTAAGGACATGTACATTGTCACCAACAATTTCTCATGAATTTTCATGGAGCGGTGCATCAAATTAAAGAACTTATTTGAGAATGCTCAATCCAAAATTGTTAATTTAAATGATATGCCGAGTAGAATTCTTGAATTGCAAGTATTTTGTGAGGCTATTCTTGACCAAGTAAACCTCGAAGAAGAAGAAAAGATGTTTGAAACTTTACGAAGGTTTAGATCCTTTTAACTGGAAAAAACGGAAGATCCTAATTTCACCGGCGGTTCGGGGAGTTGATTTTCTTGGTATTTAATGAAGTGGGAGAGTCCATTTCTCATACGCGAGATAGGCGGACCCCATTTCAATGGATAAGGCAATGGTTATTATTGTATATTTTAAAATGTTTTGTTATTTGTTTTGAAACATTTGATATTTTAAGTAATTTCTATTTTTGGGTTGTCTTTAATAAAGTTGTTGAAAAATTCAAAGGTCACTTAAGTGCCTTATTTAATGATCATGTAAAACCCTAACTACTTTGTAACCAACTTTTGGGTTATAAAAGGAAGTGAGGGCTCATTTGTAAAGGGTGACTTTGAGAGAGGAGAATAAATACTTTTGTGTGCAAGCTTTGTTTTAGAAAGAAACTTTGTGTTCTTTTGTGAGAAACAATTTGGAGTTAATGAAATACGAACTTTGTGTCTCATTCATTGTCTCTTGTAACATTTGATGTTCTTATGTTCATTAGATGTTAGGTGTTTGAATCTTGCATGAAAATATTATCTTTGATCTTATTGTCAATGTTATTAATCAGTTGTTCTAGTTCACAGTGATCAAGCTCTGATTATCTACTTGCTCATGTGTGTTCCCTTTTACACGTTCTTGTTTGGCTAACTCAAACTCCGTTTTATTTGTGTTGGTTATTCATCTTTCCTCTTCATGTAATATTAGGCTCTATTTTTACCTAACTCTTGCATGTTCTTTCAGTTCATTCCATTCCACTCCTTTCCTTCATTCCATTCCATCTCCTTCATTCACTTTTCTTTCCATTGATGTTCCAAAACACCCCCACATACAATTTTGAATGTACATATGTAAATACAGTTTTGGTTTTCAATAAAGGCAACCTCACCTTCATTGAGGAGGGACTTCGTTCCCACATTGTTGCATGTCATTTGCATGCGTGCAAATCCATATGCTAACATAAATTGATGAGAAAAATTATTGATACTTATAATAACTGTATGAAACTCTATTTTGTGACTTGTTTGAGAAATTTTATTTTTAGAAAAATAATGTTTTCTCTCTCTCTTTCTCTCTCCTCCCTTAGTTAATAAATGAAGTGCAATGAAATGATTATATATATCTAACCCTCTCTCTGGTTGTGTGTGAATTATTCTGATTATGTAAATGAAAAAATAAAATGTTAATTATGTTAGATTTAGGTGGATGTCATGCCAACAATTTTGTTGACCATGCGGTGGTTGCAAGTATCAAGGCATGGAAGAAGTGAAGTGTTACTGATAATATCATATTAGCATGTTATTTGGAACAATGAAATTGTAGAGATTGAATCAACATTCTGTGATATATTGAAATGTTAATTATTGAATTTATTAATAAGTATGAGCTATTATTATTTTGGGGTGTTTGGGAAATGGGTATTCAATTATGGGTGTTAATTTGATTTAGAATTACATATTGCAAAGCGGTTGGATATGTTATGCTAATTGAAAAGTATTTGATCTCTTATAGTGCGTTCAAAGTGTGAAAGTAATGAGTAAGTCTTTAGTGTATTGTACTATTTACATGGAATTATAGGAAAGGAAACTAAATACATGTTTAAACTCGAATAAACCATTGTATCGATTTACTCTTCTCATACAAACACTTACATGACGTAGAAGATTGAAAATATATGTTTAGAATTATTCCTTATTCTCGATGAATGTCGTACCTTAAAGGAAATAGGAATCCATTTTAGATTACAGTAATACCATGCACACTTAGCGACATTATTGCAAAACTATCCTGTAAGAATGGTAATGGTCAAATATTGTCTTAAGTATGTGGCCTTCCTCCTAGGTTTTTTTCGTGCATGTAACAAGGTGAATAGGTTCCTTAAGTTAGTACCTCTAGTGAATTCGATTTAATATCTAGTGTAAACCCCTTGAGCCGGAACATGAGTAAAATGAAGGGTTCTAGGTGACAAAGTTTGAAGTCAATCTTGTAAAACATTTTGAGGATTTGTTTCATGGAGGAATTTCATTCCTTATTGTAGTTATGAGTATGCTACACTATAACACGATATTAATAGTTAAATGTGAAAAATAACAAAATTGTAGCTAATGTTTAGACCTTGGAAATATAATCATGAGATGTTGTTCTAGGAGATAAGTGAATTTTAGATCTTTCTTGTAACTTGTTTTAATCCTTCTTATCTTGTAGGAAAAGAAACTAAAGTCGAGTAAAAGTCAATGTGATCCTAACCAATGATTAAAATATAATTAAAGTAGAGAATTGGTAACCTTAACCCTTTTAAACTATAGAATTTTTCCCTCATGATCTCACACTAGTTCCTATTGTGAAATGAAGGCATGATGCAAAACTAAGTAAACATGCCCTTTAGAAAAGAATCCTAGGACAAGAACTAGTAGTCTTGTGTGTATACAAATGACCCTTATAACTAATGAGTCATATAAATAAATTGTAATAAGGCATATGAACCAAATTAAGTGAAACCTTTTTAAGTTGAATGTAAAGTGATATTAAGGAAATTTAGTCTAGAAACAAAAAGGAGAAAGTATGTTGCCATGTTAAGTGCCTTTGAATCCTTAAACTACTTATTGTAACATAACTATGATAAAATTGTATACATGTAAATGTTGTGTCATGAGTAGCTCCCTTTTTTATGTTGGTATTGAAGTGGATCATTGTGTGTCCTTTGTTATTTGAGAAATATAGATATAATGTGCATCATGTGTTCATATAGTTATGTTTTCTTTTATTGGGGAGAGGTTTAATCATTGCATATTAGAGGAATAATGTGTAGCTATTGAAGGGAGGAATAAGTGAAATTTGTGTGTTGTATTGGAGGAAATAAGAGGATTCTTGGATAGTCTTAGTGGAGGGATAAGATCATGCTATAATGGAGGGATAAGGGGGCATGTAGAAGTTGATGTGGTGTGTATACTTTGGAGGAACCAAGGGCTAGTCGAGATCCCTTTAACCCTTTCCATAAAATTTTGAAGCCTCCTATGCTCATAATACTCCAAAGCTCGAATGTTTCTTCCAGTCTTCGATTTGACTAGTTTGACTCTACATCTATCCCATCTCATATTGGCAATAAATCCTCCAAGAAGAGTTCGTAAAACTATTTCCATCTTTGGATATTTCGAGTGGAAGAATGGGAGTGTTTATAGGCATATCCTTAATATGTCGTGACGAGCCAAATATTTACCACGTGAGGATTAATATGTATTCTCATTATTGATTAAACTTTTGGTTATTGATTTGAGGGTTTATTTTCTTCTTCCCACACTTGCATATTATTAATATTAACCCCAATATTCACCATCATATCAACGAGCTTGTTTCCTTCCTGGTAGTGTGTTGCACAATATAATTTGGGAAGGTGTTAAGGATAAGGGTAGCCTCACCAATAATATTTTTGATGGTCCAACTTACATGGTTATTTCCTTTAAGACAATTGGTAATGTTCAACAAATCACCCTCCACTATTAAATTTTTACATTAAGCTCTCAAGCCATCCTAATCCCCATAGAACAACAAGAGCTTCAAAGTAATGATTAAAATTAATTCCCATAGGACCAGCATAAAGTCTGATTATATGGCCTTTCTCATTCCTAATACAACCATCACCACTAGACTTATCAGGATTTCCCTTAGATGCTCCATCACAATTAAGCTCAAGCCAACCCGAGGTGGGAGGATGTTATTTGATATAATCCATGTTAATTACATCCTTTTGTTGAAAATTGACAAAGAAAATATTGAGGTTCCATTTCTCCAAGATTTTACTATACTCCCTACTTTGGTGAGTCTTCTTAGGAGGTCTAAAACAAGAAACAATCTACCTAATATCATCCACAATAACATTGGAACTTATAAGAAGGGGAGGCTTCTTATCCTAAAAAATGGTAGAGTTATGAGTTTTCCAAATACCCTAGAGAATTTGAGGGAAATAAAGTCTCCAAAGCTTGCTAACCACCAAATTTTTAGAAGGAAATGCCATTATTCCTAGGTGGAAAAATTGGAATCAAGAAATTTCCATTTAATGACCATGGAAATGAAGAATAAATTCTATACGAAATAAGTGGCAAAAGAGCAAAGGCAAGAAAAAGGTGATTGATGATTTCTTCTAAATTTTTGCAAAGGATGCATCTATTAGGAAAATGTTAGCCCCTCTTTACCAAATTATCAATAGTTAGAACCATGTTGTGGATCACAAGCTAGAAAAAAGGTTAATCTTGGAGGTTAGCTCCTTGATCTAAATTTTATTCCAATTAAAAGGAGGAGGTTGAACCTCAAATAAGAGTAAGTAACCAGATTTACCGAGTAAGATCCTTTAAAAGTGTTATCCCAAATGAAATCATATTTTTTTTTCCATTTGAGGGATTTTCTGAATTCTAATATGGTGAAGGTGAACCAAAGAGATACTTGTTCCTTGAAGCTTAACTTGAGCTTATGGCTAATAATGTAGTAACTTACTTTTTTTCACCAATCTGATTTTGAAGTGTTCTTACAAATTAGGGTCCACCTTCAATATATTGGAGAGGCTGGTGAGTAATCCATTTATCTTTCCAAAGAAATGTTATTATTATTTTTAAGTTTCCGCATGCTGCCTTTAAGGAGGAGGTGCCTGCAATTCATAAGAGTGTTCCAAAATGAAGAGCCTGAGGGAATCTCTCTCATAGTGAGCCACTCAAGATCTTAGCTGAGCTCAGATATTTGTTTCTAATAATAGAGGTCCATGGAAGGTATTCTTTAATTATTCTCCATCCCATTTTAGTGATCATGGATTTTTTCATCCACCTAATGTTCTTAATTCCAATCCCACCACACTTTTTAGGAAGACAAACTTGCTCCCAAGACACTAGAGGAATTCTATTGTTTTCCTCAACTCCCGACCATAGAAACCTCTTTTGAATCCTTTCAATTTTTTCAATGATCACACTAGGAACCCTAAAAAGAGACATTAGGTAAATAGGAAGATTTTGGAGGACGCTCTTTATGAGAAAAAACTTACCCTCTTGAGAGAGAACAACTCCTTTCCAACCTGCTAGCTTCCTCTAAAATTGTTCAAGTAACAAGTTCCAAACTTCCATTGCACTTTCCCAAAGTAAATATTGGCATACCAAGATAAGATGAGGAGCTTTTAGATGTTGCTTCCTAGAATTTTAGAAATATTAATTTGTCTATGGATTAGAGTATTAAGAAAAATGTTTGATATTTTTTCAAAGTTTATTAGTTTTCTGAGACCTCTTCGTAATATTTTATGAGATATTTAAGTCTCCTAGCTTCAACCACCGAGGCCATCATAATAAAAATTGTATCATATAAAAAATGTTGGTTCGGGACTTTAATATCATCAAAAGATAGTTTGAAACCATTAAGAAGGCATGATAAAATTGCAAAAAAATTCCTCTTGCTAAGAATTTTCGCCATTAGAATGAACAAGAGAGCAAAAGAGGGTCACCTTATCAAATACCCCTACTACTATTGAAAAAAACTTGTGGGAGCCCCATTGATAAGAATAGAGAACATTGGGGAGGAGATGCATTTTCTCAAGATTTTCCTAAAGTATTTGAACGCAAAGAAGTTGAAATTTAATTGATCTGGTAAAATATATTGATCGCTATTATACTCAAGAGTATTATGATTGTTTAATCAATGTAAATCTTGATTAGCAAGTTAGATGACATTATAATAGTCTATTTCTATGATTAAAATTTATTATTATTCCATTTGGTGATTGGAAATTGTCTTAGACCATGTTGGGATGGCATTAGTATTATTTGATAAATGTTATAAGGAAAGGTTAATGTTCTACAAAATATGTTTTAATGGTCTTCGACCATGTATTTAGCATAGGAATGCTTTTTTAAATCTTTAAGGTTGATGAACTACCCCTCCAAACTTTGTAATTATAAATTAGTTGTTGATTGGTCAACCAACCACCATGCATTTAAATGTATTTGTTAATTAAATGGTGTTCAATTGAACTTATACTCCATGCATGTGGTTATTGGCGAGCTTTAAATATTCAAATTGATTATTGGACATAGTCCATACCATGCAAAACACAGAAACTTGGTTTTATTGTTTAAATTTAAAAATAGCCTTGGACCACTTGTTAACTCTAATGGCTTTCGCATGGAGGAAAATTATCTAATTTAATTAAGCCAAAAATGTGGTGATGTGAGGAAATTAATGCATTAATTGTATGCATTGTTTTATGACTTTGTGAAGCTTCCTGAAAGGCTAGCTCATGCAAAACTCAAAGTCATTTTTATTCTTTCTTTCTATTTCGAGTTCTCATTTTTGGAAGCCATACATGAAGGTTTATAATCTATAAGCATTCAAGTTAAAATGGGTTTTTGTAGTTACCTCTTATAAAGATAGAAGCCAAAATTTGTGGGCATCAATGGCATTTAGTTGTTTATATTGGTGTGGTGATTAGAGACTTGGGGTTTGAATTTATTGAGTTTTTTTGTTTGACTTGGTTGTTGAGTTTGCAAGAAAAAATAGAGGAAAAATGGTAGAGATTGTACAAGTTTATCGAGGCATGGGTTATCTTGAATATCTTTCTTGTTATTTTCCTACAAATTTGATGAATATTGTTTGGGGATATTTTGATGCTTGAACTGTGTGTTAAATCAATTTCAATATCAATTGAACAATGAAGAAAAATAATGAAAAATGTGTTTTCTTTAAATGGATATTTGAAAGGAGAAAGTAATAGGGTTCTCTGTAGCCAAATATGTTGCAAGTTTTGATTTAATACTCCTTTTTGTTGAGTCATTATGTAAACATGGATTATTGACTCTACTTCTTGTTATTTTACCTCAAACTTAATAGATATAATTTAGGATTATCGTGTTGTTGGATCAATGTGTTTATTCTTTTGTAAGTTGTTTTAAAAACTTAGAAAAATAGTACTCAATTTTTTTTTCCTTATGGGTATTTGGAACGAGTAGTAAAATGGGCTTCCTTTGCCAAAATAAGTATCTAAGTTTGAGATATTGCTAGTTTTTGTAAATATTTATTAAACTGTGTTTGTGATTGTTATATTTGAGCTATATGAATTATTGGGTTTTTGTGTTATAAAGGAAACAATTATTCATAGGTGTTCATTAATATGGAGTAGTAAATACTTATTTCCTTAAATAGGTATATATAAAACTAGTGATTGGTTGTGTACTATGTGTTAGTAATTGTTAATGAGCATTAGTTTTGCTACAACAATGAAGGCATTAGTGTAACACCCGCTAAAAACTTCCACTTGAGAACCAAGAACAACCTAGGCTTGGTTAGAAAAATTATAGAATATTTTTTTGTAAGGTGTTAACAAGCAAAGTCTCAAGGAAAATTAAACTCAACTAATACCTTTTCTCATTATAACAATTACTAATTCCACATTATAAATCAATAAGTGTAATAAATCCACACCTAGCTCAAATCTCCTTAGGGATTAATTTAATCACTGATTACATTGACATTTTAGCTAGATATCCCCTGATTTAAAATTTTAGGGTTAAGGGACCAAAACAATTAAATACCCAAGGTATTTAATTCCACAAGATCCACGACAAGAGAAAGGTTTAATTACGGGGGAAAGAATACATATTTAAAATCATCAGAGTAAATTCTTACTTACCCCCTCCTAGAACTCACTAAAAGATTCAACTAGATTTTTCTCATAATTAATACAATTAAAACTTCCTGAAAATATTCTCATTAGATAGGAAATTTCCTCACCTTTCCAGTGATATAAATAAGTCCTCCTAACTCCTCATATTTCTCAAGTTATGGGCTGACGGAACTTGGGGTGAAAATTTTCCCAAGAGCGGGCCTGCGGGCTTGGGGAGGAAAATTTTCCCAACTCGGGCCTATGGAATTCAAAGAGAAATTTTTCCTAGAGGAGGAATGTGGACCGGTGGAGTGGGGAAACAAAATTTTCCCATACGCGGGCCAGCGGGGCAAGTAGGAACTTAGCACTTTTGACTTTTTGGGATAAATGTGCAAACTGCCTCCGCATGCCCGCGAGTCTGTAAGGGGACACGTGTCAACATTTCCAAGCTCCAGTGGGAAGTTGGGTCACCGGAGAAATTTAAGACATTTAGCTTTCCTATCAAAAATGTTAAGGGATCAAAATGACCCACGCCTCTGCTGACACCGGACGATGCCACGTGTCAGGATCTCATTGGTCATGGCGACGGGCGGTGGAGAAACTTTTAAATTTTCGCCAAAAGAATTTTAAAACGTTAAGGTTGAAAAATCAACCGCTCCTCCGCCATCGTCTCATGAAGCCACATGTCATCCAATCATTGGTTGTGGGGAGGCGGGCGGTGGAGAAACTTCTAGAAATTTTCCCAAAATTTTAAAAGTTAAGTGTTAGAACGCGGGCCCACGCGCCCGTGGAAGTGCTTTTCAAGGAAAGGGTGGGGATGCGGGGCCGCAGAGAAAAGTAGGAATTTTTACCAAAATTTTAAAAGGTTAAGTTAAGGGTTGCGGGTCCGTGCGCATGCGGAAATGTTTCCAAAAGCGAAGGGGGTTGGTAGGGTTGCAAGGGGAAAATTTTCCAAATTTTCCTTTTTCGAACTTAGATTATTATTTTTTTAGGAAAAATGAAGGCTTGTGGGTTAGCGGAGTGGCGGGAAACTTCATGACTTGGTGTTTTGGGAAAAAAGTAAAAAAATAAAGTTTTAGCCTCACAGGTCCGCCCAAGAATATTTTATTCATTAAAATTTGATAATTAGATTATTTTTGAAGCCAAATGAAGTTAAAACTTTAGAAGGCCATAAATTTTGATAGGGAACTTGATTTTTGGAAAACAATGGAATGCTCTTGACGTCCTCTTTGCATAAAAAGCTTAAGAATTTGATTTTGACAAATTTTTAAGGGTCAATTTTGAGAAATGTTCTGCAGGCTTCTAAAATGTGAACTGGTATTTTTAACTTATAAATTTTGTTCAAATTTGTTGTTAACTCTTTCTCAACATGCCCAATAGGCATGGAGGATTTTACTTGGAAGATTTTAGGATGGATTTCAAGGTTCAAAAGGTTTGATTGATTAGTAATTCCAAAATTACCAATTTTTATCCAGTAAAAGTCGAGTTTTTGTCTGAACCCGATTTGAAAGGTTCTATAAAATTTTCATAAGTATTTTAGTTTGTTTGGGCTCATTTTGATCTTTCTTAGATTGTATTAGTGTTTCAATTGTTTTCCATAGTTTTACAGGGTTGTTATGTATCTTTTGATAAAAATTTGCAAAGTTTACCGTGAAATAAAAATGAAGTTTATACAATTCACAACCAGAGATTAATCTATTTCTTTTGCCATGCCATACAAACGTTGATTAAATTTCATGCTATTTTTAACTAGTTATATTTCCTTCAATTAAAATGTAAAAACAATAATGTAGCTTCTAATTTTCAAATCATGCATTTCAACAAAAACAAGAGTAATATATCTTCTTCATACGTGTTTCTCTCTTTCAAATAGAATTTCCTCAACATATTTCAACACGATTTTTTACACAACAGTAACTCCATTTGTGGAAAATAATACAACTTCTATTTATATTTATCACATACAACTTTACAAATTACCACTCTTTCTCTTTTCCTTTCATTCAAATGCACTTTCACGTCTCTTTACACAGTACATATTTCGGTGCATATCTCTTTCTTATTTAAACATAGGATTTCATTTCCAAAACAAAATAACTATCCAATACAAATAATATTACAAGTCATCCACTTGAAGTGGGAAAAATGCCTACAAAAAGAAGTCTCACAAAGGATTGTCACAAACTCTGTCTTCTTTCTCAGCTCCAGAACAACAACATGAATATCCTCCATTTTCTTTATTTCAATTTGATCACAACAGAATAAGGGGAAAGGCAACGCTCTCCACCCAACCAAGACATCCAATGAAAGGAGAATCCATCCTTCTTCATTGGCCCTCGAGCCCCAACCACAATGCAATAAGAGATGTTTTCCAACACATGGCAACAACAGGCTTCCACAACACAAAGAAAATTTCTCATTCAAAACACAATCCAAAACAAAATTGTAGTTTTGCAACCACAAAATAAAGACAACAAACAACACTCAGGCTTCATCATGTAAGCCAAAGGAGCAAGAAACTATGGGGGATGCTGCTTATGCCTCCCAAAGGGGAAATGGGTATCACCACCTGAGAACAAATCACATGTGTGTGTGTGTGTGTGTGTGTGTGTGTGTGTATATATATATATATATATATATATATATATATAATTTCAGATCCCTGACATGCCCTTATGTCTCCCCCAAGTACCCCTTATTCCTCACATTTCCTTATGCCTCCCCAACCTCTTATGGCACCCCATAACGAGTAAATAAATGCTGGGCTATTTATTTTTAAGGTGGAACCTAAATCCCAACTCCCTCCACACTTATACCTCCCCAAAATACTTATGCCTCCCACAGAAATACCCCATAGTCTTCTCCTACACCATCCCTAGGCCATCTACCCAAACAACCCACACACATGCCAAAAATTCTCAACAATAATATTTACACAAATAAAAGAATATCATTTCAAGAGCTAAGCTCTTACCTCTCCATACTGGAGTTTGTTCCAAGTTCCCAACGGCAAGATTTCCAATGCAAAACAACTCAAGATCAACAAAACATAGGCCTGTAAAAAGTGCAAACTTTCTCCAAAAGCAAGAGCTCAAAACAACAAAAGAATTTTTCCCCAAAAGAAGTATGCAAAAGTGAAGCAACCAAAAGAGTGTAACCCCAAAACAATAAAATGAATTTGAATATATAGAAGGGGGAAGAGAGGAGGATGAGGTGGATCTTTGTAGGATGCCACAACACACATCCTCAACTCCAACTCACAAGTCAACTTCAATCTCCAAGACACAATAAATAAGTAGGTGAATAATATGACAATTTACTTACACACTCAAATCAAGCCCATACCCCAAAGGACTGAAATTAATTTCAAGCAAGAAGTGCAATTAAAACATTCATCTAGACTTACAAAAATGCATAATGAAGGCTAGATTTAAACTCTCCAACCGTAGGTAAGGTTGGTATGCAAATTTAAGAGGTATGGGACAAGTTTAACTTGTCCCACAAACCTCCAAAAATAGTCTCCAAGGACAATTTCGAATTCCAAAGAAGATGAAGTGTTTCATACTCCAAATTTTACTTACATATCTCTTACACATCACTTACACATATCTTACAACATTTAATACAAGATTCAATCACTCCAATAATTACATTCTTATGACCCAAGATGGTTAATTTATTTTAACGATATGATTACTTACATTGTATACTATAATTTATTTAAATAAAAATGGGTAAACACATCACTTAATAAACACATACAAACATCAATAAAAATCAACCAAATAAATAAATAAACATAACCCTTGGTCACATTTAAAGGTGATCCCCCCATGGGAATCCCTAACACAATCAAACACACAAACAAATACAAGTTGTCATGGTGACCTTGTTGAATTCGTCTAGAATTCCAATGTGGTTGGTCTCCAATCCCCCAATGTTTGTTATGATATTTTAAACCTACAAAATATAAATACCTCCTTCGGCCTCATGGCCATATTAGAACATCCAAATGAATATAAGTATAATTTTAAGATCATCGGCATATACGTGAATCACAACAAACATCAAGACAATCAACAGTATCACTTACAATTTCATCCACAACTATATCATCACCAATTTTAATTCAATTCTCATTTTCTAGGTCTACTCAAAATATCCAAATATCACAAGTCCGAACAACATCTATAATATAACCATGTCAAACAATATATCAACATCAATATCTAAAATGTCTCTAATAATCATCATGCACCATATATAAATCAAAGTCCACAATAAACCATGATCTAACATCTAACATCATGCTAAATTAAACTATAACAATATCCATAATATAGTTAGCGGAATAGGATCAATATCACAAGGTGTCAAAGGAAAGCGAGCACTACAATTTGATACATAATTTATGCAAATGGGTTCATTCTAGAAATGGTTTCATTTTGGTTTTGTTTTAAATACACCATTCTTGTCAACACACATATGAATCTTGCACTAAGAAAATATTAATAGCTCTTTATCTTTTTTTTGTTATACTTAAGCACTTTTGGGAATGATCAAGAAATCCACGATTTGAATTATTTCATTATCTTTCTCAAATAGATTGATTAATATAGAACTCTTATTGATTAGGAATTTATTTTAAAATTAAAGTGAAAGTAATGCATGATTAAAATGACTATGAAATTTGAGTTATTTTTTTAATTTATGATAAATCTAGAATGAATGTTGAACATTTTTGATTACTGATAACTTGTGGATTAAATCAATGTGAAATGTGACAGATAGGATCAGAATAATAAAATAATATATTGATCTTCTTTATTCATCCGGGATTGATTGATTCATAGAAAGAGGTTACATATAAAGAGGTGGAAACTCCTACAAATGAGGAGTCAACTCCAATCATCAATCACCTTATCTCTCCATGATCCACATATCTCTCACAAATCCCAAGATAACACAACTCACTCAACTTACTCCTAATATCTCTCTAGAGATTACCTACGTGAGTTTTATAAACAACTCACTTACAATATATTAAATTATTTCTCACACAACTCTAATGTTCACAATAACATTTATAAATTCCTAACAAAATGATTTCATGAAATAAAATGGATTGATTGGAATATTGATGTTAGAAAACATGAGGGTTGATTGTTGACTAAATTTAGTATATAGGTTGTCTACATATCTTTATGAAAGGTTGATTGCTTCTTTCATTTAATCTCTTATTTCAGTATTATGAATCCCTAAGACCATGAATGATTATAAAACAAAAAGGTAAATTATCTTTATGAATATATTTGTTCTATTTATTATGATTGTGGTAATAAAATCTACTTAATTTATCAACAAGTAAGTCTTAAAGATGTTACTTATTAGTTTGATTGTTAGATTGGAATGATGATGGGTAACATATTTTAAATTATGGTTCAGTTTTTAGTTTAAGGATGATTACCTTCATTAAATCAATGAAGGTAAAGCTTCAAATGTAGCCAATTTTAATAAAATCATAAGGTAGTATTATTATTTGCAACCATCATATAAATAAGGCTCACTCTCCTAAATAATAGGTAACCAATCTCCCTATTTACATGTGTGGTTCAAACCACCACTATTTACGTAAAACCAATTAACCAAATAAATAACAACTTATAGATTTTTTTATTTATTTACCACATAATATTCACACTAAAATAGTATTCCTACCATTCCCCCCTTTAGTTTGAATACGAAGGACAAATATTACAATCACACACCTTAATATAAAACATATTCATCACTTTGGTTGTCTTATTATTTCTCATAATATTTCTCTTCGTCGAGTTTCTCCAATTGTCTTTGTCATGTTTGTCACCTTTCCATCAAGGATATCTTGTTTACAATTCAGAAGCACATGCCCTTGCTTTTTACAATAAAAACATGTACCTTTAGTTTTTCCATGTTTAGGATTCTAGTAAGAAGTGTTGGGATTTGTCATTGTAGCCATTAATTTCTTTGTTTCTGACTCCATAGCTTTGTTCTTATTTCCTTCTTCAAGTAATGTAGAAATAATGTTTTCCAAAGATGGATTAAACTTACTTAAAGTGAACACCGTGTTTGAAATGTTATTAGGCATGATGTTCACCAATATTACTTTTGCATCATTATCTTTAATAACTTCATTTATCCCTACTAGTTGTGTTATTAGTGATCAGAACTTGCTGACATGGGCAACTATATCTTCTCCTTCTTCCATTTTCAACCCAAACAATTTTTGCTTCATAGTTATCTCTGCATTTTTAGTTTGCAAACTGAAGAGCATGTTCAATGTATCCCAAATATCTTTAGAATATTTCTTTAGATCGATATGATGTAAATATGGCTTTGAAATCCCTAATCCAATGGTGGTTAATGCCTTTTTATATTTGATCCTCCATTTTTTGAGCTCGTCACCACCTGTCAGTTAGCGGTGGTGTCAACAACATCCCAAAGATCTCTTTCAATTAAAATCAATTGAGTCTGAAGTTATCAAGTATGAAAGTATTTTCCTTTGAAATGTTTAATGGAAATTGAACTTTTCATATTCCCCCACAATTTTAACTAACTGGGTGGATGTCTTCTTCAACCGATAATACGTCCTTACAATAATTAACTAGACTTGACTCAATTTTTGACCCAGAAACTGATTTTACTATTACAATATTACAAGGAAATTTAACTTGAACTATTTTTAATAAACACTAACCATCAATATAAATGACTGTTGCCTTAGTATGAATAGTAGTATTGATCGACTATTGACGAGTGGAGGAGAATTCAGATGCTCTAGATATGGCCAAGTCAAAATAGAGAGAAAAATACAACATACAAAACGTGTAGAAGACTGGTTGACATCAGTGACAACGGAAGATGCTAAACCTTAGCTCGCTTACCTTGATCTAAAAAGGCAACGACACCCAAAAAAAAGAGTCTTAATAAAATAAAATTCTTACTGAGCAGGTCACAGTAAATTTCTTCAACGCCTCATGCTTGCTAGGTTGCACAGCAATGGACACGTGTTGAGAAAAGTAATAATGATTACAAAATTTCTTGATAAACTGTGTAATACGGTTCTTTTTGACAACTCGTCAAAATATTCAGTTTTCTCAAAGCGTAGATAGGTAGAGCAGTGTTGAATCATTACAACTCCATTATGAAGAATGACCCACGCTATTATATTTTTAGGGTCTTGTTACACCAAACAAGAAAATAGATTTGATAAATAAATGACACCAGTTTTTCCCGTGGTCTGCACAACACCTCTGTTAATCAAGAAATAAATGGTCTATCGAATGTGAGTTAGCACATGGTTTCCATTTCCCAGCTTTGATAATGACGAGTAAGACAAAAAATGATCAAATTGGTCACCCGATTTGATGCCAAATGTAGGTGAAGCTTCAAATGTAGCTAATTTTAATAAAAGCATAAGGTAGTATTATTATTTACAACCATCATATAAATAAGGCCCGCTCTCCTAAATAATAGGTAACCAATCTCCTTAAATACGTGTTTGGTTCAAACCACCATTATTTACATAAAACTAATTAACCAAATAAATAACAACTTATAGAAGTTGTTATTTATTTACCACATAATATTTACACTAAAATATTATTGCTAACAAAATGGGTATGAAGATGTGAATTGTATCTTAGGTAAAGCTTGATGTTAATTCATTGAACTAACCATGAATACTATTTTATATATCCTACAACTTGCAGGTCATGGTAGTTATTACAAAGTGATTAAAGGATTAGATAATGCATGACTCATCATGCATTGATTATTAATGTTCTGTCTCAATGAATGTAATGACAAGTATTTGTACTCAAATTAAATGTGAAAGTATTACTTCATGGATTGTATAAGGCAATTGGTCTTAATGTATTAAATGATTATCTTCGATAATAAATTTATTACTATGTACTATCATTATTTATTATGAAATTAATTACTACTATTAAGATCATTATGGTTGTGATCAAGTGAAATACTTGTATCATTATTTTACGAGAGTATTTATCATAAATTTATGTTTATTGTGTTAATACAACCGATTTAAGATTTTGTTATGATTTAATGATTATGTAAGATGAAACAAGGAAATATAACATTGTACTTATAGAATATAGGTACGTTAATAAGATATATTTGTTTCCTTAGTTTAACATAAATAAACAAGATGATATGTACCACTTTATAAGTATGAAAAATAGATACATAATGTTCTCTTTTATAAAAATCAACATACATGTTTATGATAAAGTATATTCATTGTAAATATTATATATGTTTCTATTATACCCTAGTGGGAAAAAAATTACAACGATATGAAACACAATATGAAGGTACATTGTAACGGTTTTGAGAAATAGTACAGATGCACACCATTGACCTTAGTAAGTTGAAATGTCTAAGTGACTATTAATGATCATGAGTGATAATTAATTATTGTTATGAATTGGTTTATTCTCATGCTTGACTGAACCTAATCAATGATCATAGAATGATATAGATTGTCTTACGATATGCGGTATGATGTACATAAACTAGTCATGGACTCAATGAGTTTATTTGTACACTTCAAACATGAATTGAAAATCATAATGAAACTCAGTATAACCTTTCCTTAGGATGAAAGCATAATGAATTGTAAAGGAAGGGTAGACATCATGAGATGACATTCGTGTCATATGAACCTTGTCTATGTTAGCTTGGGATGCGTATGAGGAGGGTAACGAACACATAATGACGTAAGTCATTAAGTGAGCGTAACCTTTCTCATAGGGATCCCAAGGTGATACTCACGTGATTCATGTGACCCATATATCAACCCATGATCCCAAAGAATTTTCGAAATGAATTCATTCACTTTTGTAAATGAATAATTGAAATAATAAATCAAACTTAATACTTAATCAACATAAAATAATCCTAATAACTATGTTGAGATAGTTGTGTAGTGAAGGGAAGACAAGTTTCGTAGGCTTGTGTGTTATCATGAAACTAGTTTGTTAACACAATGTCAAATAACTATGGCCATAGTAGTGCAAATAAATAGTTGTATTATCATTCGCTCACCGTGTCTTCTTGTTAGTAGTGTCTGGATTCAGATGGATGTTACTTCAATGACTTTTTGGTTGACACTAAGAAGATACACATGTTCTCTTAGCCTATAAAAAGGTTTAACCAAAGGTATACAATGTATGTTGGCTCATATAGAGTGTTGAAGGAGATCAAGAAGGATCTAGAACCCTTTACAGTTACACATGGTTATTGTATGTTGTCAAGATGGATTCTAGAATATTAATAATGTTGGATTACTTAGTTTGAGCTAAGTAATAATGTTATTCATTACAACACAAAAGGAATTAAGGGATTTTTTAACTTATTGGTATGCTTTGGATTTAATTTGTTGCATGATAAAAATCATTGAAGTCATAAAAGTTAGCTAAAGGTTTATAAAAAAATCCATTAGTTTTTTCAAGCATAACATGGGTGTGACATTTCAAATGATAGAAGAAATGGTATGAGCAACATGTCTTTATCAAATGGATAAGGAAAAATTCTTTGAGGTTGAATGTTTGGTTTATTTTTACATTATTATTATCATTTTTTCATTCTCTTCCACTCTTATGAAAATAGATAATTTTTTTAAGGCATGTCCATGGTCGTATCATTTTCTTGACAAGGTTACTTTTATTCTTCATTTTATTTAGAAAAATTAGAATCTATATGAGAAATTTGTTTCGTCATATTTTTATTTTTGTTTCTAGATTTGAGTTTGTCTAAAAGATGTTTCGTGTTCTAATCACCAAAATCCGAGAGTAATTTTTCTCCCATTTCTCGGGATACAAAGAAGGTATCTATTTTTGTTTGATCATAATAGTTCAAATATTTTCTCTTCTTCTTCTTCAATGATTTTGGGTTGTCTAGATTTTCCTCTTCTTTAGAATTATCGTTTCCAAGAAGATTTCTATCAAAATTGTCAAATATATTATAGATGTTTTTACGAGTAACCGCCATTTTTTAAAGGTAGAACCTAGAAGGAAGTTTGTATGAATAGTCCTATTAAACTAGGAAAATGAATAAGTGTTAAACTTTGGATAAGATTACATTGCAATAATGTTTAAGATAGTCAAATTAGACAAGACAATCAAAGTTTGTATACTAAATGACATGATTTGTTTGATAGGATTGGTTAGATTTGATGATCAAAGAGTATGCACCCAAAGTGTTTAATTTGTTTTGGATTGGTTGATTTGATTGGATTTTGATATAGGATGTGGAACACAAATTTTTTACCTAGTGATTTGAATTAAATTTTCTTTTTAACAAACAACAAGTAACAAGTATTATATGGTTTTGTTTTTTTTGGTTCAAAGGATAATAATTGTTAAGAAATGCAATTTTTATGATAATGCAATAATAATAATTCTATGTAATGAATGGATGCATGTATTGTATCACTCCAAAAATATACATCATTAGATATATCATAGACTTGATATACCAAATTTTTACGGGGAAAAAGTGGTACCGAGAACCCTTAGAAAATCGAAAGAGAATTATATAATAATTACTATCCCTCTTAGAGGATTGAATCACCACTCCAATGATGTGTTTTTGATTAGGTATAAGGGTAATGGTGGAATGATATGTGAATGATGTCCTTATTTCTCCTTGAAGAATTTATAGGGACAATGTCACAAACTTTGTTGTTATAGTTATTTTAGGTATATGCTCGATAGAAACCTGTCACAAAAAAATTACCTATAAGCGGGGACAAAGGTGAGGAAAGTGTTGAATGTTGTTTTGAGACTAGGTCTCAAGTGCAATGTAATGCAATATGAGTGGTGCGTGGTAGTGAATTCCACGTCACCAATGTAGCTAAGTGGTGATGAAATCCATGTCGCTACGTATAAATACAAGTATGAGTGGCTAGAATTCCAACTTTGAAATGTGTAAAATAAATGCGTAGTTAACAAGCATAAATGAAATTATACCTAATTTTTAGCAATTTTTTAATTAGCAATATTTGACAAAAGAATTGTGTATGCAAACTAGTTAGTATTTTGTTTTATTTTTTTAATAAGGGTCCTCTAAACAAAGCATTCCCATACTAAATTGATTAGTATATTTCTGTAAGAGAAATTTAGGAGAAAATTTTGCAACAAAATATCTCAATCGCTTTTCGATTCTCAAGATCACCCAAAGGGCGTGAGAGAAGAGCATGCATGGTTTTCTATCATGGACATGAAATGAATGAAATTAAAAGAGATAAGTATTGAAACAAACAATGAAGGATCTCAACCAATTTTGATTCTAAAGATCACCCAAAGGGCATGAGAGAAGAACATACATGGTTTGTGTTCATGAAAGAAAATAATAGAAAATGAAAAATCTATAAATGTTAGATCTATTTTTATGAACTAACTTGCATAATAATGTCATAATTGCAAAAAAAAAAGGGAAGTAAACATAGACATTCCATATTTATATTAAATCATAAATTTTCACAGAACTCTAGTATAAATAATTATAACATAAACACACTTTTAAGCTACATCGGTGTACCAAGAATGTTACGCAAGTGTACCTATGAATATCACTGCACAAAAATTTCAACATATACGTAAAGAAGGTAATAGATACACAAATATATCCATGTCAACATAAATAAGATAAACACAAGAATAAAATAGAATTAGTACGCTAGAAAAGGGATTGAAAAAAATTCAAATATGAAAAATTGTAAATAACATAAAATAGAAATACATGGAAAAGTTACGTGAGAACACATATAGAGTCATGTTAGTACATGTAGATTAAAAAAACATATACCTTCAAAAAAACATATAAGCATGCTAGCACATATCATGAGCTACCGTAGAACACATAAGATGATGGAAAAAATATCACATATGACTTCAAAATAAAGTTAGAATATGACTTAAATGACTGATTGTTTTAAAACATCTCTCAATATGATCCACATAATACCATGAAAATTAGTCAGTAGTCCTTAAACAAATCAAGAAACAAGAAAATGAGATTAGAAAAAACAAATTAAGAATGTATGGGTGTCCCACTGTGCATGCTAGAAATTTATATAAGAGAGAATACAAAATAATGGAAGAAAACAAACACAACGTGCAAACCTGTTTCTTCCTTCGTATCTCCTGTAACCTCATATGAGATTGTAGAAAGTTTGGAATGAAGCATCAATATTTTTTAATCTATACGATCAAATGGATGTGGCTTCTCCAAAATTGTTTAGAGTGGAATTAGATTTAAGCTATGAGTAATGCAAATGAATGATTGGATTTGATTGAAAAATTATTAAGCAAATGGACAATATAACAATGTGTAAAATTGAATGGCTATTTGACATAATAACAATGTCTATTATTAAGCTTCCAAATATGATTAATGGAGAGGAATGAATGTTTATTTATAGACAAGGGAATAAAATCCTATAGCCTTAATTTGTGTGATTGATTTATTGATCTAAAGTTGACTAGAGCATGAATATAATGATTTTTCTATGTTTCTAGTATGATTGGAAATATAAACTACTTTTTTGAGATTGATTTGGTAAGTTTTCATTGAGTTTGAAAAAGATGACATATATTTTGAATATTTAAAGGTTTACTTTAAATATCAATTCATGATTTTTATTTATTTATCCAAAAAGGTGATGTGATTTTTAGCTTGGAAAGAGTTTTGATTTAATTTGGAAAGCCATGACTCAAGGGATATGTTTTAGTTAACTCCAATCTATGATTTCATTTAATTTAAACTTGTTGATTTATCCCTAATTAATTCTTTTACTTTGGCCATTTTGAGATGTCAATTAATGAGGTGGAAGTGAGTTGGATATGACGTGGAAATCGATAAGTGGATAATTTGTTAATTATTTTAAAATAAAATTAGTTAATGGGATATAGGGGTGTGTAATGAGAGTGATAGAATTTATTAGTTAATCCTAGGAGTGGGGTATGAGTGTAATAAGCTCTAAAGTGTGAAAATTTAATTATTTAGGATTATGTACATGTGATACAAGTAATTAGGGAAGTTGTGGGGATGATAGGAGTGTGATTTGAGACAATGTCGTAGATTGTTGTTAAGGGTCATAAAGTAGAAAAATGTATCAAAGGTGGTTGTAATAGGCTGGAAATGGTTCCAATATTTCATGAAGTGATTACAAGATGATTTTAGAGGTTTAGAATGTGTAATGGGATATTTTGTGGTGTCTACAATGGTCCAAGGACATCCAAATCAGCTACTATGTGGGGATCTCATTTCATAATTAATTTTGGATCCCAAACCACTCATCTAACTGATATTATAGTATGTAATTGAGAATTATTGTGAAATTATCCTAGTAACAAGTTAAAATCATGTTTCCTTTGAGTTAAATTCTTAAATTTTTCCATTTTCCATCAAAATATAGTTGCGATATCCATATTTTCCCGAAAAAGGACAAAAATAAATCACAAGTGTTGTTTTCAATAGTAAGATTATGTTCTTCATTATTATTACTCCACTAGGTGGATGCTTCACCATAGAGTTGACATGTAACCCATACTTCCCTAGTATCCTCCAAGAAGTTTCAAATATCAAAATAATTCTCCATATATAATTATCCAAGCTTCACCTCAATCACCTAGGATAAATCCTATGTATTTTTATGGTATAACTCTCTTTTAGTCCTTGAACAATTCTACCTTAAACCTTTTCTTCATAGGAACTTAATCCTCTACATAATCATGATAATTCCTCAACACCAAATCAGCTTGTCCAATGTCATACTCTTCCTCATCCCCTTGATATTCTCCTCCTTCTTCTAATTCCTCTATAAGTACTCTAGTCTACTCTAATGTAGTCAAGTAATTACAATTTTACATTAGGATTGCCAAAATTTGATCCAACTTCTACTATAGCTATTAACTCCAACATGGAACTAGTATTGACATCATTAATGCCACTGGTGTTTCTCTTGCTCTTTTTGAAATTTTCCTCAAAGGATAAATAAATTCAGAACTTCAAAAATGTAGCAAACATAAAAGGCTCAAGTGTTGATTACATAATCCGATACCATGATATAACAACCCTTGGCGGGTGACTAGAAAACACATAAGAAGTTTTCTCGGTGATCGCTTTTTCATTCATCCTCACCACCAAGGATGAAAATTAATACATCTTAATTTCCTATTCCTATGCATAACATTCAACATACACATGCAAGAAAATGATAATATATAAGATTATTTAATAAGGTTTATCAATAAGTTTTTTTGTTATGCATTCTTTATTCTTAAGATAAAGATGAAATAATGTGTACAAAATCCCAAGTACAAGTACCTATGTGTTTTTCATATTAATTGTTCACCCAATTAACTAAGGCATTGCAGATTAATTCCTTAAGCATGTGAATCGAAAATTCATTCCTTTTTCATTGTAAACAATAGAATACATAAATATAAATTTGGGATTAATTTTCTTAATAATTTATTCAATTTGTATACATTATTCATGCATAATTCATGATTTCATTATCGGATAAATGTATTTTCTATAATATTTTGCAATTTGTTCAATCCCATTAAGAATAATAATTCAATTTTTATTTACATCATATTCATTTAGTAAGTTAACCATTAAGAAATAATGTAAAATCACAAGTATATATCTATCCATTAAATTTTAACATTTTTACAATGTTTACATCATAATATAATTACACCAATCCATTGTACATAATGGATTTTCCAAGTATACATTAAAACATGTAAGGTTTACATCTCATTTACATAAATGAAAAGAGTCTTTAAATTTCATAACAAATGTATTACATTTTTAAGTATTCAATTACAATAAATTACAAATATATAATGGTTTCCATCCAATTGTCTTCCATATAATATATATCAATAATATAATAACACATCTACATTCATGACACCATGTCATTGTTCATCAAAGATCCATACAAAATTTCACCGCACCATGGGAGAAAGAGTATCATCAAAGTGCTTTACCTCCAACCACAATCCTTTTAGTTCCTCGCACACCTCTCATGAAGTGAGAGTGGCCCTTCCCTTCACAATAAGGAAGATGCAAGAAATTGATATAATAAGAGAGAATACCATGTGTAAATCCAGTCACCAAAAATGGTAGACAAAAGAACAGGTGGGAGTAAATATCTCCTAGAAATAATAATAAGTAATAATAATGCTTTTGGCCAAAATAGAACTAGGATTACAATAGGTTCATATTTATAATGAAATTCTACAATAAAATAGAGCATGTTAACTTCTACCTAACTCCACATGAGGGAATAATTTGAATGTATCCATAGTCCACCCCTATCCCCTTGTACTTTTCATGTGTGATCCACTACACTTTATTACCTACCCATCTATATTGGTCACTCCATATGACATCTCTATCTCTATAGTAAAAAAATCGGGAAAACTACAAATAGAACACGAATACCATTTAATATTTTTGAGTATCCCATACAATCCATTGACATTAATGTCATAAGGATCCTAATCCTAGTTTTTGATCCCTAAGAAAAACTAAATAAATGATGAAATAGGACACAATTATAATCTTCTTTTGCATCATATATCTCCGCAAGGATGTAATTATTGCAAGATTCCTAAACTAGATTTACAATCACATACAAGAGACTATATAATGTTTGTAATAGTTTTCATGTACATGTATTTTAGTTTTATGTGTTCTATGGTTTAAAAATAATTTATATAAGGTTTATAATGATAACAAATACTATAAAACCATGCATAATTGATAAAACATAAAGGAATATTATTTCATAATCTATAAAACTACATATATTAGATATTAAGTGTAACATCTATGTTTTAATCATCCAAACTAAGGGAATTATTTTTAAAAACATACCCTTAATGTACAATTAATGTTATTAATGATTAACATTATTATTTAGCTTATTGCTAAATAATCCAACATTATTAAAATATTCATAATCCATTTGATAACATATGATAACCATGTGCAACTGTAAGGGTATATCCAGATCTCCACGATCTCCCTTAAGTCACTCTACCCAAGTGTGTATACTTAGTATACTTGGTTAAACCTTTTACAAGTTATGAAAACTATGTGCATCTCCTAAGTTCCTACCTAGAATACATTCATGTAGCTTCCATCTAGTATCCAACACAAATAAATTAGGGGATTGGTGAATAGACAATGTAGTCAACTAATACATTACTTTGTCCAAATATTCAAGCATTGCTTTGCAAGATTAGTTTTGATACCACACACAAGACTACGAAAATCATCTTCCATCACCACACAACCATTTCAACATAGCTATTTGGGTTCCTTTTTGTTGTTTAAGAAGGTGATTTAGGTAAGGAGGAAAGACCTTTAGTGGAAAATTTCCTTAAAGGATAATATTCTCATTTGTATCATCTTAGGATACCTATGGGAAAGATAGGGACCACATAATGATTACCAATCATTACCTCCTCTCTACCCTTCCCTTAGCCATCCTAAATTTATACGAAGATAGGATTATAGAGAAAAGAAAAAGGATCATTTAATACACATAAGTTACCTTATTTACGTAATGTAATTAAATATTTATTAACGATTCATTTTATAAATATTATTTTCAAAATACTAACAAGTTTCCGTAAGAATTCATAGTAACTCATCAATTTATTATCCATTATTAGTACCTCTTGTCGTATTTTATACAACATAGAAATTATCGTTTGATGTAGGTTAACTATTCATTTTCCCATACCATGTTACTTTATTACATTTACTCATCATGAATGGATCATTATTTCCATAAGACTTGTGAAAAAATCTTTATTTCATTTCATATGTTTCCTTTGGTTTATCTTCTCGATATGTATTTAAATTTGTTTACTCAATCTGAATTAATACAATCTAAAATATTCACATAATTTAAACATAATCAACTTAATTATTAAATCACTTGTATGAGTAGAATTTCCATATTTTCAATTCAATCAAGATAAGTCATAAACTAGATAAGTCATAAAATCTGATTTCAAATAAGGATAAACCTTAATCTTCATTAATAATGATTTACATCAATAAGCAAGAATAATACATTGGGTCATAATGCCCTTTATAAGATGCGATGACATTTCAATCACATTATCAATTGATTACAATAATCCTTTTTCTGATTTATATCACAATAAACTCAAGACATAAACAATCATAAATAAAATCCAAACATACACTTCAAGTATGAATTTTTTCCTACAAATATGTAGAAGAGAGATGGATATGGCCAATTCATATGAACTGGCATGAGTCTGCATACTCTTAGTCTATGTTTTAACTATGATGCGATATCTCGAAGATATAGCTAAGATTTTTTTAATCAATGAGTTATAATTATAAACTCCCTAGTTTACATTAATAAATCTATCACATAAATACATATTCACGATAATTCAATTATATAAAATCAACATGTCCATTTAATATATGAAACTAACCAAATAAGAATTAATCCTATGGACAACCATGGATCTGAAGCTACTTCACAAAAACAATTATAGATGTGATAAATCATGTATTATTTTTCTCAACTTTCCCATTATTGATATTCATTAAGAAATTTCCTAATGCAAGTGGTCAATAATGACAGCTATGCATCTCTTAGGCAACAAAGTAAAACTTCAAAAAGTTATGAAAATCATTCAAGATCAGCTAGAACCTTAATAAACTACAAACTAATGATGTAATTTCTATTTTAGAGAACATTTTTTAGATGATTAAATATATACTCGTTAAGTACCTGAACTTCATTAATTCCATGCAAGAATCAATTCATTCAAAAAATTAATTAACATAAATTTCTAGTCGTCACAAGATGGGAAAGAGAATCCATTGTTAATATGTAATTAATCATCAACTATATTACATAAACTTGAATAATCAATGGAAAGAGACATAACCAAATCAGTCCTACTTAACCATCTCAGGATCCGAACCTATTTTCATGTCAAAATATGAAATGATAACAACAAGCTCAAAGTGGGAGCTATGAACTATCTCTATTTTATTTTTACAACCAAAAACATATATAGGGAGAGAAAATGGAAACAATAATGCTCTATAAGAGAGTTGTAACATTCTTGTTTCCATTTCCAATTTTGACAAAATAATCAAACCCAAAACATAAAAAAAATGATAGCAATAATTTCTCAAGAAGGAGTTATTTCTAACTCTTTTCTCATTTTCCAAATTCACAAATAACCAAAACCAAAATGTATTTATTTTCATTTTTATCAAATAAACCAAACAAGTGTATTCATTTCCAAATTCCACATAATATCCCAAATCCGAATATGTATGCAGGGAGAGAGAATGGTAACAATAATGATTTATAAGAGAGTTGTAACATTATTATTTCCTTGCCCGAATTTCACCAAATAAACATAAGAAAAATGTGTTCATATAGAGGTTATAACATTCATGCTCAACAAGAGCTTATTAAACAAATGATATCATAAATGCTCAAGTTGATCTGAAACCCAACGATAACAAAAAATCTCTATATGAGATGTAAATGTCTTTCTAACACTATCTAGACCTCGAATAACCAAGAGTACATGCAAATAAAAACTCACACAACATTCAAAACCAAAAACATGACCCATATTTCTTCCATACCCAAATAATCACACAACATGCAAACAACATTATCTAGACTCGAATAACCAAGAGTACTTCCATATTTCTTATAAAATACTTCCAAAACTCGTATTCAAATAATAGCTAAAAATATCTACGAGAGAGTTATTACTTTTAAATAGGTTTGTTCATATTTCACACAACCCTCATCAGATCATTTCAGATCTCATATAATGATTAAACCCAAAAAAATGTTTCCAAATTTCAATTTCTAACCAGAAAATGTATGAAGATAAAAATGTTTCAAAAATAAAAACTCATTTGGTAATCAAATGTTTCCTCATTTATTTTATATATCTTGCCATAAAAATCCAAGAAAAAGTATTTATATTTCCTTAATAATGACGCAGATCAAAAACGTAAACAACTTCTTCATTATTTCCATATTTCACATTAACATAGAGAAACATATGCAAATTTCAACCAAAAATCCCAAGAAAAAGAAAAATATAACCATATTTCTTATTAATATATCAAAACCAAAGCATATCCAGTGATTTCATCATAAAAACAATAGAGAGTAAAAGTATGAAACCCATGCCTATATTTCTTGCCTTCAATATTCCCGAAACCATTTAAAAGCTTCCAAAAACACAATTGAATCCTTCAACAATGTATTAAATAACAAAAATACCATGATAATAGGAAAATCTAAGTAACTTTTCCATGCAAATCCATTCAAAATAAACTTCCACTAAAATATCCATGTAAACTCCAAACAAAACTTCCCAAAAAATAAATGAAAATGCAAACAATGCGTTCACTTTGCATGCATTAGCTTCCCAAGAAGCTAATAATTCCCGATGTGACTTCCATGATAAATTCACAATAGACCTCATTAATTTTTCATGCCACATCGTGCCTTAAACATTTAAACTCATAAACCTCAATTACAATCCAACCAAATATGGCTATCTACAACAGTCTAACTCAAGTTTATTAAGACTTTCAAAATCCATATTAACTTGCATGGTTGGAATTATAATGATATGGCCCAAACTAATCTCCATCAAACATAGCTCATTCCTTAGTGGTCCATGCTAAACATAGATATCAATATCAATATCAATACATACATACATGCATACATCCATACATATTTTTAATAGCTTATTAAATCATCAACAAACACTTCGTTATTTGACAAGTATCAATGTATCCAGATAATTCAAGAATAAATTTACTTAGTCAAGTAATAATGATATTACTAATTCCAAAAATGTATTAAGTCAGGATGCTATATTAAGTTTGTTTAAAAGGATAAGTCTAATCAATATGTCTAGCTCATACCCTATAATAACGGTTCTCTTCATTAACTTGTCATAGTAGGTGTATAAATCATGTTTATAGTCTTATGATCTTACATATTGTTTTTGTTTTTAAGTTTGATTTAGTTAACATATCATCGGTATCATGATATTAATTTAATTTATAACTCTATATGTTAAGATAAAGTTAATGGTTTCTTTATACATTATTTTCCACTTTCCACCAAATGCATCAAGTGACAATTATTTCTATCGTTAAACAAGTAATCATTATTTCCCTATGGTGTGATAATAAAAATCCATTATTAACTATTTTTATTCTTTTTTATATTTACATAAGTTGTCTTCTAACTCTTTAAATGACCATTTAACAATTAAATCAAAAAATGTATGGTGTTAAATTTATTGTTTGATCTAAACAAGTTAAAGATTATCTCTCATGGAACTAAGTCCTAATACTTTTATTTCATTGAGGGTTGATATTGAGTTTACTCTTCATTCTCTTTAAAATTAAATCACGATTATTAGCTCATAAAACTATCTCCACCCTTTTTTAATGTATCAATGCTTATATTTATAAGGTTTACTACATCTCTTAAAATTAATCTATATAGATAACCCTCATATAATGACATGTTTAAACTATAGGAATATAACTTGCAAAGTATTGAATTTATATCATGACATATCTTGGGAAATTTTATTATTTAAAAACTATCTTATCTATTAACTATAACAATGTTTGTCCTTTTCTTATTTTCTTAAGTTACCAACAAATGTTTATGTGTTTCCGATTTTGGAAAATAAGAAAAGGGTATAAAAATGGTTTGATCCTAGAGTTTTATCTCATAATATTAGTCATTTTTCCTTATGAATTTTCCTTTTTCCATGAAAATAGTATTATATAGTTAATGTTCTAATCTGGTTTGATCTAAATTTCAAAGTTACTATCAAGAAAGAAAATGAAATCAAGTCGAACTAGGTTCTCAGACAAACCCAATTTTGCATGTGCTACATAGTAAGTAATTCAAATTCCCCTATGATGATTACTATCTCTTCCAATGGTTTTGAGCGATTTCCTCTTCACAATTTATATTTGTAGCTTAGAATGCTTTACTTAGCCATTTCCTTTCTTTTCCTACTTTTCGTTATCTTTCCGCAAAGTGTTTTTCCTTAGCACTTGGCCTTAAGTTACAGAAATTCCACAAAGTGGTTATGCAACCACAGTGTCCGCTCTCATCCACAATTACGCAACCGTCACTCTATGAAGACCGATGGTTATATGCATTTTGACTGAAACTTACCAAAGCGTGATTTGGATGCATTTTAACTTCTTCCAACTCACCTTTTGCACATGTTTCTTGGTCAAATTGGTTATTTTTGAGCTTGATGGATGTGTACCAAATTCCTCTTCCTCTTCTAATTGTTGATTTAGAGTTAACAAACCCTCTATATTGTGATGTGGTATCCCATGGTTGTCATGTGGGCTAGACCACTACCCAACCATTCTTCTATAAAATCCATCTCTCTTCCCGAAGAAATGGTGGAGATCTTTGTTGTGATTTGCTTTGTTATGTTATTGTGATCTTTCTAGAAATTACACAACCAAGCACTATTCTCTTGCATTGTTATTCTCATACCGGATTTGTTAAAATTAATTAATTAATATTTAATTAATTAATTACTCTTTGTTTGATAAAATTAATTTTTAATAACTTTGGAGTATTTAATTAAATAAATATTAATTAAAATTCATTCGACAAGTTTTATTTTAATTGCGGGGAAAAATAAGCTTCCGCTTCCCATTGTCGGGAATGCCAAATTGGCTTCCCGGGCCCGGATTTCCCCTTTCTTGGAAAAATTGCTTTAAATCCCCGCTCATGGGATTTCTTCCCCCAATTGCCAAATTAATAAATTGGAAAACGGGAAAAAATCTCCCGATTTCCCACATGGGGAAATTGAACGGAGATTGTCAGCCCACTTTGCCATTCCATTGGCAATTGGCCGTTGCTTTCCCCATTTCCCCTGGCAATTAATTCCACTACCCGGGAAGAGGGGAAGTCGGTTTAACCCTCATAAATTCCTCCATCGAACTCATTGGAAAGAGTCGTATGAAGCTTTCTAAAATTGCTTCTCACTTCTTCTAAGGAACATAATAATATTTTTATCACATTCCTCAAATGTGAATGCCATTGTGAAGGAGAAATACAAGAGGACAGTCATAGAAATCATGCAAAAAGAAGAACACAACCAAGGAGGACAACAAGATAATATTTCCATGCTAAGGAGAAAATCAAAGTAGTTGAAAAAATTACAATTTGATAGATCTTTTGAGTTGCATTTCCAGGAGAAGAGATAGTTTGAAAGAAAAGGAGAGAAAAATTTTTAGACATGACAAGGAAAAAAGGAAAAAAATTTTTCCAACACAGGAAAGGAAATAAAGCAAGTTTCAAGACAAAATAGAAAGCTCACACACATAGGAGGAAGGAGTTTCCATGCATAGCCAAGGAAAGGAAGAACCACACATTAATCATAAATATCATTTCCACACGTACTAAAGAAGGACAGAAAATGTGTAACACCACATGAGAAAAACAACAAAGGAAAAAGAAAATAAAGAAAAAAAACAATCCATGGCATTGGCAAAAAACGATAAAACAAAAAAGACAAAGAAGAAGATCATTCCCATGCATTGGAGAGGAAAAAATATAGAAATCTTAAGATCTCATGTGGATTTCAAGCACCCACCGAGGAGTGAAAAAAAATTTAACCATCATTCAAGCAGAAACCATGCAAAAGGAAGAAAGAAATTTCCACGGTTTTATGAGAAGATTTCAGTAGTCAAAATCTATAAAAAAGGAATCCCGCATTGCAAACACCTAGAAAAAGAAAATAGGCCACGTGGGAGAAAGGGATTAAAGCCCCAAAAAAAAAAAAAAAGACAATTTTTCCATGCCTTTAAGATAAGGAGGACAACAAAAACAAGATTCCACGCACAGCAAAAGGAAAGAAGTTTTTCCATTCCAACACCTTTTCAGAAGAAAATTATCCATGCGAGAGAAATCACGTTAGAAAAAAGAAGTAATGATTTTAAAGAAGTCTAAAATACATTTCACCCATTTGCAAAAAATTCAACACAAAAGGAAGTTTAAAGAGAAGATAGTCAGAAGTTTCAAATGCATTTGTGGAAGAATTAAACAAGTATACCCGCATCAATCAAAAGATTGCAAGGAAGAAAAAAATCAAATTGTGGGATCATTAAAATCTGGCGATTTTCACGCATACCAAGGAGAATTTGCTCTGTCAAATTAAATAAAATCAAGGAGATTTTAATTTATAAAAATATATATATATCGTATATATTATCGTTGTTGATTTGGAACTCGAGCTTAGTCTCGATATATATATTTGTATTTAAATTTTTTTTTGTAATCGGGATTAGTTATTATTATTATTATTTTAAAATAATAATAATAATAATAAAATTAAAGTGAGTCATATTTTCTTGCATTGACGGGGTTTTGGAGACTGAGACCCGACCCGCTTGCATTGTTTTACGTGCCTGAGTCATTCTTCTGTGAAATTCATAATGGCCGAGAAATCTAACAAATCCACAGGAAGATCGAGGAAGCCAGTGGAGAAATCGAATAAGTCCACACTCAAGTATGAATTCCAAGGAATCATTCCTCCCAGTTCTATCAAATCAAGCATATGACAATATAACTGATACAAAATGGGTCACATCAATGTGCAACAATTATGTGAGCGGGTGAAAACTGAAGGCAAAACCATATTCTCGGATAGGCTTTACCATAGTGGTCTACCTCAAGCAAAGCATTTCTGTCTCGGTGTAGTGTCCAGAGTTGGTTATCACTTGTGCGGAGCATTATGATCCTGAGAGATGAGGAATTTTTAAAGATAATCGTGAGCCTTTCCTCTTAATCACACTAGAGCACATTGAGGAATTGCTCGGCATACCTGACTTTCTTGAGAATGTGGATATCACTCGCACCAGTCAGCGCAAGAATTTTGGGATGAAGAACCCCTGAGATGGAGCAAGATGGTTAATAACAACTGGTTAGTGACCAAGAGGCCTCGAATTGATTGGCTTCCAAAGAACTGTACCGCGTTGAGTTCGTGGAAGAAATCGGGGACATGATTACTCTCCTAAGTCGAGTTTTCGGTTTACCCTCTGCTAGGATTTTCCACCCATGGATGTATTAGTTTATCTGTATCATCCTTGCCAAGAAAGAGTTTGTGGATTGGGCCACCATCATCAGTAACACCCTTCACAAACAATTGATAGAAGTTAAGATGACTGGATGCTTCTACATGACATCGTATCTGACTTATGCAGTAGCAAGAAGAAAGCTATTTTCGGGACTTGAAACAAGAGGAGTCATGGGGCCATCAAAATAGTGTTTTCATTATTACCCCAACTAAGTTTCAAAAATAGCTCTCACCATTTTAGAAGAGTCAACGATGCATTCACCTTCGCGTGATTCGGAACCTGAATCGGAATACAGAGGAAATATTTTCTAAAGAAGCCATGAGTGTCATTTCCCAATGGGGAACATGGTTTATTCAATTTTCATCCTTTTCCTACATTCGCGTGAGTGGCTTTGCTGGTACTCCATGGAAGCTTCCTAAGTACGTCAGTGACAGATGGGCATTAATGGAACTTGTGTGACAACTATTCCAAGTTCATTGTCTTCTCAGTGACAAGCACCATTCAAGAATTCATTTCCCAATCCAAATCGGGAATACCAATGTCCAAATATTTTCAGTGCACAACTCATGGAAAAAGAGTTCACTCTCATCACAATCCATCCATATGTGAAGAGAGCCCAGTTTGATATCAATGGATATATGCTAGAAGATTCTTGGAGCAAAAGTATCAACATAACCCTACCATGGAAGATTTCTGGGCTGCTGTTGGATGAACATGAAGTAAGAAGATGAGAGTTTTCTCACCTAACACTTGCTCAGATCAAGGCCTTCCGCATCAAGAACCCTCTCATTCATTCATAAATGATGATGAAGATGTCATTGATCCCTCATATGATGTAGTTGCTTTTACCCCATTGCCTCGAATTGATTGGACCAAAAGAGATGAATTTTCTCTTGATAGCAAGAATCAACCGATTCTTGAAAGAAGCATATCTTGGTATGACAGAGAACTTGCCAAGTTACAATCAATTCAAGATCATGCTTCAGGATCACAAAAATTTCCAACACGAGGAGGCCTTCATTCAACCAAAGCCTCTTCTCGATCAACCTCTGTACCATCCAATCATACACAACAAGCAAGAAAGGAGTGGTTGCCAAAATCCACTTCACCAAGTAACGTGTCATGAGGAGAAAAATCTAAAGACCCTAACCCCGAAGAAGGAAGAGAGCGTGTATCAGGATTTTCTACCTTGAGTAGAGATTCTTCTACCCACATTGTTAATAGTGCTTAGAAGCTCGTGGAAAATGATCCTCAGCCATGCTTTGAACAAGCGTCCACTCAAGTGTAGGTAGTCAAATATCAAACACTTGAGCATGTAGTTCATGAAGGGATTTCCCAAAATCTCCCGAATAATCAGGAGGTGGATATTGAGGTTGTTTCTCCTCAAATTGAGGTCGTAGATAGGATTCAAGTAGGATCTCATGATGTCGAGAACAATGAGAATATTGATTTGAGCTCTAGGATTTTGTATGCGGAAATAGTGCATGATACTCCTTCCTGGGTTGATTCAGAGGTTAAGAAAAGGAAGAGGGTTGTCAAGGCAATTGACATTGATTTTGATGCCCTTTTCAAACTTTCAAATGATGTCATTCCAAAGAAGCCTAAGGTGCTTTCTCGAATAATGGTGGATAATGACGGAAATAGATTTGCAGATCTCACCATCCCACAAGTTGATAAGGAGCGTGATGCCATGACACCTGCTGATTATGAAGTTTCAGACTTGGACTTGGGAGGTCTACATTAGAAAGTGACATGGCGATGGCTCGAGATTCAATTGATATCGTGTTAAAGAGACTTGAGAAATATAAGTCTCAGAACTCTCAGCTCAAGGCCGAAAAGAATCAATTGGTGGAATATGTTCAACATTTGATAAATCCCATATCATCCACTTTCCCAGTACCTGATGCAGTGGCTGCCCCTGATGAAGAAACTCTCAATTTGTCAAAAGAAATAAACACATTAGGCCATGTCACTAAAACTTGGCTTTCAGAGATTCTCGTTTTAGGCCAAGGGATGATCAAGACCATGGTTAAGCTTCATGAAGATGTCAGTGCGTATCTTGATCCAATTCTTTCTTTCAAAGAAACTTTTGTTTCTAATATATCAAATTTGGATGAGATATTGCCCAGTTTGCAGGAGATGACAAGTATGGAATCCTCAGTTTTAGCCATTGAAGGAATTCTTGAATTTGAACATCGAGGGACACGTTTTCTTTGGTGTCTGCATCTCAAATCAAGGAAGATGCTTCTCGAGGATTCTATGATCCATTATGAGAGCATATGCAATGAAGCCTTCACTTCACTCTCCTTGATTCAAGAATTCATAGTTGAGATTCCTTGCAACCTCGTAAATGAGCATAATCAAAGGTGTTCATCGGAGTAGGTGGAAGAGCAATTTTCACAATTGTTTAAGGACATGTACACTCCCGCCAACAATTTCTCATCAGTTTCAATGGAGCGGTGCATCAAATTAAAGAACTTATTTGAGAATGCTCAATCAAAGATTATTAATTTAAATGATATGCCAAGTAGGATTCTTGAATTGTAGGTATTTTGTGAGGCTATTCTTGACCAAATGAACCTCAAGAAGAAGAAAATATGTTTGAAACTTTGGGAAGGTTTAGATCCTTTTTCAAGCTGGAAAAAGTGGTAGATCCTAATTTCATTGGCGGTTAGGGAGATAATTTTCTTGGTATCTAACGAAGTGGGAGAGTCCATTTCTCATACTTGAGATAGGCGGACCCCATTTCAATGGATAAGGCACTAGTTATTATTGTATATTTTAAAAAGTGGATTTTTAAGAAAAGGATGTTGTTATTTGCTTTTGGGAAACTATGGATAACTTAAGTGATTTCTATTTTTGGTTGTCTTTAATAAAGTTGGTTAGAAAAAGTCAAAGGTCACTTAAGTGCCTTATTTAATGATCATGTTAAACCCTAACTACTTTGTAACCAACTTTTGGGTTATAAAAGGAAGTGAGGGGCTCATTTGTAAAGGTGACTTTGAGAGAGGAGAAGAAAATACTTTTGTGTGCAAGCTTTGTTTTAGGAAGAAACTTTGTGTTCTTTTGTGAAAACATTTTGGAGTTAATGAAATATGAACTTTGTGTCTCATTCATTGTCTCTTGTAACATTTGATGTTCTTATGTTCATTAGATGTTAGTGTTTGAATCTTGCATGCAAATATTGTCTTTGATCTTATTGTCAATGTTATTAATCTGTTGTTCTAGTTCATAGTGATCAAGCTCTGATTATCTACTTGCTCATGTGTGTTCCCTTTTACACATTCTTGTTTAGCTAACTCAAACTCCATTTTATTTGTGTTAGTTATTCATCTTTCCTCTTCGTGCAATATTAGGCTCTGTTTTTACCTAACTCTTGCATGTTCTTTCAATTCATTCCATTCCACTCCTTTCCTTCATTCCATTCCATCTCCCTCATTCACTTTTCTTTCCATTGATGTTCCAAAACACCCCCACATACAATTTTGAATGTACAGATGTAAATACTGATTTTGGTTTTCAATAAAGGCAACCTCACCTTCATTGAGGAGGGACTTCATTCCCACACTGTTGCATGTCATTTGCATGTGTGCAAATCCATATGCTAACAATTTTTGGTGACTCTACTGGGGATTCAGGAATCGTTAACCAGTGCTTGGTTAAATCTTTATGACTATCCCCTCTGCACAAGCTCAGTTCTTCAACCGAACCTTGTGCCCGATGAAGATTTTCAAGGAGACATTTGCCAACCTTCGAACAGTAGCTTGGGAAAACCATGAACTTGCAGCAATTTTGGTTGTTGATAGAGCCATTGATAGAGAAATCTACATTGAAGACCTTAGAAGAAGAGCACCCACACTTGTGGCTAGAAGACCTCCTGGACACGTGTTGATCATTGTTCACCAATGTGGTCCTCTTCCACCAAGGTAATAAGTTGTATGACTATTACAGGTAACCCACCTATCTTGCAACCAAATCTTATTTTTTTTGTAGATAATCAAGAAGATATATCATCAGATTTGAGGCAAGCTATTTGGGAAAAGCACATGAATAACTATCATTTTCATCTCACCACATCAGTACTAGATAATGAAGAAGAAAGCCATGAGAGTTGCTAGAGCTATTCAGGTGCAAATAGCTCAAGAAAGAGAGTGAAGAGAAAAGGCTAGAGCTGGTCAGAACATGCTAGTGATCCCTTCACAATAAAGATTTCAAACTGGAAGGAAAGAGGTTTACGCGAGGAGAAAAAGCTAAAGGTCGATCTGATCCCATTTTTGACTTTCAAGGAAAGTTTGGTTTCAAGTTATCTCCTCCAAAGAAGAACACACCTCGTAGATCTGCAAGCCTTGCATCAAGTCCTGAAAGAGCAAGCAAGGAAGGAATCACTACCAGTCAAGCACTTGTCCTTGCTCACGTTGTTTTACCTTCGCATACCACCTTTCCCAAAATGGTAGTCAACGTACCATGGGGAAATGCCATAGGCCCATTGGCCCTACCAGCTCGACATGACCTCCCAAGAGGATCGAGGAAGATTCTTCCCAAGTTTGATGGAGATGGGAAGACGTCACCAGATGACCACATTTCTACTTTCTTTGTTGCATGTGTTGTTTTGTCGGTAGAATATGAAGATGTTTCTATTCACCTCTTCATTGAAACATTGCATGATGTTGTTGCAGATTGGTTTCATCATCTTCCCAATGGATGTATCACAAATTGGAATGATATGAAAACTAAGTTTGAAAATCGATTCAAGATGACAGAAGATGAACATGCTCTTCTTGCCCAACTATCTCAGGTGAAGAAAGAGCCAATAGAACCCATGAGGAATTTCGTGGCTAAATTCAACAAAATGGTGAACAAAGTTCCCGCCGGGATTCATCCAAACCTTGATGGACAAAAATGTTTCTTTATTAACACACAACAACTAGAAGTGTGCTATCAGCTGAGAAGGGCTAGAGTGGCTACTTTGGAACTTGCTCAATCCTTGGCCATAGAAATTGAAGATGACTTAATCATGGTAGGAAAATTCAAGAAAACTTCCCTCAAAGGAAAGAGTCAAGAAACCCCAATGCTTTAGAAGCTATACTCACTAAGTTGGCTAATGATGTGCTAGCTTTAAAAAAGCAAGTTGCTCAAAGTAGTAAACCTGCTCCTTACAAAGACATCCCAAGAAAAGGATATGTTCCCAACAAAGCCTAGGATTGTAGGTGCTCCGATGAGGCTTGCTATTGAAGCAGCTCTCCAACTAACTCAAAATGTGATGTCATTGAAGAAAGTGATGATGAAGTTGAAGTCATCGAGGTTGATGAGGAAGAGACCGGATTCTGGAACATCTGAACCTAAAGTTGAAGATCTGAGGAGAAAGTAATAATCATTTCTTTGAGTACCATTTAGAAGAAGAAGATGAATACGAAGAAATTATAGAAGATATGAATAGTCAATCCTTCGTTGTCTTCACACGCTCTCAGAAAAAGGAGCAGGATACCACTAAGGTGGGAGATAAAGAGGTTTCAAGGAACTTCAAAAAGAATCTAAGACTAAGGAAACTTCCAAAGAATCCAAGACAAATGAGACTCCTAAAGAGTCCAAGGTGACTGAGGTTTCAAAGGTCAAAACTATCTTAAAGAAAGGAGGGCCTTTGTTAAATCAATCAATTGATAAATCAGCTATGAAGAAAGTTTCTTCTTCCACATCCGTATCAACCAAGCCTGAAGCAAAGGTCAAAAGTGTGCCATCATCAAGTTTGAAAGAACTAGTATCTGAGACATCAAGTATGGTTACTTTTGCCCAAATTTGATATCATTGATCATATCAATAAAACAAAAATTTCCATGTCACAAGTAGAGTACTTGAAGTCCAATAAGGATCAACTCGAGAAATTGGTCAGTTTATCAAAGGTGACTCTATTGTTCATTCCTCCAAAGGATTTTGAAAACTCCCAAAGATGGGAAAACTCAAAATATTGTGGTGGCCACTACACCTTCAAATGAAAAGATTGAACCTTTCTTTGTGTCCTTTTTGATCAACGGATGCAAATTAAGTAATTGCATTATAGACTCTAGAGCCTCGGATAATGTGATGCCGGAAAAAGTAGCACATGCTCTTGGTTTGACTTGTACAAGAACATTCGGATCGTGTTACTCCATGGAAACCAAACAAGTTCCTTTGATCGGGTAGATTAAAGATGCCCAAATGGTTTTAGCCCAATTCCCTCAAAAGTGAGTTAAGGTAACTATTTTAGTTGTTGATATTCCCACTCTCGTATGGAATGTTGTTGAGCAGGAAATTTTGCTAGAGATTTGGGTGGTGAGATTCAAATGGATTGGTCTCACGCCATGATCCCTATCAATGGAGAAATGAAGAAGCTAATGCTAGAAACTCAGGGAAAATTCACGGTAACTAAAACCGATGATCCTCATGCACAGAGTCTTTTTCAAGGCTCAAGTATGGGTAATTATATGATGACTACATAGAAATTCATGCCCCTGAGATCACTTGCCAAGATTCCAATGAGATATGGACTCTTGAGTTTGATGGAAGTTGTTGCTCGACGGGTTTACAGTGCAGGAGTGGTGCTCATATCTCCAAATGGTAAAATATTTCCTTTTTCCTACAAACTTGAATTTTCAAATACTAACAACACTATAGAGTATGAGGCATTAATCCTTGGCCTTCAAGTTGTAGAGGAGAAAGGGATAAAAAATTTGGAAGTCTTTGGAGATGCGGAATTGATCGTGAAACAAGTAAGAAATCAGTTCCAAGTAAAGAATGATCATTTGAGACACTACAAAAATAAAGTGTGGGACACGATAGAAGCTTTGATGCTTTTTCCATAAAATTTGTCCCTCGTGAAAAGAATGACAAAGAAGATTCTCTAGTAGTCTCAACTTCATTAATGATTCCTCATTCAGAGTTTGATCAAGTCAAATACACCATTGAAATGGTTTTAGGCCAAGTGTTCTGACAATGCAGAAAATTGGCAAGTATTTAATGATGATCAACAAATTATTGCCTTCTTGGAAAAGAGGGATAATTTTGAACAATTGTACTTTGAAGGAAGTGATTCTGCATTTTCATGAATCAACTACCTCACCCATTCAGGAAGGAGTTGAGAATGAAGATCCTGGTGATGGCATCATCAACTCAAAGGAAATAAAATTCCCAAAGGATTGGTTTCACTTGAAGAACTTTTTGACAAACATGACAGGTTTATCAAAGAGAAAGAGTAGGCAGGACCTACGAATTCTTCTTGACTATGAGCAAGTTAACATCGGTACCAAGGATAAACCTCACCTGGTCAATATCGGTAAGTGTTTCTCACCTGAGGAGTGCAAGAAATTCATAAGCCTCCTTACCAAATATTTGATTTTGGCTTACTCATATGAAGACTTGAAGTCTTTCAACCCAGGGAAATGGAGCATGCCATACCCTTGAAGCTTAGTGCAGTTCCATTCAAGGAAAAAGCAAAGACAATATAATCCCAAGATTGCAGGGACAATATTTCATGAAGTTCAAAAGATGTTAGATGCACGAATAGTGTTTCCTATTTGACATTCGACTTGGATAGCTAATATTGTACGGTTCACAAGAAAAATGGAGAAATTAGGATTTGCGTGGATTTTCGCAATCTTAATCAAGCTTCCTTGAAGGATAACTACCCATTGCCAGTCATGGACCATATTTCTGTAGGTAGTAACTAGATCAGAAATGCTATCTATGCTAGATGGTTTCTCTGGCTATAATCAGATTGAAGTGGCTAGAGAAGATCAACATAAAACCACGTTCACCACCCTTTGGGGTACGTTTCACGTATAGAAGAATGCCTTTTGGTTTGATTAATGTCGGTAGCTACTTTTCAAAGGGCTATGGATATGGCATTCATAGATTATAAAGACAAGATCATCGTGATATACCTAGATGACTTGACAGTGTTCTCAAAGAAAGAGAAGATCACCTAAGAGATTTAGAGAAAATATTGCAAAGATGTCAGACTTCATAAGATTTCTCTAAATCCAAAAAAAGTTTGTGTTTGGAGTTATGGAAGGGAAACTCCTAGGTCATATTGTTTCTAAGGAAGGAACTAAGATCGATCTGAGCATGTTCAAGCTATCAAGAATCTTTCCTTGCCTACAAGTAAGCCTAGAGTCCACTCCTTCTTTGGGAAGGTGAAATTTTTGAGAAGGTTTGTGCAGATTTTGCCGAGCTGACTAAAGAAATCGCTGATATGATGAAAGGAAAAGAATCCTTCAAATGGTCAAAGGAAGGTAGAGAGGCATTTGAGAAAATCAAGGGTGTTATTGCAAAAGCTCCTACATTGGTGTGTCCTGATTTTAAAAAGGATTTCATAATTTATTGTTATGCTTCACCACACACAATCTCTGCCATTTTGACTCAACACAATCAGAGAGGATGAATCTCCTATTGCATTCATGAGTTCTGGATTCAAGAAACATGAACTTAATTACACTCCTCTTGAGAGACATGCGTATGTGGTGGTGAGAGCCTTGAAACACTTCAGGTACTATGTGTTGAATTCTCACACCAAAGTCTTAGTTCAGACACCATAATTAAATCGATGCTGACACAACAGAACTAGGATCTAAAAGAGGTAATTGGGTCTCAAGATCTAGGAATATGATTTGGATATCAAGCCTACCAAGTTGGTTTGAGGAAGAGGACTCTGCCAACTCATCGAGAAGAATGAACCACGAGATGACTCTGAAGAAGAACCAGTTGAAGAAAATTTACCACTGGTAGTTTTTGTCAGTACCATAGATGAATGGTATTCTGATATTGCCTACTTTCTCACATATGGTGAGTGTCAGAGAATCTGATAGCTAAGGAGAAATGAGCTATCAAACTAAGAGCTATCAAGTACGTCATTTGGGACAACACGTTGTTCAAGAAAGGAATTGATGACATGTTCCTCAGATGTGTTGATAAAGAGCAACAACCTAGGTTGTTGGAAGCTTTCCACAATCATGCTTGTGGTGGTCATTTCTCTGGCCTAGTGATGGCTCATAAAATTTTGTGAGCACATTATTACTTGGCCCACTATGTTTTCGATGCTCAGAAATGGGTGACAAAATGTGAAGCTTGTCAGCAATTTGTTGGAAGACCAAAATTGGTAGCTTTTCCTTTGAAGCCAATTGTCATTGAAGAACCCTTTCAACAATGGGGTTTAGATTTCATCGGGTTTTGAATCCTAATTCTAGTGCTGGTCATACTCACGTGCTCACCACAACTGACTACTTTACAAAGTGGGTAGAAGCTATACCAGTGAAACAAACATCTACTATGGTAATCTGTGACTTCATCAAAGAAAATATATTGGTTCGTTATGGAATTCCACACAAGATCGTGACGGACAATGCCTCAAATTTTTCTTCTGCAGAGATGATAGGTTTTTGTTATGGGTATGGGATATCTTTGTCTCATTCGTCAGATTACTACCCTCAGGGAAATGGTCAGGATGAATCCAATGTAAAAACATCATTACTATTGTGCAAGTTAGTCGAAGAAAATCAAAGAACTTGGCACAAAAATTTATATGATGCATTGTGGGCTGACCGCATAACTCCCAAAAGAGAAATCGGGATGTCTCCATTTCAACTTTTGTATGGAACCGATGCTCAAATTCCCATCACACTGGAGTTACCAACATTAAAATTAGCCCAAGCAGTTGATGATGAATGCTTCACCAATGCATTAGATAAAAGGATCATGTTCCTAAGCAAGCTTGAGGAACAAAGAAGTCAAGTGGCAAACAGGATCAAGGAACATCAATCCAAGGTAAAGAGGTTGTTTGATAGGAAAACCAAAGAGAGGCAATTCCAAATCAATGACTTGGTTCTTCTCTGGGACAAGAGACGTGAACCGAAAGGAAAGCATGGGAAGTTTGATTCGTTGTGGCTAGGCCCTTTCAAAATCAGACATTTCTATGGAGATAACACCTATTACTTGGCGTATCCTGATGGAACTCATTTTCCTTTGCCCTACAGTGGGCAATATCTCAAGCACTATCAAAATTGAAAATGGGTTGTTCCCCGTATGTACATAGGTAATTAGGATTTTGGTTTGTTTCTTTTCCCCGTCTTTCGGTCTCCTCTCTTGTATCACCCCATTTTTGTGCCCCATCATTTTGAGATCATGTTCATGAATATTTTGGTCTAGGTTCATTCTTTGCGTCCATGAAGTCCTTGTCCCCAATTAGAGCCAGTTATTATCAGCCAATTTTGACTACGCAAAATTTAAAAAAAATAAATAAATAAAATAAAAATGGAAATTTTGTATTTTTTCAAAAGTGTTACTTTGTGGTTTATCACTCTCATCATGATTGTCTCATTTTTGTGATCGTTTCGGTCTTCGTTTCATCCTTTTCGGGTGAGAACTCCCTCCTTGGGCATTAAAACGTTAAAATTAATTAATTAATAATTAATTAATTAATTACTCTTTGTTTGATAAAATTAATTTTTAATAACTTTGGAGTATTTAATTAAATAAATATTAATTAAAATTCATTCGACAAGTTTTATTTTAATTGCCGGGGAAAAATAAGCTTCCGCTTCCCATTGCTTGGGAATGCCAAATTGGCTTCTGGCCCGGATTTCCCCTTTCCTGGAAAAATTGTTTTAAATTCCCGCTTGTGGGATTTCTTCCCCAATTGCCAAATTAATAAATTGGCAAATGGGAAAAAAATCTCCGATTTCCCACATGGGGAAATTGAACGGAGATTGTCAGCCCACTTTTCCATTCCATTGGCAATTGGCCATTGCTTTCCCCATTTCCCCAGCAATTAATTCCACTACCGGGAAGAGGGGAAGTGGGTTTAACCCTCATAAATTCCTCCATCGAACTCATTGGAAAGAGTTGTATACGAAGCTTTCTAAAATTGCTTCTCACTTCTTCTAAGAAACATAATAATATTTTTATCACATTCCCTCAAACTCATGACGCCATTGTGAAGGAGAAATACAAGAGGACAATCAAAAATTTGGCAAAAAAAAACTTTTACATTGCAAAAGAGATAAAGACCAGGCACAAATCAAAAAATCAACACATAGTTGAGAAAGATAAATGATCATAGTTTTTGAGATGCCCACACATTTCAAGGAGGAGAGGTCAAAAAATAGAAAAGAACAAAAAGATAAATGCATTTCCATCAGCAAAGGGAAAAAAAGATTTTCTCAATGGAAAGAAAATAAAGCAAGTTAAAGGAAAAAAAAAACACGTCAAAGTTTCCACACATGAAGAGACCCAAGGATTTTCACACAGCAGCCAAGGAATGGAAAACCACAAAAATCATAAAATCATTTTCCAACAAGACAAAGGTTAGGTGAAAAATTCACCACATTTTGCAGCCAAAAGCAAAGGCCGAAAAGGAAAAAAATGAAATCCACAAATAAAACAATCCAAAATGCCCAAGGAGGAAAGGAAAACATTCACGCATTGGAGAAAGGAACAAAAAAATTTCATGTAGATTTTGTTTTTAAATAGGAAGTCATTCAAATGTGGAGAGAGGAAAGTTAGACAAAAAACCATCATTTTGAAACCAAATAGAAGTAAAAGAATTCAAATTTCCACAGTCTTTTAAAAAAGAAAGTTTTTTATGCATTCACCACGTAAAAGAAGAATAAAATCCACGCAGCAAGAGGAAAAATTTTAAAATATGAAAAAGAAAAAAAATAAATTTCTACACATTTGCAAGAAAACAAGCTCAACAAAAAAAGATCGATCATTGGTTTATGCATAAAAGCTTCCAAGTTTAAGAAAAGAAGCTTCTCCATTTGCCTTTTAAGAAGAACATTATCCATGCAAGAGAAATCACGTTAGAAAAGAAATTAGGTGAAAAAAAGTCTTTATACATTCACCGGGAATAAAATATTAAAAAGGCAATTTAAAGGAGAAGATAAAGAAGTTTCAACACATTTTGCAGAAGAATTAAACAAGTATACCACACAAAATCGAGTTCAGAAGATTGCAAGGAAGAAGTAAATATCTAGCTTTTCAGCATCAATGAGATCATTAAAATAAGGTGATTTTCACGCATACCAAGGAGAATTTTCTCCAAAAAATTAAATAAAAATTAAATAAAATCGGAGATTTTAATTTAAAATATATATCGTTGTATCGCTAGATTTGGAACTCGAGCTTAGTCTCGATATATTTGTATTTAAAAAAATTTTGTAACCGGGACTAATTATTATTATTATTTTTAAAAAATAATAATAATAATAATAAAATTAAAGTGAGTCATATTTTTCTTGCATTGACGGGGTTTGGAGACGAGACCCGACCCCACTTGCATTGTTTTGCGTGCCCAAGTCATTCTTCTGTGAAATTCATAATGGCCGAGAAATCTAACAAATCCATAGGAAGATCGAGGAAGCCAGTGGAGAAATCGAATAAGTCCACACTCAAGTATGAATTCCAAGGAATCATTCCTCCCAGTTCTATCAAATCAGCATATGACAATATAACTGATACAAATCTGGGTCACATCAATGTGCAACAATTCTGTGAATGGGTGAAAACTGAAGGCAAAACCATATTCTCGGATAGGCTTTACCATAGTGGTCTACCTCAAGCAACAACATTTCTTGTCTCGGTGTAGTGTCAGAAGTTGGTTATCACTTGTGTTGAGCATTATGATCCTGAGAGGCGAGGAATTTTTAAAGATAATCGTGAGCCTTTCCTCTTAATCACACCAGAGCACATTGAGGAATTGCTGGCATACCTGACTTTCTGAGAATGTGGATATCACTCGCCAGTCAGCACAAGAATTTTGGGATGAAGAACCCCTGAGATGGAGCAAGATGGTTAATAACAATTGGTTAGTGACCAAGAGGCCTCGAATTGACAGCTTCCCAAAGAATTGTACCACATTGAGTTCGTGGAAGAAATCGGGGACATGATTACTCTCTAAGTGAGTTTTTGGTTTACCCTCTACTAGGATTTTCCACCCATGGATGTATCAGTTTATCTATATCATCCTTGCCAAGAAAGAGTTTGTGGATTGGGCCACCATCATCAATAATACCCTTCACAAACAATTGATAGAAGTTAAGATGACTGGATGCTTCTACATGACATCGTATCTGACTTATGCAGTAGTAAGAAGAAAGCTATTTTCGGGACTTGAAACGAGAGGAGTCATGGGGCCATCAAATAGTGTTTTTCATTATTACCTGCAACTCAGTTTCAAAAATAGCTCTCACCATTTTAGAAGAGTCAATGATGCATTCACCTTCCGCGTGATTGGAACCTGAATCGGAATACAGAGGAAATATTTTCTAAAGAAGCCATGAGTGTCATTTCCCAATGGGGAACATGGTTTATTCAATTTTCATCCTTTTCCTACATTCGCGTGAGTGGCTTTGTTGGTACTCCATGGAAGCTTCCTAAGTACGTTAGTGAGATGGGCATTAATGGAACTTGTGACAACTATTCCAAGTTCACTGTCTTCTCAATGACAAGCACCATTAGAATTCATTTCCCAATCCAAATCGGGAATACCAATGTCCAAATATTTTCAGTGCACAACTCATGGAAAAAGAGTTCGCTCTCATCACAATCCATCCATATGTGAAGAGAGCCCTAGTTTGATATCAATGGATATATGCAGAAGATTCTTGGAGAAAAGTATCAACATAACCCTACCATGGAAGATTTTTGGGCTGCTTGTTTGGACGAACATGAAGTAAGAAGATGAGAGTTTTCTGCCTAACACTTGCTCAGATCAAGGCCTTCCGCATCAAGAACCCTCCCGATTCATTCATAAATGATGATGAAGATGTCATTGATCCCTCATATGATGTAGTTTCTTTTACCCCATTGCCTGAATTGATTGGACCAAAAGAGATGAATTTTCTCTTGATAGCAAGAATCAACCGATTCTTGAAAGAAGCATATCTTGGTATGACAAAGAACTTGCCAAGTTACAATCAATTCAAGATCATGCTTCAGGATCACAAAAATTTCCAACACGAGGAGGCCTTCATTCAACCAAAGCCTCTTCTCGATCAACCTCTGTACCATCCAATCATACACAACAAGCAAGAAAGGAGTGGTTTCCAAAATCCACTTCGCCAAGTAATGTGTCACGAGGAGAAAAATCTAAAGATCCTAACCCCGAAGAAGGAAGAGAGCGTGTATCAGGATTTTCTACCTCGAGTAGAGATTCTTCTACCCACATTGTTAATAGTGCTCAGAAGCTCGTGGAAAATGATCCTCAGCCATGCTTTGAACAAGCGTCCACTCAGTGCAAGTAGTCAAATATCAAACACTTGAGCATGTAGTTCATGAAGGGATTTCCCAAAATCTCCTGAATAATTAGGAGGTGGATATTGAGGTTGTTTCTCCTCAAATCGAGGTCGTAGATAGGATTCTTGTAGGATCTCATGATGTCGAGAACAATGAGAATATTGATTTGAGCTCTAGGATTTTGTATGTGGAAATAGTGCATGATACTCCTTCCTGGGTTGATTTCGAGGTTAAGAAAAGGAAGAGGGTTGTCAAGGCAATTGACATTGATTTTGATGCCCTTTTCAAACTTTCAAATGATGTCATTCCAAAGAAGCCTAAGGTGCTTTCTCGAATAATGGTGGATAATGATGGAAATAGATTTGTAGATCTCGCCATCCCACAAGTTGATAAGGAGTGTGATGCCATGACACCTGCTGATTATGAAGTTTCAGACTTGGACTTGGGAGGTCTACATTAGAAAGTGACATGGTGATGGCTCGAGATTCAATTGATATCGTGCTAAAGAGACTTGAGAAATATAAGTCTCAGAACTCTCAGCTCAAGGCCGAAAAGAATCAATTGGTGGAATATGTTCAACATTTGATAAATCCCATATCATCCACTTTCCCAGTACCTGATGCAGTGGCTGCCCTATGATGAAGAAACTCTCAATTTGTCAAAAGAAATAAACACATTAGGCCATGTCACTAAAACTTGGCTTTCAGAGATTCTCGTTTTAGGCCAAGGGACGATCAAGACCATGGTTAAGCTTCATGAAGATGTCAGTGTGTATCTTGATCCAATTCTTTCTTTCAAAGAAACTTTTGTTTCTAATATATCAAATTTGGATGAGATATTGCCCAGTTTATAGGAGATGACAAGTATGGAATCCTCAGTTTTAGCCATTGAAGGAATTCTCAAATTTGAACATCGAGGGACACGTTTTCTTTGGTGTTTGCATCTCAAATCAAGGAAGATGCTTCTCGAGGATTCTATGATCCATTATGAGAGCATATGCAATGAAGCCTTCACTTCACTCGCCTTGATTCAAGAATTCATAGCTGAGATTCCTTGTAACCTCGTAAATGAGCATAATCAAAGGTGTTCATCGGAATAAGTGGAAGAGCAATTTTCACAATTGTTTAAGGACATGTACACTCCCACCAACAATTTCTCATCAGTTTCAATGGAGCGGTGCATCAAATTAAAGAACTTATTTGAGAATGCTCAATCCAAAATTATTAATTTAAATGATATGCCAAGTAGGATTCTTGAATTGCAGGTATTTTGTGAGGCTATTCTTGACCAAATGAACCTCAGAAGAAGAAAAGATGTTTGAAACTTTGGGAAGGTTTAGATCCTTTCAACTGGAAAAAGTGGTAGATCCTAATTTCACCGGTGGTTCAGGGAGATAATTTTCTTGGTATCTAACGAAGTGGGAGAGTCCATTTCTCATACGCTTGAGATAGGTGGACCCCATTTCAATGGATAAGGCACTGGTTATTATTGTATATTTTAAAAAGTGGATTTTTAAGAAAAGGATGTTGTTATTTGCTTTTGGGAAACTATGGATAACTTAAGTGATTTCTATTTTTTGGTTGTCTTTAATAAAGTTGGTTAGAAAAAGTCAAAGGTCACTTAAGTGCCTTATTTAATGATCATGTAAACCCTAACTACTTTGTAACCAAATTTTGGGTTATAAAAGGAAGTGAGGGGCTCATTTGTAAAGGGTGACTTTGAGAGAGGAGAAGAAATACTTTTGTGTGCAAGCTTTGTTTTCAAGGAAGAAACTTTGTGTTTTTGTGAAAACATTTTGGAGTTAATGAAATATGAACTTTGTGTCTCATTCATTGTCTCTTGTAACATTTGATGTTCTTATGTTCATTAGATGTTAGTGTTTGAATCTTGCATGCAAATATTATCTTTGATCTTATTGTCAACGTTATTAATATGTTGTTCTAGTTCACAGTTGATCAAGCTTGATTATCTACTTGCTCACGTGTGTTCCCTTTTACACATTCTTGTTTAGCTAACTCAAACTCCATTTTATTTGTGTTAGTTATTCATCTTTCCTCTTCATGCAATATTAGGCTCTGTTTTTACCTAACTCTTGCATGTTCTTTGATTCATTCCATTCCACTCCTTTCCTTCACAATGGGGTTGATATTTCATCGGGGTTTTGAATCCTAATTCTAGTGTTGGTCATACTCACGTGCTCACCGCAATTGACTACTTTACAAAGTGGGTAGAAGCTATACCGGTGAAACAAACATCTACTGTGGTAATCTATGACTTCATCAAAGAAAATATATTGGTTCATTATGGAATTCCACACAAGATCGTGACGGACAATGCCTCAATTTTTTCTTCAGAGAGATGATAGGTTTTTGTTATGGGTATGGGATATCTTTGTCTCATTCGTCAGATTACTACCCTTAGGGAAATGGTCAGTTGAATCCAAAGAATAAAACTCATTACTATTATGCACGCGCAAGTTAGTAAAAAAATCAAAGAACTTGGTGCAAAAAGTTATATGATACATTGTGGGCTGACCGCATAACTCCCAAAAGGGAAATCAGGATATCTCCTTTTCAACTTTTGTATGGAACCGATGCTCAAATTCCCATCACACTGGAGTTACCAGCATTAAAATTAGCCCAAGCAGTTGATGATGAATGCTTCACCAATGCATTAGATAAAAGGATCATGTTCCTAAGCAAGCTTGAGGAACAAAGAAGTCAAGTGGAAAATGATTGAGGAACATAAATCCAAGGTAAAGAGGTTATTTGACAGGAAAACCAAAGAGAGGCAATTCCAAATCAATGTTTCGGTTCTTCTCTAGGATAAGAGATGTGAACCAAAAGGAAAGCATGGGAAGTTTGATTCACTGTGGCTAGGCCCTTTCAAAATCAGACATTTCTATGGAGATAACACCTATTACTTGGCATATCCTGATGGAACTCATTTACCTTTTCCCTACAATGGGAAATATCTCAAGCACTATCAAAATTGAAAATGGGTTGTCCCCCATATGTACATAGGTAATTAGGAGTTTTGGTTTGTTTCTTTTCCCGTCTTTGGTCTCCTCTCTTATGTCACCACATTTTTGTGCCCCATCGTTTGAGATCATGCTCATGAATATTTTGGTCCTGGGTCCAAATCTTTGCATCCATGAAGTCCTTGTTCCCAATTAGAGCCAGTTGTTATCATCCAATTTTTGCAAAATTTCTAAAAATAAAAATAAAAATAAATAAATAAATAAATAAAATAAAATGGAAATTTTGAAATTTTTCAAAACAATGTTACTTTGCGTGGTTTTCACTTCTCATCACATGACCGTCTCATTTTTGTGATCATTTCGGCCTTTGTTTCCATCCTTTTCAAAGCGAGAACTCCTCCGCCTGTGCATTAAATCGTGTTAAAATTAATTAATTAATTAATTAATTTATTTGATAAAATAAAATCATTTTTATAAATTTGGAGTATTTAATTAAATAAATATTAATTAAAATTCATTTGACAATTTTTTTTATTTTAATTTCAGGGAAAAATAAGCTTGTGCTTCCCATTGTCGGGAATGCCAAATTGGCTTCCCAAGCCCGGATTTCCCCTTTCCTGGAAAAATTGTTTTAATTTCCCACTTGTGGGATTTCTTCCCCCAATTGCCAAATTAATAAATTGGCAAACAAGCAAGAAATCTCCGATTTCCCACATGGGGAAATTGAATGGAGATTGCTCACCCACTTTGCCATTCCGTTAGCAATTACCCATTGCCGTTTGCTTTCCCCATTTCCCACGGCAATTAATTCCACTACCCGGGAAGAAGGGAAGTTGGATTAATCCTCATAAATTCCTCCATCAAACTCGTTGGAAAGAGTCATGCAAAGATTTCTAAAATTACTTCACTTCTTCGAAGGAACATAATATTTTATCACATCCCACAATAATCATGAACCCATTTTGAAGGAGAAATACAAGAGGATATCATAGAAAGTTCTATGCAAAAAGAAAAATAAGCCAAGGGGAAACCCAAGATAAGATTTCCACGCATAGGAGAAAGCAGCTTTATATTTCATCCACATTTTTGGCCAAGAGAGAGATACATACCGGATCAAAAACAGAGTTTCTAACGCCTATGAGGGAAGACAACAAAATAGGAAAGGAAATAACAGCAAGTTTCAAGACAAAAGCAGTCCAAGCATCCACACGCAGGGTGAAGGAGATTCCACGCACACATGTAGGAATAAAATACCACACATTAATCAAAAAGATCATTTCCATGTCACAAGAGGCTATGCAAGAGATACGTAAGAAGAGGCCAAAGCAAAGGAGAATAGTCAAAAAAATGGAATGGCAAAAACATTTTTCACGCACCCATTAAGGAAGTCAAACACCACTCATTGGAGAAAGGAACAACTTAAACATGTAGCTTTCCCACAAACCCACGAGTCTGTCCACTACCACGCATGAGGAAAGTTCTTTATTTTTATTTTATGAGAATATCTTCAGAAAAACAAAGTCCCATGCATGAAAGAAGGAGTTTTACATACCAAGAAAAGGAAGAAAATAATACATGGGAGAGGAGGGAATAAAGTTTTAAAGATAAAAAAGAAAAGAACAATATTTCCACACATTTGCATGAATTCAAGGAGGACAACACAAAAGGATCTCCACGCAGCCAAAGGAAGAGAAGCTTCTCCATTCCCATGCCTCTTTCAGGAAGAACATTATCCATGCCGGAGAAATCACGTCGAGAAAAAGAATCCATGAAGCGAACAAAGAAGTCTCTATACATTTGCACGAGAGAATAAAATATTGAAAAGTATTTTAAAGGAGAAATAGCATAAGTTTCAACGCATTTTTGGAAAGGAACAATTAAGACAAGTATACCCACCCATTAATCAAGAAGATTGCAAGGAAGAAGAAAATAAAACTTGCAAGGGATCATGAAAAACAATGATTTAAATAAATAATAAAGAAATATTTAAATTATTCAAATTAAATAAAATTGAGAGATTTTAATTTAAAATATATTTATCATTGAATCACCAAAGCATAACTCAAACTTAGTCTTGATATATATTTGTATTAAAAAAATATATAATCGGGACTTATTATTATTATTATTTTTAAAATAATAATAATAATAATATTAAAATTAAAGTGATCATATTTTTTCATTGCATTAATAGGGTTTCGAGACCGAGACCCGACCCCCATTTGCATTTTGCATGCCCAAGTCATTCTTCTGTGAAATTCATAATGGCCGAGAAATCTAACAAATCGCAGGGAAGATCAAGGAAGCCAGTGGAGAAATCAAATAAGTCTACACTCAAGTATGAATTCCAAGGAATCATTCCTCCCAATTCCTATTAAATCAGCATATGACAATATAACGATACAAATTTGGGTCACATCAATGTGCAACAATTCTGTGAATGGGTGAAAATTGAAGGCAAAACCATATTCTCGGATAGGCTTTACCATAGTGGTCTACCCCAAGCAACAACATTTCTTCTCTAGTGCAATGTGCGGTGACCGAGTTGGTTATCTTGTGTGTTGAGCATTATGATCCCGAGAGATGAGGAATTTTTAAAGATAATCGTGAGCCTTTCCTCTTAATCACACAGAGCACATTGAGGAATTTCTCGACATACTTGACTTTCCTGAGAATGTGGATATCACTTACCATTAGAGCAAGAATTTTGGGATGAAGAACCCTTGAGATGGAGCAAGATGGTTAATAACAACTGGTTAGTGACCAAGAGCCTCGAATTGAAAGGCTTCTCAAAGAAGTTGTGCGCATTGAGTTCGTGGAAGAAATCGAGGACATGATTACTCTCCTAAGTCAAGTTTTCGGTCTACCCTCTACTAGGATTTTCCACCCATGGATGTATCAATTTATCTGTATCATCCTTGCCAAGAAAGAGTTTGTGGATTGGGCCACCATCATCAGTAACACCCTTCACAAACAATTGATAGAAGTTAAGATGACTGGATGCTTCTACATGACATCATATCTGACTTATGCAGTAGTAAGAAGAAAGCTATTTTGGGACTTGAAACGAGAGGAGTCATGGGGCCGTCAAATAGTGTTTTTCATTATTACCCTCAACTCAGTTTCAAAAATAGCTCTCACCATTTTAGAAGATTCAATGATGCATTCACCTTCCGCGTGATTCGGAACTTGAATCGGAATACAGAGGAAAGATTTTCTAAAGAAGCCATGAGTGTCATTTCCCAATGGGGAACATGGTTTATTCAATTTTCATCCTTTTCCTACATTCACATGAGTGGCTTTGCTGGTACCCGTGGAAGCTTCCTAAGTACGTCAGTGATGATGGGCATTAATGGAACTTGCGTGACAACTATTCCAAGTTCACTGTCTTCTTAGTGACAAGCACCATTCAGGAATTCATTTCCCAATTCAAATTGGGGAATACCAATGTCCAAATCTTTTCAGTGCACAACTCATGGAAAAAGAGTTCGCTCTCATCACAATCATCCATATGTGAAGAGAGCCTAGTTTGATATCAATGGATATATGCAGAATATTCTTGGAGCAAAGTATCAACATAACCCTACCATGGAAGATTTTTGGGCTGCCTATTTGGACGAACATGAAGTAAGAAGATGAGAGTTTTCTCACCTAACACTTGCTCAGATCAAGGCCTTTTGCATTAAGAACCCTCCTGATTCATTCATAAATGATGATGAAGATGTCATTGATCCCTCATATGATGTAGTTGACTTTTACCCCATTTCCTCGAATCGACTAGACCAAAAGAGATGAATTTTCTCTTAATAGAAAGAATCAACCGATTCTTGAAAGAAGCATATCTTGGTACGACAGAGAACTTTCCAAGTTACAATCAATTCAAGATCATGCTTTAGGATCACAAAAATTTCAACATGAGGAGGCCTTCATTCAACCAAAGCCTCTTCTCGATCAACCTCTATACCATCCAATCATACACAACAAGCAAGAAAGGAGTGGTTTCAAAATCCACTTCACCAAGTAACATGTCATGAGGAGAAAAATCTAAAGATCCTAACCCCGAAGAAGGAAGAGAGCGTGTATCAAGATTTTCTACCTCGAGTAGAGATTCTTCTACCCACATTGTTAATAGTGCTCAGAAGCTCATGGCAAATGATCCTCAGCCATGCTTCGAACAAGCATCCACTCAGGTGCAGGTAATTCAAATATCAAACACTTCGGAGCATGTAGTTCATGAAGGGATTTCCCAAAATCTCCTGAATAATTAGGAGGTGGATATTGAGGTTGTTTCTCCTCAAATCAAGGTCATAGATAGGATTCAAGCAGGATCTCATGATGTCGAGAACAATGAGAATATTGATTTGAGCTCTAGGATTTTATATGCGGAAATAGTGCATGATACTCCTTCCTAGGTTGATTCTGAGGTTAAGAAAAGGAAGAGGGTTGTCAAGGAAATTGACATTGATTTTGATGCCCTTTTCAAACTTTCAAACGATGTCATTCCAAAGAAGCCTAAGGTTATTTCTTGAATAATGGTGGATAATGATGGAAATAGATTTATAGATCTCACCATCCCACAAGTTGATAAGGAGCGTGATACCATGACACCTACTGATTATGAAGTTTCCAGACTTGGACTTGGGAGGTCTACATTAGAAAGTGACATGGTGATGGCTTCGAGATTCAATTGATATCATGCTAAAGAGACTTGAGAAATATAAGTCTCAGAACTCTCAGCTCAAGGCCGAAAAGAATCAATTGGTGGAATATGTTCAACATTTGATAAATCCCATATCATCCACTTCCCCGAGTACACGATGCGGTGGCTGCCCCGATGAAGAAACTCTCAATTTTCAAAAGAAATAAACACATTAGGCCATGTCACTAAGAACTTGTCTTTCGAGAGATTCTCATTTTCGGCCAAGGGACAATCAAGACGCATGATTAAGCTTCATGAAGATGTCGGTGTGTATCTTGATCCAATTATTTCTTTCAAAGACACTTTTGTTTCTAATCTATCAAATTTGGATGAGATATTGCCTAGTTTGCAGGAGATGATAAGTATGGAATCCTCATTTTTAGCCATTGAAGGAATTCCCAAATTTGAACATTTAGGGACATGTTTTCTTTGGTGTACGCATCTCAAATCAAGTAAGATGTTTTTCAAGGATTTTATGATCCATTATGAGAGCATGTGCAATGAAGCCTTCACTTCACTCTCCATGATTAAAGAATTCATAGCTGAGAGTCCTTGTAACCTCGTAAATGAGCATAATCAAAGGTGTTCATCGGAGCAAGTGGAAGAGAAATTTTCACAATTGTTTAAAGACATATACACTCCCACCAACAATTTCTCATCAGTTTCAATGGAGCCGTGAATCAAATTAAAGAACTTATTTGAGAACACTCAATCCCAAGATTGTTAATTTAAATGATATGCCAAGTAGGATTCTTGAATTGTAGGTATTTTGTGAGGCTATTCTTCGACCAAATGAACCTTCAGAAGAAGAAGAAATGATTGAAACTTTGGGAAGGTTTAGATCCTTTCAACTGGAAAAAGTGGCTGATCCTAATTTCACCGGTAGTTCAGGTGGATAATTTTCTTGGTATTTAACGAAGTGGGAGAGTCCATTTCTCATACGCTTGAGATAGGTGGACCCCATTTCAATGGATAAGGCACTGGTTATTATTGTAAATTTTAAAAAGTGGATTTTTAAGGAAAAGGTGTTGTTATTTGCTTTCGGGAAACTATGGATAATTTAAGTAATTTCTATTTTTGGTTGTCTTTAATAAAGTTGGTTAGAAAATTCAAAGGTCACTTAAGTGCCTTATTTAATGTTCATGTAAAACCCTAACTACATTGTAGCCAAATTTTGGGTTATAAAAGGAAGTGAGGGGCTCATTCATAAGGGGGACTTTGAGAGAGGAGAAGAAATACTTTTGTGTGTAAGCTTTGTTTCAGGAAGAAACTTTGTGTTTTTTTGTGAAATTTTTTTGGAGTTAATGAAATACAAACTTTGTGTCTCATTCATTGTCTCTTGTAACATTTGATGTTCTTATGTTCATTAGATGTTAGATGTTTGAATCTTGCATGCAAATATTGTCTTTGATCTTATTTTCAACGTTATTAATTTGTTGTTCTAGTTCATAGTGATCAAGCTCTGATTATCTACTTGCTCACGTGTGTTCCCTTTTACACATTCTTGTTTAGCTAACTCAAACTCCGTTTTATTTATGTTAGTTATTCACCTTTCCTCTTCATGCAATATTAGGCTCTTTTTTTACCTAACTCTTACATGTTCTTTCAGTTCATTCCATTCCATCTCCCTCATTCACTTTTATTTCCATTGATGTTCCAAAACGTCCCCCACATACAATTTTGAATGTACAGATGTAAATACAGATTTTGGTTTTCAATGAAGGCAGCCTCACCTTCATTGAGGAGGGACTTCGTTCCCACTGCTTTGCATGTCATTTACATGTGTGAAAATCCATATGCTAACACTACCAAATTGATAGTAATCCATCACTTCTCCAAAGCACCTTCTTCTTTTGCTTCATGTGCATTACTAGCTCAGCTCTCACTGACGCATATGAACATTGAAGTTGGAAAAGAAATTGAGGGGACACAAGAGTAAACCACAACCAACTTTTCCACAAAGTAATGCAAATTCCAAGTTGGGGATGTACTTGGATTTCTGAAGCTTTCTTGAATTCTTTATTTAATTTATATGCACATTATTGACTAGAGTAGTAAATCATTTAAATTTAAATTGTTGTAATAGTTAATTCATTATCAGTAGCCTCTATTTCTACTTTTGATAAATAGCTTCCCTTCCTATTCCTGTGGGTTTACAAGGGAAGATTGTTTGGAGGAAATCTTCTACATTTATTTTAGGAAATTAAAATTCCATTTAAAGTTGCAATCTCCATTGAATATTTATTGATTTATGTCAGGAAGTTTCAGGGGGAAGAATTTTTCTAAGAATATTTTACTTCTTCCTATGTCTCTGAGGTGGAACAGAGGATTTATATCCACAATTACATTTTGGAAAATCTTTGATTGATTAGAATAACTTAGATTTTTTCTACACAAATAAATAGTCACATCCAATTATTTATTTATTTAGGTTATGTTACTTAAATTGTAGAATCAATCGTATTTCAGCTTCATTTCTTATGTTTCGTTGTTATTTTCTAGAAAGAAAAAAATAAAAAAATATTAGTTTAAATTAGATTAGATTGTTGTTTATTGTTTCATTTCTTCTATATATTTGAAAATACAAAAACCTAGTATATATTTCATTTTTTTAGTTATCTTTCTTATTTTATTTCATGGATTAACTAGCACAAATGCTCACATGACCATCCAAGGTCCACAACAACCTAGAACTTACGGTTGTGATCCTAGGGTCCCCCAACAAAATGGACCCAAGTTGTTGAATGACATTGACACATGCTTGCACATGATATTCTTTAGAACATTTCCACTACCACTTAACATCATTTCAAAGATGAACATACTTGAATGAGGAAGCTAATAAAGCTTACGAGTCTTTGGACCACCCCAACTAATGAGCCTAGATCTAGCGGTTTCACTACCTCACTCATTTATTCCATGACCTTGTCTGGACACTATTATGAGGCCCCACAAACTACTTTACACAAACCCACAACCGGTTGAGAGGAGTTTTGGAGATTTTGATATTTATTAGAGCCTTTGTGTGGCTATTTCACTCGATCGTTCCATTCAACCACCTCAATTCAGAGAGGATTTTATTTCCCTAGACGAACAGATCCCTACATTGTGTGTAGAGAACATTAGATTGCCTTGATCACTCTTTTACCCATTTTACCCACTTTTCACCCATTTTGTCTATATATTGCATTCATCTGCTACATATCCATTCATCTACATCACATCAGATGTCCCAACATGACCTCGGGAGGTCATGTGCACCAAGGTCATGTGTTGATTTTGGTGTACGGTTCCTCTAGTATCTTATTCTAAATCATTTCACTAGGATATTCATGGAACATTTTAAAGTTAATTGGTTAAAAATTCAACCTATTCTCTTTTCGAGTGAACTAAAAATCTTATTACAACATTTAAACTATATAGAGACAAAAGTATTAGTGCGATCTAAGGTTTTTCAACTTTCATCTAATTGAATTAATCATTAATCCTATAAAACAAATTGAACTACTATATTGTTCTACCTAATGGTTTTGTGATAAAACTAGGAGATTCTAGATCTATACCATTAAATTATAGTTTTGAAATAAGAATTACATTATTTTCCATAAAATATAGTCTAAAAAAGTAGAAAATAAAATAAAATGGAACATCATATCGATGTTAATTATTTTTTATCAATGTATTTTCTCTATACATGAAGAGACTCTTGAAGACAATTATTGTCTTGCTTCCTTTACTTCCAATTGATCTATCTCCTTGTTCTATAACCTGGGTGGAGCATTCTCTCATGACACATTTTTTATTAATTATCATGCATTAGCAAACTTAAGTTCTTATCTAGAACCTAAAGGATCATAAGAACTAGCAATTATTATTCCTTCTAGTCCTTAATAGAAACTTTACAAGCTTTACAATCCATCAGTTCTCCAAAATCACATTTAAACACCTAAGACAAGCCAAAATGACCTTCAAGAATTCAAAATTTATTTTGGAGGGAAAAGCTAGAATTCAAATTTTGAAGGTGTAAGTATCAAAACAACAACCCAAAAATAAGACTATAGAAATCCTAAGGACTCTTAGACCCTCTACATCAACTATTAACCATAACCTTTTTCATGTCAATACAAAATGTATGTTGAGGAGAGATGCTCTGCATCATACTCCAAAGGGAAAGAGAGAACTTCCCTATGATGTTATATTTACTTATTTTTCTATTTCTAATTGATGATGATATTTTTAAGGTGGAATTTGACTAGATACCATGTTTTCCTTGTCTTCATCGGTTGCATCATGTCTCCTACAAGATTCTTATCCTTTGAAATAATCATGTTCTTAATTAAGGAGATAGTTTAAGGAATTTTTTTGATGTTCTCCTCCTTGTGCTTGAGGATATACTCCTGATCAAACTTCATATGAAATGAATTTTCATTATTCATGATTTTTGCTTCATGATTCATCCTTTTCACTTTCTTGTTTCTCTTCTTGTTTCATCATAACTTCAAAATCTGGAAATAGAAATTTTTGTTTGAAATAATCCCCTTGATTTGATTTCCATACCTCCATCTCAGCTATGAAACCTATATACATAACACTCGAGATAAAGATTAGATGGATAAAACTGATCTTCATCAACTTTCTTGTCCACCTCTTCCACCTTATCCTTACTTCCTTCAACTAACTTGTCTTGAATGTCTTCTTACACTTGCAATTCCTTATCCTTTTCAAATGTTTTTCTCCATCCTCCATGATTTTTTTCACTTGTCTCATTACTTCAATGTTTCATTATTATTTATATCTTGCTTATTTTTATGTTCCTAAGAGTTTATTTTTGTCTTCTTGTCTTTTTAGATCTGCAGGTCCTTTTACCTCATCTTCTTTGCTCACTCTTCTTTACAAATTATCTTGATACTCTTCTTCCCCACTTAGCCATTTCCATAATTTATTAATTGTACCTTATTTTCTTTCCATCACACCATCTTATCTATCAATTGTACCTCTCATGGTTGTAATACCATATTCCTTCTTATATTGAAAGTAAAATTTCATACTCATGAGCGTAACTCTAGGATAGTTTTTACTCCATGGTTGGTTGTCCTTGAGATGATTCAAAGTTTTCTTAACTCAATCCTTATCAAGAATATAAGTGTTATCCCATCCATCATGAATATCTCTTCTATAAAATTGACATGGCCTTCCTAACAAGAGATGACAAGCATCCATAGGCATTACATCACAAAGAACTTCATCTTTATACCTACCAATCTAAAAATTAACCAAACACTACTCACTAACTAGCACTTGATGATTTCTTTGAACCCAATATACCTCATATGGCTTGGGATGCAACATTATTTTTAGTTTGATATTTTTAACCATTTCTAACGACACTAAATTATTTGTGCTACCATTATCAATAATAAGCTTGCAACATTTACCTCTAGATTTAAACATGGTCTTGGATATATTTATTCTCCGAGATGGTTCTTCACATTCTTTGATTGAAATCATTGACACTCTTCTCATCATCAATGTCTCTCATGTTTTAGTTTTTTCCATGAGTGATGGTGATGCCACACTTTATTTTTCATCAGAAAGCACAACCTAATTTCTATCTTCACTCTCCTGTTACTACTTGCATGAGGGTTATATAGACATTCAATGGATCTATGACCATAAAACTTGTTACATTTGAAACACCTTTTTGTAAACTCACCTCTTCCTCTTCAAAATTTCCTCTTCCTCTGTGGGAAATACCACATCTAGAATATCCACCTCTTGGAGTACTTTGGGTTTGTGAACTACTTTCCTCTTCTTCATTATTTTTCTACTATTGTCCTCTATTTGACTATTTTCCTCTAACTTTAATTCCTCTTCCTCTACCTCGAAAATATTGTTTTTTATTTCTAGAAAACCTCTCTTTATCTTTCAAGGTTGTTTGGTATGTTTCTTCCATTATTCTTAAAGTGAATATATTCATTTCATCCGAATATCAAGCCTCAATCCATTCACATATTTATCTACTTTTTAGCATCCCCTTCTATATGACATGATCTCATTGTTATCTTATAAAACTCCTCAGTGTAATCAACCACACTCATTTCTCTTTGCCTTAAATTTTGTAATTTCTTAAAAACTAGTTTGATAATCAAATGGAATAAAATTACCTCTTAACTTGGAAACCATTCTTTCCCATGATCTTATTTTTCCTTTCCTCTACTTTTTCTTCTTTCACAAAGTCCCACCAAATAGTAGGATGCCCTGTCAATTTAGTAGAATAAAAATTCACCTTTTTATCCTTGGTTGTGCCTTTAAAATAAAAATACTTATCCATTTTAGCAATCTAGTCTATCAAGTCTTTTATATTTAACCTTCATCCATACTCGATACCTTCAAATTTGGCTTAGAACTTGCTCCCATGACTACTTTTAGGAGCCTCACATATGTTCCTTCCTCTTGTGATACTATTTATTCTACCACCTCTTCTTCTACCTCTTCTTTATCACTTTATTCTCCCAAAACCATACCTCTTCTCAGAGAAACTTATAAAGCTCCCAACCTTTCACGTATATTCCTAAATATAGACACCCATTCATTGTCAGAGGTTTTCTACTCTAACACCCTCTATGTATTCTTCTTGGTAGTATTATGATTGTCTTATCTTCTTCTTGCAAAATTCATTTTCACAGCTTGTTCATTTTCTCTATATTTCTTTCATTTCAATAATTCTCTCTTCTATGCTCTGATACCAAATTATTCAAAACACAATAAAATTTTCCAATCTACGAGGTTAGTTTAGTTTAAATTCTCCAAAACAGTCCCTTACTAGGAAAATAACTCACTTTCCAAGCCAAGAACTTTTTAAACTAGAAAATTACAAAATATTTATATTAGGAACCCTCTAGAACATATCTACCAAGTTTCACTCCTTGAAATGGAGTTCTTAGCCTTCAAACACAAATTTATCATAAACCCTAGGTATGGTTTTCCTAAGTGCCCGAGTAGGGTTAATTACTCACCAATTTCTTTACACTTGCTTTAAATGCTTGAATTACCTCCTACAGGTCTCTAATAATATGCATGATCTTATTACCTTGACCGTGAATATATTTATATCCACAAAATACAAAAATTTATTAAAACCTACTTGTTATGTCCCTTAAAACAAGGGTTACTAGGCTTTAAAAGATTTGAAACAAAATGATGACTAAACCTTCTCTTACTGAGGTTTCTAAGGATTTTTGAATCATTTTTAAGTATTATTCACTTGGTTATATCACTAACCTTGTTCTCGTATTGAGACTACTCTCCAAACACGGTTCTCACATTTTGACTATGTCTCGTAATTGTTGTCATATGTTCTTAATACATTCACAAAAAAATCAACACAAGAGTTTTTAATACACCTTAAGGAGAAACAAAACATAAGAGTTACATTCTTACCAATCATCAATAACCTTTCCTTGCTTTGAACTCGTTCATTTCAATCCTCTAATGGTTATACACGTATTTTGGAAGCAAAAATTGTTTGCAAAACAAAGTGTTCTTTACATCCACAATTTCTTAGAGCTGCTCTTCTTGGTCATTATAATGAACAATAATAATTCAGATTAAAAATTTTCAATATATATGCTCAAGTCAGCTCTCCACCGAATATGATCCCTTAATATCCTCATGACACATATTTTTGTATTAAGTACTACAATGGGAAACTTAAACTCTTAGCTAGAACCTAAAGGATAGTAAGAACTAGCAATGATTATGCCTTTTAGTCCTTGATATGACCCTTTACAATCTTGAAAATACATGAGTGCTCCAAAATCACACCTAACACCTAAAAAAATCAAAATGACCTCAAGAATTCAAATTTTAAAGGTGTAAGTCTCAAACTAACAACCCAAAATGAATAATATATACATCCTAAGGAATTCTAGACCCTCTACATCAACTATCAAACCAAAAACAATGATTTCAATACAAAATGCATGTTAAAGAGATATGCTCCTACATCATACTCTCAAAGGAAAGAGAAAGCTTCCCCATGAACTTAGATATTCTTATTCTTTTGTATTTCAAGTTGGCGATGATCTTCTTAAGGTGGAATTTGACTGATTACCATGCTTTCTTTGTCTCTATTAGTTGTAGCATGTCTCCTACAAGCTTCTTATCCTTTTAAATAGTCACGTTCTTGATAAAAGATATAGTTTTAGGAATTTTTTATGTTCTCTCTCCTTGTGCCTAAGAATATAATCCTGATCCAACTTCATATGAGATGAATTTTCATTATTCATGACTGTCACTTCATCCTTTTCACTGTATTTTTGCTTTTGTTGTTTCATCATAACTTCAAACTTTGGAAATAGATTTTTTTAAATAATCACCTTGATTTGATTGCACTACCTCTATCTCAACTATAAAACCTACATACAAAAACTCAGAGAAAGATTAGATGGATAAAATTTATCTTCATCTTGACCTTCTTTTCGACCTCTTCAACCTTATCCTTACTTCCTTCAACTAACTTGTCTTGAATTCCTTCTTGCGCTTGCAATTCCTTGTCTTTTTCAATATTTTTCTCCATTCTCCTTGACTGTTTTCACCTTTCTCAAGGTCTAATTGCTTCAAGGTTTCATTATTCTTTGTATTTTTCTCAATCTTTCTTAGCTTTTTTGCTCTTAAGATCTCATTCTAATTTTCTTCTCTTTTGAGATCTGCATATCCTTTTACCTCATAATCTTTGCTCAATATTCTTTACAAATTATCTTTATACTCTTCTTCCCCATTTAGCCATTTCCATAATTTCTTGATTGTACCTAATTTTCTTTCCATCACACCATATTCTCTATCATTTGTACCTCTCATGGTTTCAAGACCATCTTTCTTCCTTTGCTAAAAGTAGGTTTTCATACTCATCATCATAACTCTAGGATAGTTTTCACCCCATGCTTGGTTGTCCTTGAGATGATTCAAAGTGTTCTTAATTCCATACTTCGTAAAAATATAAGTGTTATCGCATCCATCATGAATATCTTTTCTATCAAAATTCCATGGCCTTCCTAACATGAGATGACCAATATCTATAGGCATTACATCACAAATAAATTCATCTCTATACCTTCCAATCTGAAAAATAACCAAAATTTATTCACTAACCATTACTTGATGATTTATTTGGACCCAATATACCTCATATGTCTTAGGATGTATCATTATTTTTTAGTTTGATATTTTCAACCATTTTTGAAGACACTAGATTATATATGGTACCATTATCAATAATAAGCTTTCAACATTTACCTCTAGATTTGAAAATGGTCCTAAAAATAGTTCTTATCTAATATGGTTCTTCATAATTTTTTATTTCATTAATCAACACTCTTCTCATCATCAATGCCTCTTTTTAGGTTCTTTCATGAGTGATGGTGATGCCACACTTTCATTTCCATCACCATGCACAACCTAATTTCTAGCTTCACTCACCATGTTACTACTTTCCTGAGGATTATTTGGACATTCAAATGATCTAATACTAGAAAACTTGTTACATTTGAAACACACTTCTATAAACTCACCTCTTCCTCTTCCAAAACTTCCTATTCCTCTGTAGGAAATACCACCTCTAGAATATCCACCTATTGGAGTACTTTGGGTTTGTGAACTAATTTCCTTTTCTTCATGAGTTTGTTGTTATTGTCCTATGTTTAACTGATTTCCTATAGATCTTATTCCTCTTCCTCTACCTCTGAAATATTGTGTTTTATTTCTACACAACTTATCTCCTTCTTTCAACTTTGTTTAGTATGTTTCTTCCATTATTTTCAAAGTGAATAAATTGATTTCATCTTGAATATTAATCCTTAATCCATTCACATATCTAGCTAATTATTCAACATCCCCTTCTATATGACCTAATCTCATTTCTAACTTATAAAACTCCTCAATTTAATCAGCCACACTCATTTCTCTTTGCCTTAAATTTTGAAATTTCTCAAACAAATTAGTTTGATAATCAAATGGTATAAAATTACCTCTTAATTAGATAGCCATTTTTTCCCGTGATATTATTTTGTAATTTCCTCTACAACTTTCTTCTTGCAAAATTCCCATGAAATAGTAGCATGTCGATGCTTTTCCTAATTCACTTCAAATTACCACTATGTTAGTTTGATTAAAAAATCTCCAAAACAAAGGTGTTTTAAGGCTTCAAAACTAGCTATTTTCTCAAATCCACACACCCTTAAATCATGCAAAATATTGATTTCTCACCTTATTGAATAAAACCAAAACTATGTCATTAGACCTTATACCAAGAAAATTCAACAATCAAAAGGACACCAAACAACCAAAATAGTTAATTCTCTTGTTTTCTTACAAAACTGCCTTTATCATGCTTCATAAGAAAATTCCATAGGTGAGCTCATGTATGGAGAAAACTAAAACTACCCTAAACAAGATAAAGACACATTTCAGTACCCTTTATGGCCCTTAAGATGTGTGCAAAATTTTAGGTTCTAACTCACTTTTCTATCAAGCTCCTTTTGTTCTTGTTTAAAACTCATTGTAGCCCTAGGTCTTGAGTTTTTCCACTCTAAATTTTAACTTAGGAACTCAATAAACAAACCATACACCATTTTAGATACCCATATTTATCATTCTCTTATGTGCCAATTTTCATTATAAATTTCTTAATTAAACTTCACTCAAATCCTCTGTTTTCGGTTGAAAATTAGGTCTTCTAAGATTGTACCATCTCTAGTCCACAAATTATCATGAATTGTAGAATATATGAGAGTTATCAAGATTTAAAACTTTCAAAACAAGGAAAGGAATGTGTCTATATTATAAATTTCAAATTTCTTTACCTAACTTCATTAAGTCCTTCAAATAGCCAACTCTTACTCCAAACCCTTATTTACCTATTTCTAGAGTCTTAAGCTTTATTGTCATCAATTGTGACTAATTGGAGGTCATTCGAGATTCTAATCATTAATAATTATTTACAAAAATATGTGTCAATATTACATTCCAAGTTTCAAAGATAAAGGAAACATTTAAGACTTCCAAAACCGACTATCATGAAACCCTAGCGGGTTTTTATCCAACCCGAGAAGAGTTGTTTTATCTTAAAAACATCTAAAAATATTCTTCAAGGATATATATACCTTTCTTAGATCTGTGTAAACAATCTTGATCTATCAAAATACAAATTAGCTTCTTTAGACCACTCACTCTCTGTATTCATGTTTTCACAATGTTTAGCTTCGCATGCACTTTGTCTCGCTTTCGATGGACTATTGTTAGTTACTCGAGGGTTTTCCTCAATTTAGAATGACTCTAAAAAGGATTTATACCTAAGACACCAATATACAACTTTATAACACAATAAACCAACTAATTCATCAAATTTTCCTCACTTACAAGTTGGAATGAATTCAACTATACTACAAAGACCCTGCAACAATTACTCCAGAGATATAATAATGAAGTATCTTCTCCTCTAAACACAATTTAAAACTACCTTTATCACTTCAAGAATCTCTTCTCATCGAGGAAACAATGATGCCTAGTTCATCAGGACCAACATGCAATCCATTTAACCTACACTTGTCATTTGAGGTTTAGTTATGTTCACTCTACAATCTACAGAGTTCTAACAAAGATGACAAGAAAACTTAACCACAATACACCACTAAATGCTCTAAAAATAGTAAAATAACACCTTACCACCCCTCTTATAAGTCTTCCTCTTTGAGATTCAATCGTGGCTATACATGCATTTCAATTTTCCTCAAGTTATACACAAAATTGAAAGAAATTAACCAACTAATACAATTTCTTTCAATCATCTTCTTGGAAATTTTCCTTTGATTCTCATTTGAATGGAATGAGTGCAATTAGTTACATTTTTTATTTTATAGTCCTCCATTCATTTGTCAACCGAGTAAGATTCTTCGTCCACCTTTTTGGTCACTTGAACAAGTAATTTTACTTCACCTTTACATGGGAGCATGTGACCATGAGTCTAAACCTCTTTGTAACCTATTGACTCTTCCTTAAAGACCATTACAAGCATGAAAAATCATCATAGCTCCAACTTAGAACTCTAAACCATACCAAACTACACAAACAAGCCAAAAGGCCTTCAAGATTCAAACTTGCACTTTTGGAGGGAAAGTGTATAATTCAAATTTTGAAAATCCAAGACTCAAATTAACACACCTAGGTGACTCCACATAACCTCCTAAACCTACAAACATAATATCAAGCCAAAATTTTATGTTTCCATCCTTATTTATGTGCTAGAGATGATGTTCCTACATCACATGCCATGTCAATTTGGTACAAGAAAACTTCACCTTTTTCCTCAGCTATGCCTTCAAAATCAAAATACTTATCCATTTTAGCAATCCAATCTATCAAGTATTTTGGATTTAAGACTCCTCCCTACTATGGTACCTTCAAATTTGGCTTAGAAATTTCTCTTGTGACTTATTTTAGGAGCCTCACATTTGGTCCTTCATCTTAAGTAATTTTTAATACTACCACCTCTTTTTCTACCTCTTCTTTATCAATTTCTTCTCCAAAACCATACCTCTTCTCTGAGAAACTTCTAAAGCTCCCAACCTATCATGTATATTTGTTAATATGGCAACCCATTCATTCTCTCTATTTTGTCCTCTTTGGCCTCTTATAGGTACTCTTCTTGGTGACATTCGATTTCCTTCTCATATTCTTGAAAAATTCCTTTTCACATCTTATTACTCTTCTCTATCTTTATTTCTTGTCGTATTTCTCTCTCCTCTACTCTTATATGAAATGATGCAGAACAAAATGAAATTTGCTAATCCACAAGTTTAGTTTAGTTTAAATTCTCCAAGTAGTCCCTTACTAGGAAAGCAACTCACTTTCTCAAGCCAAGTAACTCTTTACAGTGGAAAATCATGAAATATTGTTATTAGGAACCCTACGAACATATCTACCAAGTTTCACTCCTTAAAATGGAGTTCTAATCCTTCTAACATAGTTTTATCATAAACCCTAGGTAGGGTTTTCCAGTGCCTGCAGGTAGAGTTAATTTCTCACCAATTTCTTCACACTTGGTTTTAATGCTTGAAATTACCTCTTATAGGTATTTGATAATATGCATGAGTGTATTACCTTGATAGTGAATCTATTTGTATCCACCAACTACAAAAATGAATTAAAACCTACCTGTTATGTCCCTTAAAACAAGGGTTTATAAGATTTTGAAGCTTTCCAAACAAAATGATGACTAAACCCCTCTCTTACTGAGGTATCTAAGGATTTTTTAAATCATTATTAAGTATTATTTAATTGGTTATATCACCAAGCTTCTTCTCTAAGACTACTCTCTAAACTCGGTGCTCACGGTTTGAATGTGCCTTAGAATTATTGTCATAGGTTCTTAAGACATTCACATAAAATTCAACACAAGGATTCTTGAATACACCTTACAAATAAATAAAACATAATATTTGCATTCTTAACAAACATTAATAACATTTCCTTTCTTTGAACTCATTCATTTCAATCGTCAATGGATATACACAGATTTTGGAAGCAAATAATTACTTGTAAACAAAGTGTTATTCACATCCATGATTTCTTGGAGCTCCTCTTCTTGGTCATTCAAATGAATAATAATAATTTATTTAAAAAATTCAATATATATTCCCAAGTCATTTCTCAACCGAATATGAACCCTTATTACCTTCATGACATATATTTTTTATTTATTACTACATTAGGAAACTTAAATTATTAGCTAGAACCTAAAGGATCTTAAGAACTAACAATGATTATACCTTCCAGTCCTTAATAGGACACTTTACAAGATAAAATGACATTCAAGAATTTAAATTTTATTTTGGAGGGAAAATTTAGAATTCAAATTTTGAAGGTGCAAGTCTTAAACTAACAACCCAAAATGAAGACTATAGGAATCGAAGGACGCCTAGACCCTCTACATCAACTATCAAGCCAAAATAAAATTCATGTCAATCCAAAATGTATTTTGAGGAGAAATGTTCCTGCATAAGACTTAATAGAGGATTTTGAAGCTTTTGATATCTACACCATTATGAGGGAAGCAAATGAGTAGTAAGACGACATTAGCCATGGTAGGAACAAAGTTTAATATGTATGAAGAATTTGAAAGAGAATGAGAATATACATACATCAAAGTGGTGGTGAGACCCATGGTACTAGATAAAAATAGCTAGGGGTGTTTGAAATTTTTGATGAGCATTAACTTCATCTAGGAAGACACCAAAAATATTCATGAAACAAGTTGGAACAGCCATATGGATACCATATTGTTCAATTAAGGTCAAATAAGTTGCACAGAGGCTTGGTAACTTTGGTTTCTTTTTTAATCCAGATGATCGGTTACAGAAAGAAAATGTAAACATGACAATCAAATATGAGGAATACGAACCTATTGTGGTCAACAAAGGAAAGTTTCTCAAAATTGGAAAGGTATGCACTCATCAAGAAAAACATACTTTTTCGAGCTCGATCAATAATTTTCTAATGTCTTTGCATGGAATTATTAAGACCTTAAAGGTTTTTATCCTTCTATCACAACTTACTATCAAATTGCAACCTGCAACTAAGTCCATTAGTAAAAATATAGGCCTTTCATCCCATGAATTGAACCAATAATGATGAGGAGTTAAATAAATTGATTAAAGAAAATATCTTCCCTATAATAAATTCAACATGGCTGGAAAATTTGGTCACATTGCAAAAGAGAAATGGAGAGATTAGGTTTTGTGTCAATTTATGGGACCTTAAAAAGTCATCCTTGAAAGATCACTATATGCTTCCTTCGATGGAGAAAATTCTATAAATGGTAACATAATAAAAAAGGTTCTCTCTATTGGATGGTTATTTAGGGTACAATAGATCATGGTGAAGGAGGAATATTAGTTCAAGATTTCCTTCACTACTAAATGGGGAACCTATGCCTACAAGAAAATGATTCTTGGTTTGTCCAACATAGGATCAACATTTCAAAGAGCCATGGATATGGAATTCAAAGGACTTATCAATGACATTTTCTTCTACCTCGATTATATCATGGCATTCTCCAAGAATGCAAGTGACAAACCTCTTTCACCTCAAAAAAATATTTGAAAGGTGCACGCTATTCAAGATTTTTCTTAAACCCAAGAAATGTATTTTTCCTAACTTATAAAGGAAATATTCTATGACACTTTGTTTATAAAAGGGATTGCACTAGATCTAAAAGGGTGAACACTATTTTGGATCTATTTTTTCATAGTCATAAGAAGGTGTTACAAATTTCCGGGAAGGATTAACTTTGTTAGGTGGTTTATCCTTGATTTTGATGACCATGTCAAGCTACTAATGTCTATGTTGAAGAATAACATGCCATTAAAATGGAATGGGGAAGGAAAATGTATCTTTGAGGCCATCAAGCAAGAAATATCACAAGATCCTACACTCATAAACCTAGATTTCTCTAAGGATTTCACCTTGTATTCCTAAGGAGTCACCGATATCATATATGCCATATTGGTATAAAAGAAGGAAGAATATTTGGAATAACCAATTTCATTATTCAAGTAAGGTCTAGAATAATATGAGGTAAGATAAACATTTGTTTTAAGCAATGCTTGGGTGGTCATTGTGTATATAGTGTTTTCATTAATGTTAGTTCATTAATGGCAAAAGGATTCAAGAGTTTTAGGATTGTCCATTAGGTATCAATCAAGGTCAATCATGAAGGTGAATCGGTAGTGTCTAGTTTTGGTGAAGTTCTATGATGTCTTGGCATTGTCTTGAGCTTGGTTGAGCTAATATGATCTCTCCAATGGTTGTTAAAGATTTCATGAGTTCAAACATGTTCCATGAGATGATTATGATGGCTAATGAGTTCGTAAGAGGTCACTAGGTCAGTTCATGTGAATTCATGGTTAAGTCAAGTCAGGCTTATTAATAAACCTAGTGTATGGTGTATGGTGTATGGTGTATGGTGTATGGTGTATGGTGTATGGTGTATGGTGTATGGTGTATGGTGTATGGTGTATGGTGTATGGTGTATGGAGGAATAAGATATGGAGTAGGTTATTATTTTTCAAATATGGTAGGAGTTTTGTGACATGACATGGCATATGTATATGGAGTTTTAGGTTAATATTTAGAGGTATGATGATGTTTCAAGGTCCATTGAAGCAAGTTTCTTGAGAACAAGCCTAGAAAGGCAAGGAAATTCTTAGTGTGTGGAAATATTCAAGTATATTTGATATTGAATGATATTTATCATAAATTAAGGAGGTTATCATGATGTTATGGGTCAAATTTTAGGTGAATAGGTTGAATACAAAGTAATGAAATTGATTTTTTATCAAAATTGAGCTCTTAAGAAACTAGAACCATCTTGATATGTCATCTTATTTTACTCACCCAAAAATTTGAGTTCTTCATGGGAGCTTGAGGATTTGGGATATGATTTTTCATTGAGCTAAGACAATTTTTCAAAAATAATTGATTGATTTTGTCTTCAAATGTTTATAAACAATTGTTAACAAGCTAAGGAGGTTTAAAACCCTAGTTAAACCCTCCTAGAGTGATATGAAATATATGCATGGTGTGGTTTCCAAATTAAGTGGAAAGGAAAATTTTATGAATCAAGGTTGTAGAGTATTCTCCATATCTCATTTTTGTGGTGGTTTTATGTTCCAGCTATTTTAGGAAGGCATAGAAAAATCCTTATTTTATGGAGATTTGTAGTTTTAGGGCTAAGATGGAAGCTTTAGGATGAAAAGTGAATTGTTCAGGAATCTTGGGAGGTATGATATATGACCATGAAATTTTTGAGCAGGTACAATGGAGAAAATATAAGATCTGATTCCTCCAAGTCACCCTACTGCTTTTGGCCTGGAAGGGCTAAAACCTAGTCTTGTGACTTGAGATGAATTTGGTTGAAATGTATGTTGTAGGTTTGGTGTTTGGTCATGGAAAGATGGTAGAGACGTAACATGATATGTTTGAAGCATTTTTAATCTAGATAATTGTTTGAACATGTTGAAATCCTAATCACCTAATCGGTCCTATTAGGTTTGCAAGACATGTGATTGAAACAGTATGAAGACATGGTTTTCTCCATGTGAAATATGCATGTGATGCATTGAATAGGTGTTTAAGGTATCCAATGAAGTATTCTAAGTGATTTCATTTCTTATAAGTTGCATTCAAGGTTTTTGTGCATATTTCTCTCAAGATTGGTTCTTGAGTCCATATTGGAAATTTTGACTGTTTGAGAGATTGAAAGCTGGTTGGAGGATTTGTGACATGATTTGGAGATTTAAGTGAGTTATTCTAAATTAGATTCAAAGATATTTCTAACGATATAATACTTGATCCATGATGAAAGATTTTGCTATGTGAATTTTATTGTTTTTAGGACCGAATTTTGGGTATTTGAAGACCTAGTTTTGCATGCTTGCTTCTTAATGTGTTTCGTCTTTGGAGATAGTTGATACAGATGTTCTGAGCTAGTAAGTGATGCATAGAGGTTTTTATTGAATTTTTTGGAGCTACGAGGTTCTTTGAAAAATATTGAGTGTGCCCTTAAAGGTCCTTTTGCATTCGTTGGAGATGAAGGCTAATGTTTTTGGCCTTGTTGAGATGTCTTGTGCTAGTTCTTATTGGTGTGACCCTTGCCGCCTACTTGGGTCTATTGAAACTTTTTATATGATTTTGTTGATATGTTATTGAGTTGGAATGATTAAAATATATGGTCATGTAGGACCTATGGGTTTCTTAAGCTAGAGTCATGTATAAAGTTCTAATATTTGATCATTTGAGCTAGTTGAGATGAGAAGGATACGAGTGAGCTATAGGAGGTGAATGAAGAGTAAAGAGGAGTCAAAGATAGAGATGAGAAGAGGTGTGAAGGGCTGAGAATATTTTAAGAGTAGGTGTTTAAGGTCAATAGACCTAATTAGAAAATGAAAGGGCATATTTGAGAAAGTTGAGAGACAACTTGTTTTGAGAGGGTTTGAGGAGTGTGGAGCTGAATTTGAGATCATAATTAGTTGTTGCAGCAACACATATTCATTGATCATCAATTTTATGTGGTTTATTTTGTGTTTGGTCAGCTTGGGGTTGCATTTAATGAAATTACTTGTATAAATCTGAATATCAACAGTAATAGAACACCAAAGAACACAAGATTATAGATAAATGATAGCAATATGCAAGTAGAATATCTTAGCCACTTTGAGGGGGAAACCTCCAAACCATATAATAAGACTCAAATGCTCAATATAATGATTAACTACTCCTCACTACCACCTATATATACCAATCCTATACTATGGCCAACACCAAGGCTGACCTACTAAACATATGAAATCATAAATGAATAACATATGACAAGAAGAGAGATTATGTAAGCCACAAGTCGGCACTACATATCCAATATAAGCTATAGGACTAAGGGTGTATCATATCGATCCCCTTCAAAGAAACATTGTCCCCAATTTCGGGAAGCCCCTGGATGTTGTTTCACAAATGCTTCATCATCCCATGATGCATCCTAAATATTCATATTCTTCCACTTGATCAGGTACTCAATAATGAATCTTGTCCTCAATATTTTAGTGTGTGTCTAAAGAATACCTTCAGATATAATATGATCCTTCCTTCCTCATCTAGTTCAGGAAGCACTAATTAGGTGGAAATGTGCTACCCAATAACTTTCTTCAAGTAAGAAACAAAAAATACTAGATGTATTTTACTTCCTAGAGGGAACTCCAACTTATATGCCACACTACCAATTTTATGCAACATTCGGTAAGGACCATAGTATTTAGGAGCAATATTATTATCCTTATTTTATTTTTTTAATGATAACTACTTATATGGCTGTAACCATACAAAAATAAATTCACCCTCTTTAAAGTGTCACTCACTACAATGTTGATCATCCTATTGCTTCATGAGGTTTTGCGCCTTTTCCAAATTCTCTCTAAGACTAGAGAGTACCTTGTGTTGGTGTTGAATTTAATCTTTGATTACTCTCACCTTCAATTTTACCTTCAAGATAGAGATGGGTGATAGAGGATAGTACAGTAAAGTACCACAAATGGAGACATTTTGGAGGAGGTATGGAATGAAGTATTATACCACAATTTTGCAAGTGGAAACCATTGCACCTAACTTTATTGTTTATCGAATTAAGACATCAAAGATATCCCTCCAAAATTTATTTACCACCTCAATTTTTCCATCTCGATTAAGGATGATAAGATGAACTTTGGTCTAATTGAGTACCCCAACTAGAGAAAAACTAATTCCAAACATTTCTTGTAAATATCAGATAATGATCACTTACTATAATTTTGGGTGTGCTACGGAGATTTTGGTGTGACAATAAATGAGATGGAAATTGTACTTATTTTGAAAGTATGAGCCGAGTGCATAAAAATGAGCATACCTAGTAAGTATCTCCCCATGACCATGATGAAAATTTTCCTTTCTAATTTAGGCAATCATGTGATGAAGTCCATCAATATCTATTCCCATCTATCACTAGGAATAGACAAGGGTTGGAGGATACTTGGTGTCTTAATGGTTTCTCCCTTATTACATTGCACGTAATACATATGCCCAAAAAAATTGAACATATATTTTCAGCCCCTCACAAAATAAATCTTTCTTAACTCTATGATAAATTTTCAAGAACCCTAAATGACCACCTAGTGTATAAGAATGGATCTTTGAAATAGCATGATGTTTAAGTGTAGATTTATTGCATAAATATAACCTATCTTTGTACCACAAGGTATCCCCCTTATAATATAAATTATTCTTATATGGTTGGATCTGACTAGAGATTCTAAATGAGAGTATGGGTCGCATTACATCTTTCTTCCATTCTTCCCTTTCTTGATCTACCAAAACTACCTTTAGTATAGAGATGGCAAATAATAATGCTACATTGACTCATCCCTCCTGGATAGATCATCAACAAACACATTGTCCTTCTATTTCTTATAAATAATCTCAAAGTCACACCCCGACATCTTAGTGACCCATTATTTTTGCTCTTAGAAGATATTCTTTTCTCAAGAAGTATTTAAAACTATCATGATCAGTTTTTACCTTGAAGTGTCTATCCATCAAGTATGGTATCCATTCTTTAACTACGAGATAATATTGCCATCATTTCCTTCTCATAGTTTAGCTTGAAAAATTCTTCCTTTTAGTTTTCGGATCTCAAATGCTATGGGATGTCCTTCTTGCATGAGTTATAATCCGGTCCCATTTCTTGAAGCATCACATTCAAATATGAAGGTCTTGTAGAAATATGAGGTTGCCAATATTGGAGTAGTGCACATTGCCACCTTCAATTTTTCAAATGCCCTATAATCTTCCTTATTCCAATGAAAGGAGTATTTCTTCAATAATTTTTTGATTAGTGTTGTTACACTATCATAGTGTTTTACAAATCTACAATAGTACCTGTGAGACCTAACAAACCTCATAAAATTTTGAGGGTTCTTGGGACTTCCCATTCCACCATGGCCTAGATCTTGTGAGGGTCCACCTTAACACCTTCATTAGAGATAATATGGCCCAAGTATTCCACTTCTTGTACCCCAAAAGAACACTTCAAAGGATTATAGTTGATGTTTCTCTAGGGATTCTAATACGGTATTGACATGTTGTAAATATTTCTCTCGTGATTTTTGTAGATGAGGATATCGGTAAAAAATACCAAGAAAACTTTCGTAGGAATGGTCTAAATATTGAATTCATCAAACTTTGAAATGTTGATGGTGCATTAGTAAGAGTGGAAGGCATCACTAGGATTTTATAATTCCTTTGATGAGTTCTGAAGGTTGTCTTATGAATATATTTTTCTTTACTCTAATTTGATGATACCCGAATGCAAATCTAGTTTTGTAAAATAAATTGCACCATGTAAATCATCTAATAAATCATCAATGATAAGAATAGGAATTTTATCTTTAATATTGTACTTGTTAAGTTCTCTATAGTTTGGACACATGCATCATATTCCATCCCTACGGTGCACCGTCACCACTAGAGAAGAATAAGCACTTTGATTGTGGCGAATAATACCCATTTCCAACATTTCCTCCATCTTCTCGATCTCACTATTTTGTGCATATGGGTATCTATAAGGCATAATGTTAGGAGTTTAGATTCATGGAATTAAGCTGAATGGAATGATCAGGTCTATTTCGGAGGCAATCCTCTAGGATCCTCGAACACAACTACATGTTGATCAATAACCTTCGAAGATCAAGATACACTACCCTTGTTGGTGGTTGAACTTCCATGGATAAAAATTGCGCTACAAATATTTCATCTCCATTTTTAAGAATATTATGTATTTGGTGAGAACTAACTACTTGAGGAGTTTTTTCATGCAGTCATTGAAGTTTAAATTGTTTACCATTAGAATGAAAGCACATGAACAATTCCTATAAATTTAGCTATATGGTTCCCAAAGTTGTGAGCCATTGAACACCTAAGACAATATCAACTTTGCCCATGGAAATAGTAAACATTATAGATTCGAAGGTGTAGTCACCGATCATAAGTCTGATTTATGGCATTTACCTGAACATTAGATTGTGCCACCATCTACAATCATTACATGAAATTCAGGTGTTGGGTAGATGAAACAATTTAGCCTTGTTTTCATCTTATGATTGATGAAATTATTTGTGCTTCTTGAATCAATCAATATTTTCACCCTCTAATTCTTAAGATAACCAACAACCTAAAGGGTTTTGGAATGCTAATACCGATAGTGCATGTCATGAAATAGTGGGTCAAGGATCTTAAGATTCATCCTCTATTTTTTCTACTTTTGTGCTTGATGTTTTCTCATATTCCTCCTCATCACTTTGGTCCCTTTAGTGTAAAACATTTTTTCTCAACACATTTATGACTTAGTCCATATTTTTTGTCACAGTTAAAACATAACCCTTTTACCATTTTTTCTTCAATTCTTTGAGGTGTCATTTGAATCAAGCTAAGGATCTGATGGAGGAAAGGTACTATGATATTTTATGTTAGTGAAGGTCTACCTTTGGCTAGAAATATTTTTTTCCTCTGCCCTAGGTGCCATGATAATAGAATTAGAGACCTTTGGTGGATTAAACATGCACACCTCATGCTTAATTTGGTCCTTAATACCCCGATAAGCAGGGCATTCGAGATACTCTTCGTAATATCCTATACATGTAACATTCCCATTTTAAGAATTTAGAAACAAAGGAATTTTTTTTTGAATAATGTTCTCTATTCTAAATAATCATAATTTAGAACACACATTCTAAGCCAATCAATCTCATAACAGAAAACCATATGCAATGTAAATGACTCGGTGAAACACTCGATCTCTCATTCCATGACTCGGTATCATACCGATCTCTCATGTTAACTTAATGATTTGTATACTGTGTATACTTGGTTCCCTTACCATTTTCGGGGTATTAAGTGTTCTGTTTAAGAGGCCTATCTGAATATTTGTTACCAATATTCATATAAAATCTCGCTTCTTAAACTAGGTGACATAGGACAATCTAACAGCTTGCGATACTTTGGCCAAATATTTTTAAACATATTGTTCATGTTTATATTCCTAGATAGCATACTCACAAACGGAATACGTCCTTCACCCCACTTCATCTATTATCTAGAATGGTCTTCACTGACTCTTGTCAGTCCACTTATTCAAGGTTTAACCCTAGCCAAGGTTAGCAACATAGTCTAGTGTGGAGGACTGCTCGCGGTGACTAAGGGTACATAGACATACCCAATCGACCTAAGTCAATTGTGTGTGCTAGTTACCCTAAGTCATCATGAGTTGACCGACACTAGATCATACCCCTAACTCTACCTAGGGTAGAACTGTGACCAAGTAAAATTTATGTAGATATAGATGATTAAACTCTGAAGGGTGTTGCAACATGTTAACTGTAACATTATCCTCATGAATACCCAAGTCTTCACGAAGGTATTGTATTGCAGTTGGCATGTGCCAACATCCGACTGAGTTCACCTCATCTGGATGAACATATCATAGAAAGAAGTTAAAGATTTATTAATTTATTTCTTTTTTAAGGGTTAATTGCAGCAACCCTACTGAACAACTAGGTTCGTTAACCATTAGGGTTATAAGTAAAAACTGCAATTAGAGTTGGTATGCAGATACATCTACCTCCTAACCATTTCATAAGTTTTGATTTTTAATCCATTAACATTTTAATTTATGTTTCACATAACAGTTTCAGCAAACATAACAGTGTTGTTATTCACTCACCTACTCAAGCCTTAGTTTACATAAGTTCATATCAAGTTCTTTTATATTAGACTTCAATAGAATGAAGTCTAATCCTTTTAATTCCCTTTCTCTACATTCCTAATCCATTTAAGGAACTCTTCAAGAGAAATCACACCATCAACTAACCAAGGATAACATTCAGATTTAATTCCATGAGATCATAAAATAGTCATTTATTCATTACATGGAAGTTTTCTTCCCTATTTCTTATACAGGGTTAATAATTATTCATAACCCCTTAGCATGTTATAAGTTATCATCATAGTTATATCCACCTATAACATTTTCTTTAAATATAGTCAAAGTGAAATAATTGAGTATCCATGCAAGAATGTCAACTTAATAAGTTACAATTTCACTAGAGAGGGAAGTACATCTAGTACCCCCAATCTCTATCCATTATATTCCAAGCCATAAAAGAGAGTTACTATCTTAGAAGTAGAAAATTACTTAACATTTCCACTTACTGAATGTCAAAAGGAAATACATCAAATGCAACAAATTTCACATATATTTTATTCATCTAGAAGACTCTTACGTTTACAAGTCCAAACACAACAGACATTACTAATGTCAAACAACAATGCTTGAATCAATTTCAAATAAAATTTTCTTTTCCATAGAATACATTTCAATCATGAACCATATTTCATCATAAAAAGATCCAAGTCTCTTGATAAACAAATGTAAGTTCCTAAATATCTTTTCTCCTTTCATCACTTATGAAGTCCATCTACAAGAATTGCTATACCAGTCAGTTCATTGAGCCTATCAACTGAGCATGATAAGCACTTAGCATTAAAAATATGTGCTTTTAGCTAATTGTTTCATAAAGAGAACTCTGTTGTTATGAAACAATTTAAGCATTACAGAAAGACATACCAAAGGAAATTACTAGTCACAAGAGAGAGAGAGAGAGAGGTAAGATGATAAACCATATCAAAATTAAGAATAGATCATGATATAAACAACTTCAACTTTCATACTATTGTTTTACATAAAAATAATTAAAGCATTACCCCAGTAAGTACTATTTCATCAAATCACAATTTTCCTTTCATATATTATTATACATGATTCACTTCTCGAGTTAATCCTATTTAACATGAGAAGATAACTATCCCTACTATCTCTTAGGAATAGATAAGCATTAGATAGTACAGTAGTACTTTCATCTCAAAGCATTTATTTCACCTAATTCCATCCTAAAATATAAGATGCCAAGATCAAATCAAAAATAGGATTAGGTTTAGGATGGACCAAACAACCTATTTAGAAAAGAGTTTCTAATTTAAGAATCCTTTAACTCAATTTCAGAATTAGAAATTAATCTAAGTTCAAGTTCAACACTAAACAATTTTAAATAAAGATTGAGATCAACTTAACATGCAATTGGAACTAAGCACACAATCCCTCAGCGATACATCAATTTCTATGCTAAGGAAAAATAGTAGAATGGAGGGATCTAACAATCAACTTCAGCTCCTTCAACCATTCAATTAATTTTCACCAAATAAAAAGACTTCACAAAATATTTTCAACCAACACACAATCCTCCTAATTAACCTCTACTTCAGCTAACTATTCAATCACACTGGACTTAATTCTACAACAAGTCCCAGTGAAGGTTCAACGAAACATACCCACTAGATAGCTCCCTTATCAAGAATGAAATAGAATGAAAATCAAAGGAGAGAGAGATTGAATATTCAGCGCTCTAAACATGATAGAAAACACGCACACAAAAAATAAGAATTCAAATAGGCAAGTCCATTCTCTATTGTTCTCTACCGTAGTTCCCCAACAAAGAATAATAAAAATTGAATTAAATGACTACTGACCAAGAAGGGAATAAACTATGAACCACAACATCCAATACCTTTCATTATTCAAAGGGATAGTAATGATAACACCAAAATCTAGAAGACAACAAGTAAACATTTCCACAGACATGGTGGAGGAAGGAAGAGAATTATCAGAAGAGTAATTCTTTATAGTCCTTCTATACCCAGATGATGAAAAGAAAATATGATTGAATACAATAAAGCTAAGCCCCCAAACAACATTCCTTAAATAGAGATACATGTTCCTTCATTGAAAAAGAACTGAAACAAGTTTGATGGCCCAAGGCCAAGAAAACAAACTAACCCAATACAACCATTAATGTCCAAATAACTATTCAGACTCACAAGTCGATAACAACAACTATAACACAATGAGCTTAAACCCAAGATAATTTCCCTTCAAAGCATCAATTACATCAAATTCAGAGGTTACCCAAGTTCTCAAAAGAATAGAAGACAGAATAACACTTCTTTTAAGTTACCCTTTCCCAAGAAATAATTCCTTTCAAAGTGCTAACACGGATAATCATTCCAATACCTCTATTGGTGAGAACGAAAAAGCTATAGAAAGTATTTAACAGATAAAATCTTCTTTCAAAGCCAAATTTAGAACAATGCATCTTCCTCAATAACCACTGGAATAGATGACTGAAATAGGAAGGTTAGAACAAAACCCAGAATCACAACCACAGAGTGATAAAAGAAACGTTGCACGATCACAAGTTTTGTGCACCCAATCAAACTTAGAATATTATGCTAAACCCAAAGATGCAAAATTCTATTTCCCACAAAGATTCATTCAAGCTCAAACATTAGTCAAGTTACTCAACAGTTTATACTCTGAAGTGTTCTCACAAAGGTGACACAAGATCTCATCAAACAAATTCCATGAATTTAAGAAATCGAGTTAATGTTATCCCAAATTTACCTCCCCCAGAAAATTTGGTCAGAACAATCCCTACACATAAAGAAAACATGAAGGGAAATGATTTAGACCCACGAGCTCAAGTTCTAGAACCAGAAAAAGTGAAAACAGAGGCCCAAGAAAGTCAAATTTGACCTTCATAAGAAGAAATAGAAGAAATGGTTCTTTTGAGCATTTCCATATCTTAAATCTATTTAAGGGGTCGAGGGAGGACTCAACAATGGATTGGCAGGGGAAGAGAACAATTAAATGACCCTATGTGAATAAAATGAATCTATCAAGCCGTTTCATGTCTTAAATCTATTTTGCAAGCTTCAGGTAGATTCAATAATGGAATTGCAGGGTCAAAGAAGAAGGGCGGTGCCGCAAAAAGGCCAAGAGAAAGAAGGGGAAAAAACAGCAAGGATTTAAATTTTTCAGGATTGAAAATAGTTCGGGAAAGGTCCAAAATGACTAAGTATGGAGGAGGCAATGGAAGGAGCCATGTGTCTTAACGACACTTCTCCAAAGGTGAATCCAAAAAGGGGAGCCCAAACTTGCGCCAAGCTTCCACGCGTCCAAAACCCCAAAGAAATTGTGGGGCATTGAAAAGTCTTCAACCGAAAAGGAATTTCCAGTGTGTCACAGCATAAAACTAGTTAGGAAGTCTAGGGCAGAGACTCAAACTTGCGCCAGCCCTCCACATAGCAAATGGTCAAAATAGAGTCAAAAGGTGGATGAGGTGGGTCTCAAAATTGGCTAAGTATAAATGTGCAAGCGGAGAGTGCCAAGTGTCACCTAGTGCATCTCCAAGAGTTGGTCTCAAGGCGGAGACCCAAATGAGTGTGAGCTTGCCACGTAGCCCAAAGTCTAAAAAAATAAGAGGGACCATTGAAAAGTCCACAGACCTACGGAGGCTGCCAAGTGTCAACTTGACGCTCCTCCAGAGGCAAATTTTGAATTTCCAAACAAGCGCGGTGCCGCCACGTGTCCCAGGTCAAAGCGGGTCATCGGGGAAAAGTTAGTTTTTTTCCCCTTACCCCAAAGGGTGTAAAAGTTGCAAAATGGGTCACGACTCCGCCAAGAGGGAAAAATTCAGTGTTTGAACCCGAGTCAAACCAAAGCGGGAGTCGGAGGAAAAGGTGAAAATTTTCCTTTTGACAAAAGGGCCAAAAGGAAAAGTTGGAGCACATCTCCTCAACCAACCAAAGGGTGCCATGTGTCCAAGTGGAGCAGCGGGGCCACGGGATTTTTCTAGATTTTGCAATTCTCGCGGAAAAGGGGGAAAAGATAAATTCGAACCCGCAAAACCCAATTTTCTCTAATTTGGCTGCCACGTGTCCCATATTAAAGAAGGGTCCACTATTCAAACTAGTTTTCCCGCCCATTTGTATGGACTCGATGTAAACTTCGAAAGGGCATATCTTTCTACTCATGGCTCGAAATATTGCAAATCTAACATTGTTGGAAGTGTCTCGATGTCCTCTACACCATGGAAAGATAAAAATTAATTTTTCCAGGCCATGGTAGGTGAAAAATAGAGAAATGTCTTCGGGCCTTTAATGTAGGATCTCCTTGCCTCAACAACCAGATCAGATTCAATCTAATCTTCCATTTCCTCCTTCGAGGTGCCGAATAAGAAAAATGGTACAGTCAAGATAGATTTGGGGGTAGATCTTGTGGAAGGCATTGATGGTAGTGGTTCAGCTCGAACTAGTTTTTACTCTTCTCTCTTTCTCCCCTCTATTGAGTCTATAAAAGAAGGGTCAAGGCTTATTGTAAGGTTGTTGTTCATTCTTCTTCTCTACCTCCCCCTTCTATCTCTCCAAAGCAGGGTCAAAAAGGAGTTTGAACCTCCTCCCCTACTCTATAAATGGCATTTTTTCCTCTTATCCATAAATGATGCTCTGTGTAAACTTTGAAGCAATAAAAAACGTGTTTTGTGATGCATTTGTCCATCCTTTTCTCATTTTTGGTTGTCTCTTCTTGCCTCTCTTCATTGCAGGATATATGTGCATGTTTTGAATGTTCATTTGCAGATCTGGGAGCTGTGTTCATGGGGTTTTGGAACATTTTCTATGTGAATTTGATCTATGGTCTATGATGTTGTTGTCCATCCTTTCCATTGCTCACCTCTCTTTGTTCCATGGCAATTTGGTAGATGATCAGCATTTTCCTTCTCTAGTGTATCACCATTTTAGTGTAGGCTATGTTTTCCTTGTTTTCTTTCTCTCATGGTCTCCTTGGAAGTTAGATTAGGATTAGATTAGCTTCCTGCACTAGAATAGCTTGTGGCAGGTAGTTTAGGAAAGAGGAACCAACCTTCTCTGGAGGATCATTCCCATTTGCAAGTCCCACAGCTTGGGGAATGATCCAATGTTATGCAAATCACACCAAATGACATTTCCTTAGAAAAGTAGATCCATAACTCATTTGGGGGTGTTGTGATTTTCCACTAACGATTACTCACAAGTTTTACATAGCTCTCTGAGAGTACAAAGCGATTCGACCTCATCTCGATTCAAACAGTTAAGTATAACTCAAGTAATTCCAACCAAGGGAATCAAAACCGAGAACAGGTCATCCATCATAATGGTGAATTCAAATAGTAAAACACAATAAATAATACAAGCATCAAAAGTAGAGATCATAACATTTAGCAAAACCAATTTATCCCCAAGAGCAGAGTTCTTTTAATGAAAACATTTAAGTAAAAGCAAAAAAACTTAATGGGAAGAGCCTATCATGCCTGATAGCGCTTCTCCTTCACCATTTCACGGGGAGATATTAGGGAAAAACTTCGATAACTTCTTCCTTTCCACAAGATTTTCCCAAATCGGCTGAAAGGAGCTATACTAGGGCTGAATAGGGTGGGAGAAGTTGTTGATCCCAATTTTGAGGTTCAGAAAATCCACAAGAAAATATCAAAGATAACCCCTACTATTTCTCTCAAGTTTCATCTGCATCGATTATTCAATTGGTTCATCTAGTAATCCAATCCAAACTCTTGTTGATACTCCTACAAATACTCCCATCTTTTGAACACCATTAAAAATGAATTTCCTAATCAAGAAGAAAAAAAGAGAAGAAGAATTTGTTGAAGAATTTTCAAAGTTGAAGTTTGAAGCTAAAACAGGAGAAACAATGGAGAATGAATCAAAATTCCTTAACCCATTATTCCATGGGGAAGGAACATAGGTTTTCTTACTCTTGCACTCCCTCTTCACAATTTACTAACGAGGTTTTTGTAATAACTTTCTGAAATTCAAAGGTGAAGACACACAAATTCTCGAAGAACACATCTCTTCCTTCATCACATCATGTGGAATCCTTGGAATTGAACATGAATATGTTGTTGTGATATTTTTCATGGAGTCTCTACAAGAAAAAGTAGTAGAATGGTTTTATCTCTTGTGGGTTAGATCCATCACTAGCTAGGATGATATCAAGACCTGTTTCAAGAAAGATTCAAATCTACCAAAGACTGTCAATACCTCCTAGTCCAGCTATCACAAATGAAGAAGGAATATAATGATACTATGAGGGACTTCATATCTTGTTACAACAGGTTACTCAAGAGGATACCTTTATAAGCTATGCCCCCTCGATGACAATGTGAAAAGGTTCTTCATCAATGTTCGATCACTAGATGTAGAATTCTTTCTTCAAAGGGTTCAACCAAGGAATATAGAACAAGTGAAAGGAATGGACATTGAATTTGAATATGATCTCATCCTATCTAGGAAGATCAATAACCCTTCAAAGGGTAAGGCTCAACATCCCAAATATGAGATAATTTATCCATTATTACAGAAATTGGTAAACAAAATGAAATTGTTGAAGAGGGAAGTTTCTCAACAAGCATCTCCTCAAATCCATAACAAAAATCAGATTTCAGGAGCACCCCAAAGGCTTTCCTTGGAGGCCCCACCTTACAATTCAAGTTGGGACTCGGGAAGATAAAGAAGGACTGGAACAAGAAAGTGAAGACAATGATTTTCTAGAGGTTAAAGAAGTAGAGAATGATGCACAAATCAGATTATTTAAGTACTTTGGAGGTGATGAAGATGATGATAATGATGCACCTAGTCTCTCATGTGTGGTGTTCACCCACTCTCAGTCTAAAAAGGGATCCTCTTCCTCTACTACTGTGAAAAACAATAATATTTAAGATCCCCGGTGGTGACTCTACCAACTAAAATAATCAATCGTGGATCCCGACTTCCACCTTGCATGAAGTCCACATTGGAGAACCCATATCCCATGACAAGAAATAATTCACCCCTATCCCAAGTAAGTCTTTCAATGCTTCTTCTAATTCTAAATTTTCTTCTACAAAATTTAGTCTTTCAAGAACCCCAGTACCTTTCAAATCAGTCTCCATTCCCAAGCATTTATCCCTTCTTCCAAGCTTGTTCTAACTTCCGAAGAAGTGTCTTCATCTCCCATATCTGAATTTTCTCCTTTTGATTACATTGAACATGAAAACAATACTAAAGTATAGATTTGTGAAACTAAATATTTTGGACTCATCCCAAGAAATTAGAGAAATTTTTCAGCATATCAAGAGTACTAGTTCAAATCCCAATATTATGACCCCTATGCCTATAGAACTACTACCAAACCCACCTACACCTCCATCACATAACATGCTTTCTTGAGTTCCTCAAAGACTGATAAGGTGGGCCCTTTCTATGTCTCCCTTCTCATTGGAGGATACAAATTGAATAATTTCATAATAGATTAAGGTGCCTTCGATAATGTGATACATGTGTAAGTTGTCAATGCCATCAAACTCACCTTAAATTAGGGCGGTGGCTCTCTTGTTACTCCTTGGAATCAAATTAAGTCACACTTGTAGGAAAGGTCAAAGATGCATGTGTGGCTCTCGTTGAATTTCCATACAAGAATGTGTTGATAACTATCTTGGTAGAAGACATTCCGGCTTCATTTGGAATGTTATTGAGTAGAATATTTTACCAACAATTTGGAGATCCAAATGAATTGGTCTTCTGTAACCATTCTAGTTAAGGGAGATATGGAAAAATTTATGCCATAAAATAAAATGAGATGTACATTACAAAAGGCATGAATCCCAAGATCCAACATTCTATATCAAAATAGCGGGACGATGAATCATTTCATAACAACCAAAGAGGAGGATGAGATTCCCATCTTGATAGTACCAAACATCCCTTTTCGAGGAGGTATTGATCTTGAAGAAAAATTGATAAATCTTGAATTACAAAAGGATAACCCCAAGTTGCTTGATGATGTAAGCCATGGGGAATATGGAGTGTTCCTTGATGAATTCCAAGCTGAGAAATCATCCTATGTGCATATCCATGAGGAGGATATATTCTCATTCCCATTTGAAGACAAATATTCTTTTGATCTTGTCATCCAAGAAGAAACAAATCCATCATGTAATGAGCTCTCAAGAGGTTTGAAGGAAGACTTTGTGCAAGAATTTCTAAGAGCTGCAAAAGAAATAGAAGACCCTCATCTTAGTCTCAAACTCCTGATGCAAGATATGTATTTGCAAGACAAGCATGAATCAAATTCTAGTTTTTCAACTGATTCAAAGACTGGTCATGATGAAATAAAGCAAGATGAGAAATTTGATGTCTCTCCTGAGCCAATGCCTATCGGATGTGATGATGAAATGGAAGTCTTCTCTTTCTCATTTGAAGAAGAAGATTCTTTCTATGATGAAAAGGTCAAAACAAAGTGTTTTGAGGTCCCCAAAGTTAATATTCCTTGTGAAAAATAAGTATTGAAATGCAATGATCTTTAGGATAATGAAGCAATTATTTCCAATGGTTGCCTTGATTTTTAAGATGAAGGTTCTTAATATGAAAGTAAAGGTGAACTATTGAAAACATCAAATAAGGACTCCATGCTAGAAATATTGAATGCGGTATAAGGGGTAGAATATACCGAGCTAATGTTTGACCTCTTAGCTCATGCCGTGGCCATATAAGATAGGTATGAGGTTACTTCTAATCATCAATAAATATCCAAGACCCTCATAGTGGAATGGAAAAAAAATATGAGTTCAAGGTTTCTCTTGGAAAAGATGTAAAAAATTAAAAATATGGAAAATAAGGGAACTTAGGATGTTTAAGAAATTCAAGAAAAAATCAGCCTTGGGGTGATAAGAAGATGCTCAATGAAAGATCAACAATGTGGATGAACACAAAAGGCAAATTACATTCCAAAATTGATTTCAAAGAGATTAAAGGCAATGGAATTTCTAAGAAAATCTCTGAACATCAAAGAGATGATGTATGCTCATTCCTCCCAAGTATAAAGGTGTTCATGAAAGTGCCTGGCTTTCATAAGTGATTGAGAAAGGAGGCTACTTTCTTGAACGTCAATGGCTTTCATGGAGCATCATCACTCTGTGTTACCCATTCAATGGTAACCTCTAAGAAGAGAAAATTACTTCAATGAAATTGGATTGTCCCTGCATTGTAAAATAGTTGATATAGGTGCATGTTTCCCTTCATCTTTAGTGTGTTTTTCCCTTTTCGGTGTTGTGAGTTTCCATTTTTGTGTATGTTCTTCTTCCAGTCTATCTCTTGCAAGTTGTAAGGATTTATAGCCTAATAGATAAGGCAATTTTGAATGTTATATACTAATATTCTATAGATCCTTCTCATCTTTTCCTCACTTCACTTGATCTAGAATGAGTCCCCAAGTGAGAACTAGTTGTTTTCACGTGTTTGTGCAAGGGAAAACTTCACATTGAAAATAGGAAAACTTTACCCTAGTGTCAAAATTTTGCATTGTATACCATCCCAAACACCCCTCTAGATTATCCTATCCCCCATAATAATCTTATCCTATCCTTAAAATTATTCATATGTGTTGTTTCATCATGTCCATAGGAGATTTAGGTAGAATCTAAATCATTCAAGTTCTTCGAGGTGTTATCTCTCAAAGAGGATTTTCAAGCTAGGCTTAGGAATGGCTATTCTTAGCCTTTCTAAGATTGGTGCACACCCTCTAGAGTTGTATTGAAGGAAAAAATTTATCATGAATGGGTAATGAGGAGATAGAAACGTTTTACAACTATTTTTGGAATATTTTGAAAGTTTGAAGTTTTGGAGCAAGTTCAACTAAAGCGGGTTTTCAAGGGTGAAGGAGCTTGCCACCTAAAACAATACCTAAGCTTCAGGGAAGTGATTTCAGGAGCTCTATAAAGAGTTAGAGTCCAAAAAAACATTTATGGAAATTTATTTCAGATCTATAAATGATGGTGGTTTCACATTTTTCCAAATGCATCAACATTTCCTTCAAAAGACTTTATTCTACATGCACAATAGGAAATATTGATTAAAAAAATCATATTTTTTAGGGGATTTCAGGAATACTTAGAGGTTGAGAGCCATTCCATTCTTCTCAAAATATTTTTTCAGTCAAAATCATATAAGGAAGTATGTGAAAAGACCTTTGTTGCTTTCAAGTTATGCCTCCGACAAGTTGTTATCCAAGGTGTGCTCAAAGAGTTAGTCAATTTTCTAAGTGGACACATGTCACTCCCGACTCAAAAATGGGATTTAATGTCCCAAATTTCCCAAAACTTTAGTACAATTGGGACACAAAATTTCTCCTAGCCCATATTTAAGCTCTTGTACCATCATGTGACCCTTGTTGAGCTCAACCAAGCCAATTTAGCCCACATGTTCTTATTTCAGCCCTCGTCCTCATTGAATCACGAAGTGCCACTTGTAAATCCTAGGTGAGGGTGAATTTTCTTACACCAACTATCTAAAAAAATTGTATGGTTGGGACACACATTTCCACCCAATCCTATCGCGTTCTAGGTCACTCATATGACCCACTTCTACAGCCACGAAGTGTTTTTCGCTCACTTTCTCTCTCTCCTCCACCGACCAATCCCAACATGCCACTTGTCAATATCAGGTCAAGACACATTTTTGTGCACCATCTATACCAAACCTTTGGGATGGTTAGGATAGAAAAATATGCTCAACCTCATGAAGATTCAAAAGTTAAAAATTGTAAAATTCCAATTGTTGTGTTGCTTCTACTAGTGTGTGTGAGAAAACTCAGAGGAATGTTATAAAAATCCAGTGCTCTTCTTCATTTCTCATTTTTTTCTTCATATTTCCATGGTCCATTATTTCAAAAACACCATGAAATTTGAAAATTCCATAGGCACTAGGTCCGTTCATTTCCAGTTGACTTCGTGGCCAAAAACATAAAAATGCTCATATCTCAAAACCTAGTGCCACAGATTGAGGTGAGATTTTAAAAAACTTCCTCATTTTTAGAGGCCATAAAGAATAAATTAATATAATTTTTAATTATTAATGGTAATAAAATTCCCACTTTGTGCCCTGGCTTCTTCTCCTTCGATTTCTCATGAATTTGGCAGGAGGATCAAGTTAAAATTGTAAGCACAAAATCTAGGGGAAAAACCTATCCCGATGAAGTTGATTTCATTGTAATATGAGGTGGGAAATGACCCTATCAAAATATTGGTGACTCTATTAATAGATACCATGGTATATTTTTTCCTTAAACTCTCACCAAGAAATAATTTGTTTTTTAATTCCAAGCATTCCAGTGGGCAAAACATAGTGAAATTTGGAGCATGGGATCGTGATGAAGAGCCAAATCCAAAATATTGTTCTCATCGTAAACGAGGCCATTTTTATCACTTACTAAAAATAGTATATTCCATTCTCTTCTACGTGCCAAAATAATAAGTCTCCCAAATTGCAATTCGATCACTCGGAGTAGTTAGAAAAGATGAAAATGAAAGACAGGGAAAAAACAACAATCTTCCAACAATAGAAGGTCCGGGAAAAGCAACCTACTAAAAATAGAAAATTTCTAAAAATAAAAATACATGATCAATGAGAGAGGATGGAATATTCCAAAAGGTTCAAAAGGTGAAATTGAAGCAAAATAAGTGATATGTCCCAAAATAGTACGTCATGGTCTCACATTCTAAAAATAGAAAGTCTTCATTTTGGGCACAAAGAGTTGCATATGGCTTCATTTTCACTCATATTTCTACTTTTTGGAATATTCACAAGATTTTAAAATGACCTCATGGCTCAAATAGAGGAATGATAACTTCACAAGGGTCCTAGAAGCATCATCCTAAGTTCAATTGTGTTTAGAAGCAAGACCGAGCATCACAAGTGCAACATGTGGATCTATCACCATCTCTCGGTCAGATGGGTGTTATGAATCGAGTTGGCCAAGGTGAGTTCAATGGGTTAAATATTTCATCAATCAAGTATCAAGGAGGATCATCATGATCATTTCCTATGTTCATTACGAACTCACATCGATAAGTTTTGAATTAATGTTTCTAAACACTCATTTCATGGTCCAAGATGTCCAAACATTGTCATCATTAGAAAGTTCTTCATCAATGACAAAGGTATATTTATCCTTGGGATCATATCTTCTTTCCCCACCTTCCTCATTCCTTATCCTCTTCTCTACTCCCTTTCTAATTCTTAGTTTTGAGAAATCATGACATTCATCCTATCCATTACTTTGACTATAGTCCAAATTTAGTAAGTTTCCCTTAATTGATCAAAGGTGAATTAATGTTCTTTTCGAGGAATTTCAAAAGTCACAGGTTGTGAGGACAAATGAAAGGTCATGTGGGGGTAGATGAAGGGTCTTCTCAATGTCTATAAATTGTAATGACACCCTCATTCTTAAGGGTTGTCAATTTTGTATGCTCAAGTTGTGGTCAATTTTGGAAGGAGATTACTACTTGGAGATATATAAAAGAGATAGCATTATTTTGTTTTCCCAACATACTTTTCCTCTCTTCCTTTTCATTTTACAACTTGTGGAGATGTCAATCAAGGAAGGAGTTTCTTCCTTCTCATATGTATGAATGTGTGCAACTTTGTATGCATGGTTTCCTCTCATCATTGGTGTCACAAGCATAGTTGTTTCTTTCTCTAATTGTGTATGTGAAACTTTTGATTAACTTTGGAAAGAATCCTTTTCCTACTTACTTGAATTAATCTCTCCTTTCTAATTTCTCACTCCCTTTTCCATCACTATGTAGAAATTTCCTCCCTGCAAGAAATTGCAAGCATTTTATGTGGGACGGTGGAGCATGCATGTTGGATCCCGACATCATAGGAAAACAAAAAATTTCCTTTTAGTTCACACACAATAAATGAATTTGCACCATCCAAGTAGAGGGACCTAGAGTCTGGATCGTTGGCAAGATACCCACTAATTTTTCTACCCAAAAATTTTTCTCACCAATGGGACGCTACAAGACATATGGTATTCATCATCTAGCGAGGTAGATGTCCCACTGAGGTTGCTAAAATTTTATCCAAAATTATACCCCATGTAATTTAAAACTTATCAAAAGGAAGGAATACCTATTTTAATGTTGGTTGAATACCTATTTTAATGTTGGTTGTTAACAATATGTGTAGTGAACTGCCTAGCGTGTGCTAGATCCAGGAAGTGTGATACTTCCTAGATGGCTATCAGTCCATTATTTTAAACAATTTAATGTGGGAAATGAAGTAAATCCTATTGTAATTTGAAATGATTTAGGTATCTCACTTAAAACACAATAAGAAAGATCTAATCTAATAGGCTAGGTTAGAATAGGATCGAAGGTCAAATAGTTGGTTCTGGGTCTCTGTAGGTCTGACAAAAGTCTCAGGTAGGTCACAGGTGATTAAGGGGATGTAAAATTAGGTGGATAGGTCCCTGTTCTAGGTTGTATGAGCACATACAGTAACCGATGCCGGTTAAGGGTGACTGAGATGGCGGTTAGGTGTAACCGGTGCCGGTTACTGTGGAGTTATGGGGATCCACAGAATGGGTTTGGGGTCTCCTTTGTGATTGCACAAAGGATTTTGGTTGGTCGGGATGAGGTATTGGGTGATTTGGGAGGGATTTGGTGAGGTTTTAATGGGTATATGGAGGGGGAATGTTGAAGGAGGTCAATGGGTGGCTAGGTAAACAATAGGTGATAATATAATGACAAAATGAAGTGAACCAGAGAAGTAGAATGTTTTACTTACTTGGATTCTGGTCCTGGATGCCTGTGAGTGAGGGATGGAGGTGTTGGTAAGAGGTTGAAGGCTGCAGGTGATCACCAATCATAGGAGAGCTTCTGCATGGGCTGCATGTGCATTCCTCTTTGCTTGGTTAGATCAGATCATTGTTGGGGTGGTTGTGTAGGAGAAAATACTTGATCTCCTTCCTTGCATGTGTGTTCTCACTGGAATTGATCTCAGAAGATGTGATATCTCTCAGGAAGATCTCAATGTTTGCCAACTTTTTCCAATCTTTTGCCAACCTTGAAAATAAGGTTGTTTTGGGGGGTTAAAAAGGGTAGCAAGCGGTTTCAGCCTAGCGGTGATGGTTAGGGCTAAGCTAGCAGGCGTCGGTCAAGTGGGATTTCCTAGGTTTACTAAACTAGGGAGATCCTCTTGATTTTCTCGGATCTCATGTGTGTTAACCCATGGATTAAACTGGAAGCTTCTTGTAAGCATGTGGGAATGTGGTTAGAGAGAATGTAGGCATTGATTTTTAGGGTTTGGGTAAGTCTTAGTTAGTTATGGCAACTTACTAAGAATAGGTCTTAGGGTGAGTTGGCTTGATGAGGTGTCTAGGTGAAGTGTATGTGTGGATATTATTTAAATTAAGATATTTAAATAATAAATATGGTGAGGATAATGAATTAATTAATTAATTTAAATTAATATTAGTGAGGTGAAGGGGGCCATGGCTAGGTGAATGTGATGAAGGGTGCTTATTTGTCGAGGACCAAAGGGGAGTGTGACCTAATTTTAGTGTCTACATTTTGCCCCTTTTGTTGCGTAGCTTGTATTAGTAAGTGACACTAACAAAAATAAGATGTGGTTGCCCCATGTGTGGGTGAAGGTGATCCCCCTCAAACTAGGAACTAATGAGGCAAAGAAGAAGAATCGGTGAGTGGTTTGATAAAAGGTAAATGTGATGAAAAGAAAGGTGGGTAATGGGGAAAAGGAGCAAGGTCTACTCGGGTAAGCTAGGTAATGGGTCAGGGTCAAAGGTAATGATCAAACACGCACACGTATAAACTGCAACACATGCTACCGGGTTGAAGAGTAGTCAAACTCTACATCGTCTAAGGTCGATAGGTTTATCCAAATGAGGTTGAAGTGATTCCGGTATCCAAGGTATAGGATATGGTCAGGAAACATGATGTAGGTTAGGTGCAGGAATGTTTAGGTATGTTTCCGGTACACCAAAGGTAGGGTCAGGATAAACGGTCATGGTAATAGGCTAGGTAAGGTCATTAGGTCAACAACACACAGTAATGATGCCGCAAGGTATAGTGAACACATGAGGTCAAAGGTCACTAGCGATGGTCAGGTCCAAATATCTAGGTCACGGCATGGGTAAGGCCAAGGTAGGGGTAAAATAATGAGTCCCAAAGGAGGAAAGGAGGACAAAGGGTAGGTAAATAAATGAGGTTCGGGAAGGTGAGGTAAATGGTTTGGGTAAAGGTGGGGTGGGGTAAATGATCAGGGTGAAGGTTGGGTGAGGTAAAAAAAGGAGGTAGGGGTAGGGTAAAAGGGTAAAATTTAGGGCAATGTGTAGGTGAGGGTGACCGATGCGGTCAAGGATAACCGACGTCGGTAGAGGTCAACCGACCATGGTTAGGTAGGCACGCGATCGATGTCGGTCAAGGGTAACTGACGTCGGTTAGGTCGGGTTTGTTATAAAAACAAAAAAATCCATTTTTTTGTTATTCATTTGTCTTTTAGCTATTTGAGAAAATGAAAAAAAGAGAGAAAAGAGAGAAAAGTGCTCGAGATGGAATGGAGCATTGAGTTGGCAGTGTGAATGATGGGTGATGGTTGGTGAGAAGTGGGTCCATAGGATCAGTGCGAGGGATTTGATTGGGTAGAGGTTGCGGGTAGCGATTTGGTGATGGTGGAGGCCGGAGAGGGATCGGGTGGGCCACCAGTGTAGTGGCCAGACATGCCACCGAGATGATGGCAGTGTGATGAGGTAAGCGCCCTACTCTACGTGTATGTGATTAGATAGATTAGAGGATTAGTATATTGTTTTTGTAGTTTTGTTTGGTTTTTTTTGTTTTTGTGGGTGGGAATGGGTTAAATTTGGAAATGGGGGAATAGTGGGTAAAAAGAGGAATGGGGAGGGAAATAAATGGGATAGGGGGTGGGTGGAGGTCCAAGGGTAGTTTAGGTCTTTGTAGGTGGGTAAAAGGGGTAAGGGGAGGTTTTTAGAAAAGGGGGTTTTGGGAAATCGTGGGTTTTACCATGATAGTGACCGGCGTCGGTCAAGTTTGGAGTGGCGTCGGTTAGTTCAGATGAGCGGTATCGGTCACCAAACAGGTGACCGATGCCGGTTAAGGGTGACCAGGGTCGGTAAGGGTGAACCGGTATCGGTCACCAAACAGGTGACCGATGTCGGTTAAAGGGGTGACCGGGGTCGGTAAGGGTGAGCTGTACAGTCGGGTTATTGGGAACAAGGGTCCAAAAGTGATGTGGGCTAGGTGGTTGAGATGGGTAGGGTGAAAATAGGGTGTGGGAAAATGATAATTGGTAAATATGGATATGATAAATGGAGATTAATGTTTTTTTGTTTGTATGGATGTAGGGAGAGTGCAAGCTACATATGCGGACGAGGGTTCCCCTCTACTGGTGTGACGAGTGCATGGGTGTAGTGACCCCGGAGGAGCTGCAACATGTGGAGGTAGTGGGCTTGAGTGGGGTTTGTTGCTATCGACATGTAGTCGGTAGCCCAGTTTGATGGTCACGCTCATCGATAGATGGGATTCCGTGACCAACACGTTCCACCTGCGATGGGTGAGATTACTATCACCCTGGAGGACGTGTTCTAGATTCTTTGGTTACCCATATTGGGTGCACTGAGTCTACTCCATCTCCTCGAGGCCTCGAGAGGAGCTGATGTGTGACTATTTTTGGAGAGGGATGGCGACTGAGATTCCATAGTGCCAGCTTGAGCTATGGAGAGATGTACCTAGCCCATCTGGAGGAGATGAGGCTAGTGGTTCTATTGATGGAGGTAGTGTGCTGCTATGCCATTGCTAGATGAGAGGGTGGATGTTTCCCCGATCATTGATGGGGTACTCCATGACATGATGGTGGATGAGACCCACTTTTCCTAGGCACCAACATTCTTGGTGCAGTTATACAGGGAGTTGTGGGCATATGGGTGGTTGCGCAGTTCAGCTTGTGTTGTACATTTTTACTACACTATTGGGGTATGAGCACATAGTTTGTGTGGCCTATAGGGATGCCCCGAGAAGATGCATTCCCAGCGAGATTTTTGTGGGTGGGGTATAGGAGATGGGTGCCGGTTATTGGAGAGTGGAGATCTGAGAGGCCCACACATGATGTGGCCTATTTTCGGCGATTTTTTGGAGGGTTTTTCGGAGTGGACATTATATGGAGGCCATATGTGGGATTCCCCTCATATAGGCATATGCATGAGGAGCTAGCTGAGCTCTAGCTAGAGAGATGGATACAGGGTCACCGTGTCGGGGAGTATGAGATGATCCTAGTAGATAGAGTCTAGTGGTAGTTTGGGCTAGTACAGGACATACCTCCGCCCTTCCCATAGTACCAGAGAGATGACGTGGAGAGGCCCTTACCTCTACCACAGCCTATAGTGCCCATAGGGTAGGAGGAGCAGCAGTGGACCGGTGGATAGATGATGTCAGTGCGAGTGCGAGCAGATAGTATAGTGGTGGGTGGCTCACTTACGAGCCATACCACCCCAGACCGAGGCAGCCGAGATCTAGCCACCATCACGGTGCAGAGAGATGCCCTACAAGGGCAGGTGGCTACTCTCATTACCTAGTTGGGTATATGCATGACACATGTTGGAGGGCTCGAGAGGTAGAGTAGTAGCAGAGCTACAGTACATGTGGCAGTGGCAGTCTGCAGAGGCCGAGATGGGAGTGGAGGAGATGGAGATGGAGAGGAGGGGGATGGTCAGGTGGTAGCCTTACAGGCTCAGGTGGTAGGTTTATAAGGCCAGTTGGCCATAGCCCAAGCATAGATTGGGGCCTTATAGGCCCAGATATAGGCACAGGGGTAGGGGCACCACCACAGGCACCACCATCATCAGCAGGCACCGGACCGGGTCCCGATTCACGAGTAGGAGGAGGGGTAGGGTCCCGGGGGCAGTATATGGGGGCCGAGACCTATGGGACCACCACAGACCATGCCTATATCTAGGTTACGAGGATGCCCTAGGTGAGGCTAGATATTATCAGGACCAGCTGATGGTGGCTAGGATAGACTTCATATCCTATGTTGAGTACAAGGCACAACAGGCATCAGTGAGAGGATGAGATCCCACACTCACAGTGTGGAGAGCACAGGGGGTCAGTGAGCTCGAGGCCCGATCAGGTAGAGGAGGCAGCAGTGCATGGAGAGCCAGCTCGGTTGAGTGCAGCGAGGGACCCGGAGGTGAGGGTATAGGTGATATAGAGATGGAGGACATCCGCTGAGATGCCTGATATGTGGTCACCTAGTTTTTGATGTATGATAGTCTTTTTGTGATTTATACCGGCTGCGTGCGAGAGATTGATAGTATAGTTGTTTTTTATCACATACTGGCCTGTGTAAAATGAAGTGAGGATGTATGAGAGATTTTGTCTATTTTGAGCATATACATGGCTACCTACGTGTGCGAAGAGATTTTGTATTATTTCATTATTTTTATTTATATATGAGACCGGCCACACGTGCCGATGACATTTTGTATTGTGTATGTATGCCTACGTGCGATGATTTTGAGATGATGGACATGATGAGATAGCCATGTATTTTTGAGATACACATTTATTTATATGATGAGATACATGTGATTCTTGAGTTGTTGATGTGTTGATGAGATTTTGATTTTTTGATTTGTTATTTTGATATGGATGGAAAGTAGGTGAGTTATGTTAGTGGATGATGGGATGATGGAGTTAGGCATTTAGGCATGGATGAGTGAGGTGGTTTAGGCATGGATGGAGTCGAGTTAGGTTTAGGCATGGATCGAGTCGAGGGTTTAGGCATGGATGAGTTAGGTTGGTTTAGGCATGGATCGAGTCAGGTCATAGGCATGGATAGGCATAGGCATGGTCGAGGTCGAGTTAGTCATAGGCATGGATCGAGAGGTCGGGTTATAGGCATGGTTGAGTAGGTTGTTTAGGCATGGATTGAGTCAGGTTATAGGCATGGTTGAGTTAGAAAGTAGGTGAAGTTGTGATTCATTATTTTATGCAATGAATGATAATATGGGTCATATGTGAGATGTGGTATAATCTAAGCATAGTGATGATAAAGAAATGATAGGTGTAATAAATGTATGTTGTGATAAGGATTTAAAATATGAAGTAACTTGTTGTTTGTTTGGTTTAATTTCCAATTTGGGATAAAAAAGGAAACTAAGTGAGGTGTGAGGAACATGGAAGATGAATTGTTTAGGGTAGAGAATGGCTGAGCTAACCTCCAAGGGCCCCATGCCCTCGAGAGTGTTACCTACATAGTCCCAGAAAAAAGGGACCTCAGGCCGATGTAGTTCTCCCATGAGCTAGGGAAGAATATGATGAGGTATGAAAATGAGTTAGTAGGTTTTAGGCATGGTGTGGGTTTTAGATCTGTTAGGTGTGGGTGGATTATAGGTAAAGTGATGTAGGTGGGTCGATTGTGGTGGAAAAAGAAGAAGATTACCCCAAAAGTAAGCGTCGAGGACCAAGTCTGTATAAGGTAATCAAAACGTAAACAAAGATGGTTTAAAAGATAAGAGGGGGAAAGAAAGCCACCTGATTGGGTAGGATCATACCGAGTAGATCATGCCTTGGAGGAGGTGATGAACGTAAGACCCTAAAGACATTGCATGATTGATTGTTCTACGGTGAAAAGTAGTCACATGATCACCAAATGTCTAAGTTCCAAGAAGTCCCTTGAGGTAGGAAATGGGAGTGGGAATGGTAAGAAGGGTGAAAGGTAGTTAATTTTTATATGGTGTGAGGTAGCATGCTCTTTGGGAAAGAGATCCGAGGTCACAATGGGTAAGTCCATGACTAAAAAGGTTTGTTGTTTTGACTTATAGTTGAGATAGACTGATCGATGTGGGAAGTCTATATGGGATGAAGAAAATTTAACTCCTTGAGGTCTTCGTGAAGTTGATCGATGTGGGAAGCTTCGGTTGCTCTCATTTTTTTTTAAAAGCTTTACATAGTTGTCCTTGAGGGGAGCAGTCTATTTATAGCAGTGATTGTCGAGAGGAAGATGTCCTTTTGAGGGAGTCATCTTTTGAGTGGAAGTTTGACTCAAGGAGTTATATCCCATGTGAGGGCTTTGAAGTCATGGACAAGACCAAGGTGGAAGATAGGACTCTTGTTCAAAAGGCAAGGTGGAATGACCATGGGATCTCATCTAAAGGTAGATGAAAAGTATCCATGAGAATCATGTTATGTGTGCCGTGGTACACATATTCAAGAGAAGATAACAAGTGATGGGTACTCACATGATTCTTGTTTAATCATTGGTGAGGTGTATGAAGTGAATAGTGCTCAAGGGATGAGCATGGAAAGAGACAAAAGGTGAGGTAGGATGACAAGTCAACAATAGAATGGTTGAAGATGCAAGGCGTTAAGGGGCTCAGGTTCGGGTTTACCATCGAGTGAAGATAAATGATAAGCACTTGATCCATAAGTATGAGTCACGATGTATGGTCAAGCCAATTAGGAGAAAATTTTCCCCGTTTACTTTTTTTCTACTTTGGTTACGTGTTGATTTTCTTTTAGGACAAGGTCACCGACTTGGAAGGTCCATTCATGGACACATTTTTCGTAGGCACATTTGATACATTTTTGGTAAACTTGAAGGTGATCAGAGCGTTAAGATGACGTTCATCTAGTAACTCTAACTATGTGCTAAATGGTCCTGATGAAAGTCATCATCATTGAGCATGTCATGGAGAGAAATGTGGAGTGAGGGAATCTAGACTTGAGAGGTAGGACTGCCTCTATACCGTAGACCAGAGAAAAGGGTGTGGCCATAGTGGAAGTGTGAATACTAGTGCGGTATGCCCACAGGGAAAAAGGAATGTGTGTATGCCAATCCTTCCCAGTATCATTAACCACTTTCATGAGAATCTTGTTTAGGGTTTTGTTAGTGGATTGGCTTGGCCATTGGTTTGTGGGTAATAGGTGATGAGAAACTAAGTTGAATGCCAAAGGCATCACAAAGTTTTTGCAATGTTTTTTTTTGAATTGTTTTCCATTGTCAGTGATGAGGTGATGAGGAACACCAAAGTGACAAATGATATGGTGGTTAATGAACTCACATATTTTCTCAGCTTTCATGGAGATGAGTGGTATGGCTTCCACCCATTTTGTATAGTATTCGGTAGTAGTGATGATCCATTGATGGCGTTGGGAAGAATGGGGATTGATTTCTCGACAAGATCCAAACCCCATTGAGAGAAGGGCCAAAGGTCACGGGTGGTGACTGTAAGGCATGCTGGGTGTATGATGAAGATTGGAATGTTGTTGGCATTTTACACAATGTTTGACGTAGTCACAACAATCATAGTTAAGGGTCGGCCAATAATAGCCTAGGTGAAGAATACGCTTAGCAACAAGCAAGGCCATTGAAGTGACCTCCACATATGCCATCATGAACTTCCTTAATGGTATAAGGAATTTCAGAACTTGTGAGGCATCGTAAGAGAATACCATCAAAGCCATGCTTATAGAGGAGTCCCCCCAGGATGACGTAATGAGAGACCTTTTTAAGGAAGGTGCGTTGTTGTCCATTACAGGTGAGATCAGGAGGTAAGATGGAGAGAGAAAGGTAGTCGGAGTATTGTTTATACCAAAGGTCACTCGGGTCGGAGGTGATGGTTTCGATGGAGTAAACATCATGAGGTAAATAAGAAGGTGATTGGAGTCATTGTATGGTGACAAATATTTTAGAATCGGTGGGTGAAGTAGGTATTTGGGAAGCTAAGCAGGCCATGGTATCTACAAATTTGTTGGTTGAACGTGGGATGGTTTGAAGGGTGTAACGATCAAAGGTGGTCAAAAGTACATCTACATGATGTTTATACTTTTGAAGTATCTCATTATGACATTGGTATATACCATTGACTTGGTTTATGACCAATTGAGAATCACCAAAGATGTTGATGGATTTGACATCTAGGGCATAGGTGGCTTGGAGACCTAGTACGAGTGCTTCGTATTTGGAAATATTGTTGGTGCATTCAAAATCTAGTTTGAAAGACAAAGGCATGGGTTCACCATCAAGGGGAATGAGGATAATACCAGCCCCACCCCCATGCTGACACTTGGAACCATCGAAGAAGAGTGTCATTTGGTAAGGGGGTTGTCATCTAGGAAAGGGTAGCAATCGACTCATCTGGAAAGTCAAAATTAGAGGGTTGATCCCGGAAATAGGTGCGTCGGCCAATTGGTCGAGTGATAGCTTGGCCCTTGATGGACTTTTGATGAATGAATTCAAGGTCAAGATCAGCTAAAAGCATAAGCCATCATGCGGCATGTTGATTTTGATAAGGTTTGGCATACATGAAGTGTAAGGGGTCGGTGTTGGTCACAACATAGGTTTTGTGGTTGAGTAGGTAATGACGGAGTTTGGTGGAAATGAAAACTAAGGCTAAGAAAAGTTTTTTGGGATGGGTGTATCGGGTTTCATAGTCCAAAAGAGTATGGCTTATGTAATAAACCACCTGCTCCTGTGTTGTTCATCATGATGAGTGAGCATGGCTCCCAAGGAATGATCGGTAGTTGAGATGTATAGGTAAAAAGGTTGATCATCTTTAGGTGGAATGAGTATGGGTGGTTGGAGAAGGTATTTTTTTAGGGCCTCAAAAGCTTTGTGGTAGTCATCATCCCATTTAAAGGAGACATCCTTCTTGAGAGATGATGAAATGGTTGACATCGATCAGATAATTGTGAAATGAAAGAAATGGTGAATAGACTACAATTTACCTTGCAGGCTATGGAGTTGTTTAAGGTTAGTGGGCGGAGGCATTTCTAGAATGGCCTTGACTTTAGTAGGGTCAACTTCTATACCACGTAGGGAAATGATAAATCCCAGGAGCTTTCCTGAGAGAACCGTGAAGACACACTTCTTAGGCTGAAGGTGGATGTAATATTTAATGAGGTGGTCAAAAATGGTTTTGAGGATGGTAAGGTGTTTGGAGTGGTGCTTAGATTTGGCCAAGAGATCATCCACGTAATCTTCCAATATGCGATGCATGATGTCATGGAAGATGTAAGTCATAGCCCGTTGATATGTGGCACCAGCATTTTTAAGGCCAAAAGGCATGACTCGATAGTAGAAGGTCCCCAAGGGGTGATGAATGAGGTTTTGTGTTGATCCTCTAGGGCAAGCAGGATTTGGTTATAACCGAGAAGCCATCCATGAGTGATAGCATCTCATGGCAGTGGTAAGGTCAACCAGTTGGTCAATACCGGGTAAGGGAAAGTCATCTTTGGACATGCTAGGTTGAGGTCATGGAAGTCCATGTAAATATGGAGTCCCCCTATGCCTTAGTGATAGGGACAATGTTAGAAATCCAACGAGGATAATCAATGGGTAAGATGAAGGAAATGGAAAGAAGGTGTTGAAGTTCTTCTTTTGATGAGAAGGGAAATGCGAGGTGCATTTTCCTCAGCTTTTTGTTTGATGGGTTTGGCATCGGGAATGGTTACGATATTGTGGACCACTATGGTGGGGTCAATATCGGGCATGTCTGCGTAAGACCAAGTGAAAGCGTGGTTATGGTCTTTGAGAAAGAAGTGATGGCTTCTGTTCAAGTAGCATCTAAAGATTGACCGATCTTTAGGATGTGCGGGTCATCCTGAGTATGAATGTTGATCTCGATAGTCGATTCATTCAACATGGTTTTGCATCTCTAGAAGGTAACGACCGATGAATATATGAGTCTTCTGCACCAAGGTAGGTGAGTATAGATTCATCATCTGACATTGAATGACATTAATTGAAGGTGTATCGTCATCGATCATTTCAGGATATAGGAAGGGAAGAGTGGAAGGGGCCTCGCCCTCACGTTGATAAGTCAGAGGCCCCAAGGAAATGGTGTTTATGAAAAAAAAAAAAAAGTTAGGAGGGATAGATTCAGGATCCATCGACTCCGTTTGTCGGTGAGGGTGGTGATGAAGGTGGAGCGGGTGAAGAAGGTGGAGAAGGGCTAGTGTCCTTAATGAGTTCAATGTGGGCCTGTTTGGTAGGTGGTTGGGAAAGCCGATACCACTACGGTCGTTATGTTTGTGGGTGGTACATGGAATAATAGTATGGTGGCCTTGCTCGTAAAATCCAAAACCAAAACCCTTCCATGCACATCGTGTAGGAAGGTGTGGGAAAAAATGGTGATTGGTAAGTGATTGGAAGTCAGTGGAAAATGGGTGAGTTTTTGTGATGGTGGTTGGGTGTGTAAGTGGTAGTATCAAGTCCCCCATAGGTGAGACTAGTATGAAGGTGAGGGGACCATACAGGAGACATTCTCCTATATGGTGATCATAACGAGGGTGTTGGTGAAGGCTTCCGTACTCTTGTGGAGTAAGGAATGTGTTGACACTATATAGGCGGTACTCCCCAGAGTGAGGCGTTGAAAAACACCTTCCAAGGGATCGGTGGTTGGTATGTAGGTAGCTGGAATGGATGAAGTGTCGGAGGTTGATGCGGAGGTAGAGTTAATGGATTGGGAAGCTGATGGGTCAGCCGTGGAGGTTGTGGCAGTGGTAGGAATGGAGGAGGTATGTGTGGTTGAAGTAGTGATTGTATTGGTAAGTGGAGGTGTAGGTGAAGTGGTGGTGGTCACGGAGGTAGATGCTTTAATGGGTATGAGCACATCATTGGGTCGGTAAAGCATGTTGCATGTTTTAAAAGGTGATGGATCAGTTGGAATGGTATAGGTGTGTCCTTCATGTTCAAACTTTACACAATGATGCAAAGTGGAAGGAACGCAACCCATGACATGAATCCAGGGTCTGCAAGCAACAAGTTATATTGGAATTCCCCCTCCAAGATGTAGAATAGTTGGAATAGTGTGGGGGCCCATGCGAATGTGGAGGATGATGGTGCCTAGTGTAGAGGTGATAGCATCATTGAATGAATGCAACATGATAGGATGTTTATGCATGTAATTATTAGGTATGTGCATTTGAGTGAATGCATGGGATGAAATGATGTTAATGCTAGTGCCCCCATCAATCATCACATGGTGTACCCGTATGTCATCGATGTGGATAGAGATGAAGAGGGTTGGGTCTGGGTCATCATTTTGGTGTGGCGTGATCTCTTCCTCTGAGAAGCTAAGGGAGGCTACTTGGTGAATAGGGTGGGGTGAAGATGAAGGTGGTAATTTGGTGAGAGAGGCTACATGATGGGGTGTGATAATGGAGGCTACGGGTGTAGGGTCATTGGGTAAAACCTCAATAGATTGAAGAACCTCCATGAGAGCTTGATGATGGGATTCCGAGGTTTGAATGAGGTCATATAAGGACATTTTGAGGGGAGATTGGTGTAATTGTTTGAGCATGGTGCGATGTGTGATGCCATTAGAAATGGGGTACGTGGGGCCGCAGATAGTGATTTTAGGTATGGGTGCAGATGGTATGTTGGGTATAGGATTGGTTGGTGGGTCAGTCACCTTTTCTTTACCTTTATCCTTCTGAGCACGTGTAGTGATGTGTATCATGTTGATATGAGGGAATTTGGCAAATGGAGAAGGTGTAGGGTGAGTGGTATAATGACATGATGGGAAAAAACCTACCGGAGGAGAAAAACCCTGTGAGGTGAGTTGGTGCAATGACATTTGGGTGGTGGCATGGCAAGTTCTCTGATGTGAACCATGTTAATTTCAAATCTTGGGGGGTGGCTCTAGGAGCTGTGAGGTGGAGTTTGTGGTTGTTGAGTGGGTAGTGTGGGAATGGGTGTCGGTGAAGTAGGGTCCTCATCGAGAAGGTCATCATCATCAAAGTTGGCTTCCGGAGGACATAACTGGATAAGGATGGTTTTCAATGCCTTGCAGTTCTCCACATCGTGCCCTGGACACATGATGGTAGGCACAAATTTTAGTATCATCAAACCCTTTTGGCTTAGGTTTGAGGGGGTCGTAAGGTCTGAGTGGCGGTAATGTGATGACATAGAAGTCTCAAGGAGGTTGGTTAAAATTTTGGCATAGGACCCCGCTAGTGGATCGCAATGGGAAGTGAACGTGGGTTTGGGTGTAGGTGTGGTTGATTGTTGAGGAATGGTCTTTGGAAGAGGAGGAGTGGATCGAGCTATGGTTTTGGGTGTTGGTGTGGTTTTGGGTGTCGGTCGTGTTTGTTTAGGTAGGGGTATGGTGGATGAATGGGTAGGAGGGTGTGTAGTTGTTTTGACTATCTTATTGTGGGGTAGTGGAGTTTTGTTTTTGGGTTGCACCTTCTTGGGTAAAGGTGATATGGGTGTATGAGGTCTAGAAGGAAAGGAAGATGGGGAAGAGGATGAGTTACCCATGGGGATAATGGAGGTGCTATGAAGGTAGAGGATGTGGGTCGTGCAGGAGGTGTAAGGGACAAGAGATTGAAGTGTAGTGGGTAGTGAAGGAATTGCTGAAGGTATTGGAGGTATGGGTGGTAGCGATGTTGTGGGTGTGGGTGTAAGTCGTGTTGGGCATCTGGGTAGGTTAGAGGTTTGTGAGGAAGGAATGGGTTGTTGTGCTTTTGGTTTATTGATGGGTGGAGGTTGCTTGACCATGTTGGGAAGCTGAGGTCTTAAGACAGATGGGATAGGTGAAGGTGTGATTGGTGCAGCTGGGGTATGAGTTCTATGGGTTTGGTGCTTTTTTGGGTGTCGGAGTAGGTGTGGTGTTGACTTTGGAGGATGTAGCTAAATCTAGTTTGATAGGTGGATGAGTAAGGTTGGTGGTTGGGGTGACCCCTAAGGTGGTAATAGGTTTAGTCGAGGAAAATGTTGTAGGTGTGGGTTTGGGTTTAGATGTAGTTTGGGTTATGGGTAAGGGTGTATGTGAGTTATGATGGGTGTCATGGAAGGAGTTGTGATAGAGGTGGTTGTGTTTGGTTTGATTGGTGGAATACTTTTGGGTAGATAGTGGAAGTATCAGTAAGTGACATCTGCATCTGTGTTGAGACCGGAAGTAGAAGACGCCCCCATAATAAGGCTCTATCCACATAATCTAAGTGATCGGCCAAATGTGAGAATGACATGTCTGTAGGTGGAGTTGATGAGGACTTAATGGAAATTCCCGTAAAATGTGTCTTAGAGAGGAAATTGGCTAGCTTCAGCTTCCAGTGGGTAGGAGAGCGAAAGTAGGTCTGTAAGATTTTGGGTAGCTGATGGAGAATGCTCACCAAGAGGAAAAGGTATCTCAACTGGGTCTATGATAGGTGGAGGAGATGATGGGAGCTCCTCTATAGGTGGAGGAGATGATGGGTGCTCCTCTGTGGGTGGAGGAGGTAATGGGTGCTCCTCTGTGAGTGGAGGAGGTATTGTGGGTATCGGTTCTCTAAGTGGAGAAGCCAAAGGTGAAATGGTCTCGATGTTAGTGGAAGACTCCTCCGTAGGTGATGAAGGAGATGAAAGGTGTTCCTCTGGGTGGAGGAGAGTAGGTGGTGGATTCAATGTGGAAGGAGGATTTTGGGCTAGGATTTCCTCTATGGAAGGAATATGGGGTAATTGGGAGGAGATAGGTACGTCATTAAAAATAGCGTGAACCTCGCGGGTATGGGTATCATGAGTTGAGGTCTCACCGGTTTGATCAGATGAAGGGGCATGGTTGGGAAATGGTTTCTTGAAGATGTGTAGGTTTTGGTTGGTAGGTGCGTTAGGATTATCCATGGTTAACTCACCTTTCTCGAGCATTTCTTGGACAATATTTTTGAAAGTGATGTAATTTCCATCACTATGACCCTTTACTCGATGATAGTTATAGAAGTCATGTTCTTTATACCATGCGGGCATGGGGTGAGCAAGGTCGAAACTAGTGTGTGGTTTTATAGGTGGAAGGGTGATGGCCCGGCTTTGATAAGATTTTCTAAGACAGAAGAGTAAGGTTCCCGATTGGGGTGTATTTCCGTTGCTCTCGTCTGAATTGAAAAGTTTGGATGGGTGAGAGATTAGATGAGGGGGTAGCTTGATTTGATGGATGAGCTGGGCCAGCCTTGAGTACCACTATGCGTTAGCGGTGCCCTTAGCTTTTGAATAATTGTTTTGTGGTTTGGAAGAAGAAGAGGTATCATTTGACTTGAATGCGAATTCTTATTGCGTAATTGGATTTTCTTCTCTTGATGGCCCGAATCTCTAACTTTGTGCCATAGTGAATGCTTCATCGAATGTTTGGAAGGTTTGGACCTGCAAGGTCGGTGAGATATGTCTAGCACAAGCCCGTGTGAAGAGCTCGATGAGTTCTATTTTGTGGCAGTTGGAAGGTGAGTTGATTGATCAAGCTACGCCAGTGAGTGACAAAAATCTATGATAGATTCATCCTCATATTGACGCGTGGAGTATAGGTCAGTCATGGTAACCTTCTTGATGATATTGATAGAGAAATGATCCAAGAAGGCTTGGGCTACCTGATTGAATGAGAATATAGAGTGTCTAGGTAACCCACTATACCAATCTAATGCAGGTCCAGTCAGAGACATGGGAAAGGTTCTCAAGAGCAAGGCATCATCGTGAGCGATCAGATAACACCCGTGTTTGAATGACCACAAATGTTGTTGTATGGGTCTTCTTTGCTATTGAAATGATTGAATTTAGGCATTTCCCAATGCATGGGGTATGGGCGGATAGGAATGGATGGGTGGATGGGTTCGTTGCAAATCTCATCGTAGGTGAGAGTGTTGTGGGAGCTAAAAACGATGCCTCAATGTCTGCATCTTGTCCAACATCAATTTGATTAGGTCGTTGGTAGGTTGCGATGATTGGGGGCCTCCTGTAGCGTGAGGGGTTGGTTTTGGGCATATAATGGGGTGGCACTCTAGTGTATGGTGTTGCCATGTTGGTTGATTGAGAAGAAGGTAGTGAAATAGGGGTATGTACCCGGAGGGAATAATAGATGAAATGGGAGGCGGCTGATAGTATGTATATGGAGGTGGAAGGGTCGTGGTAACCCTAGTGGAAATGGGGGCTAATGATTGTGGAATGGAAAGGACCACGTTTTGAAAAGGGGTAGGGGTCACCGACACGAGGAGGTGGTAGTGTAGCTACGGGTATGTGTGAGACATTAGGGGTGGATGAGGTTGTGTTTGGGTAGTTGTCGAGGGTATGGTGGATGTGGCGGGTGCCATGGAGGTGGCAACACGTGGCGGTCATAGTGGGTATAGGACCTAGCTACAAAATGACTGGGGGTAAGGTAGATGATGCGGGCAAGCACAGAGCCAGATGGGGCCGATGTAGGAGTGGGAGTGAGAGTCGGGGGATAGATACGGGCATGCCGTATATCAACTGACCGAGGCATCTCGAGTGGATGAATGGGAAAGGTAAAACTGCAAAGTGATAGGGTTTTGGTCAAGGAGTCGTGTGAACTCCTCATCTCCGGTAGTGATAGTGATAGGTTGGATGGGATCCATGGCTGGTGATAAAATGGAAGGTGGTGAAGGACTAGGTGGGAGTGGTTGACAACTGGCGTGAAATACGAGTGTGCTTGCTTGTTTTCAGGTCAGCACCATGTGAACCAGTACTGATCAGGTAGAGTTGCTTCTCTGTAAATGACATAGAAAAAAATAGAGAACAGGTGAATTTGATGGTAAAAAGTGTATTAGGTACCAAATGTGGGTTGGGAAATGAAACAGGCTAACCGATGCCGGTTAGGGAAAACCGATGTCGGTCAGGGGTAACCGTTGCCAGTCACTATAGAAAATGGATCAGTGAGTGAAAAACAAGGTAGGAGGTCAAATCTGATAGGTATGCCAAATCTGATGAGTTTTTACAATGTCAATGGGAATGATGGTAGTGACAGGGACTGTGAAAAGTGGAAGAAGATGAATAAAAATGTCCTTTGGGTAGGTTAACAAAAGGACCTAGAACCGACATCGGTTGGGTATAAACAGATGAATGATGGTAGCGAGGGTAAGCGGATGATGATGCATTCTTATGAAATTGAAACAGTGATGAAAGAATAGTGGTTGTGAATTAAAATTTGATGTGGAATCAGACCCAAAATTCTGAGAATGATGATAATATGGTCCAGGCACACTCAGGTGAAGCTAGAATACACCAGCTATTGTGATGAGGAGTGTGCAAGGATGAACAAGAAAAAAAATGAAGAACGTGCTCTTTCACCTCAAAACACAAGCAAAGAAACACTAAGAAAAAAATGATCCTAGGAGTGCCTTTTCTATTATGTTTGTTTAGCTTATGCTATTTAAGGACTGCACATGAAGCTGTGAAATAGATTTTTTGGTGAGGATGGCTTCCTATGAAGAAGAAGGAGATCTAAAGGTGAGGTTTCAGGTATGTTATGGTGGGGGCGGGCCTCACTCTGAAGTATGACTCGACGAAGTGAGTGAGGAGAGTATGGGTGCCCGATCCTCATGATCGTGTGATCACCTACAGCTTCTTCCAGGTAAGATGTTGTTTAAGAATATGTATTTATTTTGAATTTTTGTGAGGTTTGGTAAGACTCGAGAGAGAGAGAGAGAGAGAGAGAAAGTGCTTTCTATGGTTCATTTTTCAACCATCAGCTGGTCATGACTTCCAGCGTATAGGTTGCCCTCAATTAATGTGAGCTAATGTGATAAATCAGAATGCAATGCACTTATTTTTAAGCCCAAATCGAAGTGTGAAGTTGGATGACACAAAAAGATGAAGAGGAAGAGGGATGCTCTTTCACTATAATGCAGAAAACATGAAGAAATGGTTCTTTTTAATTACACCAAAAGAAAGGTTTCTTTTAGAGAAAATAGAAAGAAAAGGTAGGTTACCAAGGAAGAAAATTAATGTGTATGCTTTTCAGAAGGGAAACAAACACACAAATTTTCCTAGGAATGAATAAAATGCAAGGAACCCCGGATGGGTCCCACCAGGTGTGCCAAAATGTTTCACCTGATTCTTAGACGTTTCTTTGAAGTATTGATGAAATAGATAGGGTAATGGGCATAGGAGGAATACATGTTTTAATGTTGGTTGATGGGTTGTTGTGCGTGTATGACTTCTGAATCCACAGCTGATTGTGAGAGCTTCCTTTTGGCTAGGAGGAACTACCTGTAATGAAAAGCAAGACCACCAGAAAGAGTTAAACAATATGTGTAGTGAACTGCCTAGCAGTGTGCTAGATCCAGGAAGTGTGATACTTCTAGATGGCTATCATCCACTATTTTAAACAATTTAATGCGGGAAATGAAGTAAATCCTATTGTAATTTGAAATGATTTAGGTATCTCACTTAAAACACAATAAGAAAGATCTAATCTAATAGGCTAGGTTAGAATAGGATCGAAGGTCAAATAGTTGGTTTTGGGTCTGTGTAGTCGACAAAAGTCTCGGGTAGGTCACGAGGTGATTAAGGGGATGTAAAATTAGGTGGATAGGTCACTGTTCTAGGTTGTATGAGCACATACGATAGAACCAATGCGGTTAAGGGTGACCGATGCGGTGGTTAGGTGTAGCGGTGCGATTCTTGTGGAGTTCTGGGAATGCCACAGAATGGGTTTGGGGTCTCCTTTGTGATTGCACAAAGGATTTTGGTTGGTCGGGATGAGGTATTGGGTGATTTGGGAGGGATTTGGTGAGGTTTTAATGGGTATATGGAGGGGGAATGTTGAAGGAGGTCAATGGGTGGCTAGGTAAACAATAGGTGATAATATAATGACAAAATGAAGTGAACCAGAGAAGTAGAATGTTTTACTTACTTGGATTTTGGTCCTAGACACTGTGAGTGAGGGATGGGGGTGTTGGTAAGAGGTTGAAGGTTGCAGGTGATCACCAATCGTAGGAGAGCTTCTGCATGGGCTGCATGTGCATTCCTCTTTGCTTGGTTAGATCAGATCATTGTTGGGGTGGCTGTGTAGGAGAAAATGCTTGATCTCCTTCCTTGCATGTGTGTTCTCTTGCTGAATTTGATCTTAGAAGATGTGATATCTCTCAGGAAGATCTCAATGTTTGCCAACTTTTTCCAATCTTTGCCAACCTTGAAAATAAGGTTGTTTTGGGGGTTAAAAGGGTAACCGATGGTGGTTCGGCTTAACCGGTGATGGTTAGGGCTAACTGGCATCGGTCAAGGTGGGATTTCCTAGGTTTACTAAACTAGGGAGATCCTCTTGATTTTCTCGAGATCTCATGTCGTTAACCCATGGATTAAACTGGAAGCTTCTTGTAAGCATGCGGGAATGTGGTTAGAGAGAATGTAGGCATTGATTTTTAGGGTTTGGGTAAGTCTTAGTTAGTTATGGCAACTTACTAAGAATAGGTCTTAGGGTGAGTTGGCTTGATGAGGTGTCTAGGTGAAGTGTATGTGTGGATATTATTTAAATTAAGATATTTAAATAATAAATATGGTGAGGATAATGAATTAATTTAATTAAATTAATTAAATTAATATTAGTGAGGTGAAGGGGGCCATGGCTAGATGTTTTTCAATCCTTTGTAACTACATCTCTTGGATATGTTTTGAGCCTCTTCTCTTGTAAATACAATACAAGTAATATCATTTAATGAAATACAATAGTGATTTATTCCTTCATGCCCGTGTATAGAATATGAATCCTCAACAATGTTTTTCTCTAAATATACATATTATTTAGCTATGAGTTTGATTTTAACCTCATATGTGATATTTTGAACATGTCCACATAACCCAAGTTTGAACCATGATCTAGCTTAGTACATAGCCTTCTTTCGGTTTATAACTTTTCCCTTCTCTCAACCCCGAACTCTATGAAAATATATTCTAGTTTTAGTTTAGTTGAATTTTGAAGTTGTAGGTTAGTTTTGGCGAGCTAGAGTAGAAGGAACCAACCTTATTTGGAGGTTGATATCACTTTTCTAGTCCCGCACTTTTGAGATCATCACATGTTACCCAAATTTTATGATGTTCTCTGTGAACATTCAGTGGTGCAACTTTTATAGTGAAAATGAATATATAGGAATCCTACTTTAGTCACAATTGAAGTTATTGGCATATGCCAAACATATGTTGATTACACAAAGGGGTCCTTAAAGGAATGGAATAAATAGATGAGTAGACTTCTATCAAACTTGATGATGTTATCTTAAGGGTAATTCAAGTCTTTTCAAAAGCCAATATCATAGGGGTATTCAAGGAAAATCAAGAAATTATATCCATGAGAGAGTTTATAGAGTTGCTCAATCAATTCATGGAATTTTTTCAGAAACATATTGCGAGAGGTTAATGATACAAAAGAAGATAAAGTCGTTGAATTGTTTTCCCAAACTCGAGAAAATATTCATAAAATTGAAATCCTGAAGGAAATTATGGGAAAATTATGGATTCGTAGAGAACTCTTCTATAAAAGCATCCTATAAACTTTAGGAATCCTATACTTTATCTAAAAAATATTGATGATGACTAAAAAGTTTGTAGAGAGGATTTTATCACGAGATAGAAGGAGAACTACCCTAGTTGATCCAAGTATAAGAAGGGCCCATGGTGAAATAAGAGCATGATTAGTTCTCGGGAATATTTTGTATTCATAGTGGTATGATGGCCTTGTTCTCAATGTAATCATCATATAAAGAATAAGTTAGGATATTTTGTATAAATGTAATTGTCTTAAAATATTCCTTTGATCCCATACACTCGTTACTTGAGAAAGAGAGTGGAAGGAGCATCTTTTATTTGTATAAGTATATATTCTCTTGAGGTGAATTTTTGATGAATGAATGCAAGCCGGCTTATTAAATTTTCCCATGTGATTTGAAGTTGTATTTTTATCATCTTTATTTTTATTGTGAATTTTTGTGTATAAATTTATTGGTATCTAAATTATAGTTTTGCTTTCCTTGTGATATTTAAATTGTGTTATTGCTATTTTAAATGAAATCAACATAGTATATTGTAAATTGGGTTGATCAAATAGATGTGCATTATAGAAATTTAAATGGCATGTCAAAGTTCTGACTTTTTCTATTTTAATATCCTTTGAATTTCGTATCAATTAACATACATATTTGAGTATGAACTAGATTTTATGTTTCTAGTAAACAAAGGTAAAACATGTAATTTCTTTCTATTGGATAAAAACTTCTTAAAACACAAATTTTATAGTAGTTTCTTTTCTCTCTACGTTATCTTTATTTTTAGTTTTATTTGTAGTAATACCCTTTAGATAGGATATATTTAAGATTGATTGAAAGAAAAATTTAGTGAAGAAGGTGAGGGGGTGGCACTAGAAGGATTCAAAAGATCCAACATATACTCTCCATTGATCTTAGAGATCAATGCCTCGCATCTCATGCTTTGAATCACCCGTTTGAATCTAAAATGAGGAGGAAATAAGTTCTTGTCATCCTCCTTCTTTTGGTGTGTAGTCTATATGCATTAATGAAATATGATTGAGTTTGTTTACTTGATTTTTTTCTATGGAATTTACTTTAGATTAAAGGAATCTTTAGGCCAATTCGGGTAATGCAATGGTCAAAATGTACAATTGGTTCTATGATTTTGAACTTGTGTATCATTGATGGGAATTCTAGATAAAATAGCATAACAAATAAAAATTTTGGTGTTTAACCGCATTTTATATGTTTTATCAATGTTCTAAGGAAATCTAGAAGTAAAATTAGACAACATAACGATTATAATATAGATGTTTTACCTAGGGTTTGGACTAGTTATTTGTTTGTTAAGGATTCCTAGATAAAATACTCCAATATAACATTTGTGAAATGGAAATTTTACCAAGATTATAGATTGAAATTAATTTTTCTAATGAATTATAGTAAATTTGGGCATGATGGTTGTAAATGAAAAATTTACCTAGTTTTAAATTTATAATTTTCCTAAGAAAATCTATGTAAAATTGGGCATCATAACAGTTGTAAATGGATATTTTACCTTGTTTTAGATGTGTAATTTTTTTAAGGAATTATAGGTAAAATTTGGCAACATAATGGTTGTAAATAGAAATTTCAACTAGTTTTGGATGTGTAATTTTTCTAAGGAAATCTAGGTAAAATTGGGCAAAGAGAACGTTGTAAATGGAGATTTTAGCTAGTTTTGGATTTGAATTTTTAAGGAATTATACGTAAATTTTGGCATCATGATGATGTATTTATATAAATCAACCACTTTTTGGAAAATTTTAACTTTGGAGGTCAAATTGGATGGTCAAATTTTGACATATTTTTGGGTTATTATGTTAGAAAAATGTGGGTAAAATTCTCGAAAGTATAAGGTATTGATGTAAGATACACTTATTCTAACTCAAACATAGTTTTTCCTTGTTTTATTTCTAAAAAATGTTTACCTCAAATATAGGTTCACCTTGAGGGGTTTAAAAATAAGGTTTGACTCGAGATAAAGTAACATAGTTTTGTTTGTTTTTATAAAAGTTTTGAGAATAATCAATCAAGCACAACTTAGACTAATTTTTTCCACATATGTAGGATAAATAAGGTTATTAGGGGTATCCTAAATATACATTTCAGTATATAATGCAAGATTCCATGAAATTATAAAAGGGTGTATATAGTGGCAGCTCAAAGGATCAAATCCCATCTCCCTTTATTTCATCCAACTTGGTGTAGCTTCACCAAAAATGATATTTTTTCCTTTGGGGTCTAGTCAAGGGTCTAGGTATTAGAGGAAAATTTACCCCTAACTTCATAGGAACCACATAAAAGTTAACTCCTACTCATCAAAAAAATGAATGGTATTCCCACAAATTTGTATAGCCCACCAAAGACACCTGGATTTGACCAAAGGAGTAGGTAATGAAGTCCTAACCACTTAACCCTACTAAAAAAAAGTGTCTTACTGTTTATTATTTCAAAGATCACCTTATGATGTGAGTAAAAACATATGTTGTTATGAAGTGGTATTAAAAGTATCCAAATATGTGAAAGGGAAATAAATACCCTGGTAAAATGGTTTAGGAAAATTTCAATGCAATATACAATATTTGTGTAAGCAACCTAAGTGATCGGGAAATGATTAATCTAAAATGGTATGTTTTTGTAAGTAACCGATTGATTAAGGAAATGATTAATCCAATATTATATGCAAAAAATTAAAATGAAAGTGTGATTTTCAAATCAAAATAACCATATTGAAAAGTAAGATAAAGCAAAGTATGAGTATCAAATTTTCAATATTTTATTTACTTGTTTGTTTATTTGTAAATAATGATATTTAACAAGTGAATATGGAAACCTATGCACTTGATATTAGTAGTTTTGACAATAGCAAATATCACAAAAGAAAAAATGAAGTGACTAAAAAATGAGACAAAGGAAATCCTAAGTTCTTTGTCACAAGGCTAGTGATACACATAATGAGTCCATTATTTATAAGATTAAGTCCACTAATAATGATGTTGTTGTTATTTATCACAAGGAAAATAATATAAAAAAATTCCATCTTAGTTGTGGTAAGGCAACCAATGCGAGACTACTACAAGATGCAGCAGAAGACTATTAAAATAAAAAGTGAATCCATTGAACATGACATTGGATTCATTGTTTGGATAAATTACCTTTTTCACCTCCCAAAGAGCAATTTTCTCAAAGGACTTGTTGTCTCCACCAAGTTATATATTTCTTTCATGTCATAAAGAATGATCAAATATGGTGCAAGTTACAAACACATAATAAGTATCTATGATAATGAAAATGTGCATATAAGAAATGAATATAAGCCCAACAATTACAAAACGGTAGTACATTTCGCTAAATAGTGCTAGAAAATTAATTAAAACCCAAAAAAAAAAAAAAAAGGTCCAAAGTAAATTTTCCCCTTTATGACATAGCAAAGTTTTTGTTAGTTAAACCAAGGATCCTAATGTATAGTAAGCCTACTTCCCTATACCATGAATTCACTAATGATATGAATCTATCGTATTAACAAACGATGTCATTGATCACACCACAAGGCCATTAAAATTTGTAAATTTTTGATATGGTATTATGAGGTTGTTAAAAGGTATCTCCATTAAAGCCTAAAAACATAGCAAGTATGTTGTTTACAGGGAAATTCTACCGAAATATTGATGGAAAAAAATAGACAAAAGACCAAAAGAAAAGAATTGTATTCTCAATTCCAAATTTTTGCAACACATAGCCTCCTTAATACCTTATAACAACATTCACCACTACTAAACACAAGAAAAGATCAACAAAAACATGGAACTTTAACAAAAATCCAAATAACTTGAAGAAAAACAATGCTTGTGATATAAACGGAGTCCCATCGGGTGTGCCATATGTATGCACACGAAGAAAAATAGAAAAAATAAACTAGTATTTAACACCGTGTAAACCCTAATCTACTTTTAATTAAAATACATCATGATAAATATAAAATAGGAAAATAAATTACATAAACATAAACGTCCCTTTAATGTGTGGATTTTATTTGATCAGGTACTTTGAGTCGAGTGCAGACTATGAGTGGTTTTAATGCAAGGATGGGAGCTTGGTAAAGGAAGAGAACTCCTCAAAATGACCTAAGAGAAATATTTGATTCTCCTCTTACTACCTAAACAAATGGTTTCCTCACTTTTACAAGCTTTCTAGTAATGTAATATAATGCTCATATGAGAAAATGGATGTATGTCTCTGCAAGGACATGGTGTGGTTTGGGAAGGGAATACTAGGTTTCTTTTAAAGCTTTCCTCTTTGGGAAAGTGCAAGTCTTAGTGGATATCGAATAATGGATATGTAGGATTATGACTATATAAACATGATTATGAGTAATTAATTTGGATAAATGACCTTGGGAATTAAAGGAGGATTAATTAATAGGCCAATATTAGCTTGTAGAATCTATTTAGAGGAAATGTGTAGGAGAATTAGTGGGTTTAGAGGGGTTTGAAAATGGTATTTAATTAATAAAGGGTTGTATATTAAATAAAATATGGGGAAATTGTAATTTAATAATGGGCAATTAATTAATTGTGGGTATTTTTAACTAACGAAACATTGTTAATTAGCATCCAAGAGGAACTAGTTCGTTTAATTAATGGAATGTTGTTAGTTAATTGATGATGATGTAGAATATTAGTTAATTAGAAAAAGGTCACCGATTAGATAGTGATGATGGGAAAAATATTTATTAGTTTAATTTTAGTATTAAAATTGTGTGGTGGATAGATGTTTATAGATATTATGCATGCTTGTGTGAAGGATTTATACCAATCCATGTGTGACATAAGTTTAGGACTTTCTCTAATATTTGGTTTTCCATCAAATTTATAATTCTTTTCAACACAATACTCATTCTTCAATAGAAAGAACCTTCAATGGCCTTCATATGCAACCTTTTTGAGATCTTTGCATGACATTCCACATATTTAATCACCACATCTTGGATAAAAATACTTTACATTTTTGAGAAAACTATATATAGAATCAATTAACCAATTTAGTGCATAATGCAACACACACACACACGCATGCATGCAAACACACACGCACACACACACACACACGGTCATTTATTTTTGAATTTTAACATATGAGAAATACCTAAGAAAATAATCATCCTAGAAACATCATCTACATCGTAATATACAATGGTAGGTGAAATTATTTTGACTAATGGGTTCTGAAATTTCATACATTAGAATTCCATCTTATAATTCTTACAACTCATCAATTAAGCGTTAAAGGTATAAGTCTTTTTTTTTAGTTAGTGCTTTACCAGAACTAATAATGAAATCATTACATGTCCCTTACAAATCATAAATAATTGAGGAATATTATTGTTTATCAATAGTACTAACAAAACATAGTATCTAGTTGACATATTGGAAAGGTGGTTAACACCATTAGTTATCAAACCAAACCATACATTAGATGATCTCTCTCTAGTTATTCTATGCCACAAGTTCTCAATGTGCCTCATTACATTTGAATGATAAGTAACACACTACACTCCATCATTGATTTTGTTCTTTTGATGTCATGGCATTAAATTTGTAATTGAATTGCAATGGTAAAGATTCATGAGCCTAGGAATTATTGGAAAATGTATCAATACCTTATTTGGAATGGTGATCCCTCTCACTCCTTGTTGAAATTTTGGTGCCCTACAATTGGGAAATCTGGCCTCATTCTCATATTCATTCCTAAATAGTATGCAATAATTTGTTATTTTTTTCTTGAAATTATTTGTTCCTCTATATATGAGGAGGGAAGTGTGTTATTTTGAGGCAACAAACTACTTTTGAGTAGGATGCAATAAAAAACAAAAAGAAGGAAAATAAAAAATAATGTAAAACATATGAAATATATATCAAATGTAAAATATAGTTATGAAATTGTTATCTAACCTCAATAAAGAATTCCAACTATTATTTGACTAACCAAAACTTTATTTCAATTCTATAAATGTCAATATAGCACTCGAAATGATGTTCGGAATCTCTTGGCATAAATAGAGGAGTTTTATTTTATTTTAAAATCATCCTCTCTTGTTTATGGTCCTAGTCTTCATCATCATGTTGTTCATCACCATCTGCATGATCATGATCGAATAAATGGTGAACCATGCTTTGAATCCTGATTTCCTCTTCCATCAAAACATCTTCATCATAAGTCTTAGGAAAAGGTGTTTGTTTCACCTAACACCCCATCATTTCCTTTGAGTAAAGTCTTTTTAGATGACTTTTATATACCCTTATGATTTTTAGGACGCATTTCATCATTGGGATGACACGGTTGGAATATATGCTTTGTATTTTTCTTTGTTTGAATTCATTCAACATCAAAGTCACTATTTTAATTTTCAGTCTCAAAATGTATGCATATTAAGTTAATATTATTGCAAATAAATATTAATACATCAATATTATGATGGTTTCTTTTAAATTCAACATATTAAAAATTAAATTTACCTCAAAGAAAGAACTATGTGGCTCCATAATCACTCGGCCAATATGCCCCTCCTCTTCCACTTCTTCTATTTCAACCCCTACCTCAACCAAAAGATTGTGATGACTCTCTCTATACATAAAATTAAAATTAAATAACTTATATTAGAATAAAATTAAAATTAAAATAAATGAAAACAACCTATATAAACACAAAATTATAAATTTCTATGCAAAATCACAATTAATTACCAACTCATATGTAACATCTATGCTCTCTTATGAAGAGTTGTGCTCTCGAGTAAGTAGATCTCAATAAAGATGAATAAATTAGATCTAATGAAATAAAACTCTATAGAGGGGATGTTGTATACCTATTGGATGATGACATTGTATCTACAAAATAGTAAATGAATTGTTTAAACAATAGTAGGTTATGTAAAAATGTAAAGTGTGATAATAGAGAAAAAATAGTTATCTAAAAAAACCTTATTTCTAATTATGTAGTTAAATATGCCTTAATTTTTATTGTGGGATTTTACAATTAAAAAAATGATTTTTCATAATTTAATAGTAAATGAAAATGTGGAAATAACAGAAAATTGTAAATATAGTTTCCAAGAATGGTGGGAGAAAACCTAACTTTATCTTAATGATTTGCGTAAGTACTATTTGGTCAAGCAATGGCTTATGAATGTAAGCTAAGTGTCTAATATGTTCTATTGTCTAAAAAATATCCCAAACTAACACCAATTTCATACATCATGAAATCAAAGAACTCATTTTGTATAACAATGACCCAACATCCTTCAAATTCTAGTGCACTATCTAGAAAAATATAATGGAAGATCAAATTTGTAATCTTTGGCATGGGGGATATTCGTAATAAATCATGCGTAAACAAATAATTCCTAGATTATTGTCAAAAATTACCGTAGTCTATCCAATTTTCAATATGAATTTGAATAGTATATTTTCTCCAAAAAAATGTAAAATGTGATAGCAAGAGAAAAATGGATATTCAAAAACATAATTTCTTATTATGTGCTTAAACATGCTCTAACTTATTATTGGAGGGAATTATACAATAATGAAAAATGACATGCATAATAATTTAATATTAAATGGAAATGAGAAATGTGATATACATTTTCCAAATTGGTGGTGTATATGTGGCACAAATTTTTCGTCGCATTCATGTCACAAATCAAGAATCAAACACAAAAAAGTGACACGAAAAACTAACACAATTCATGACGTTATTTGTGTTAAATGTAGTAGTTTTGTCATTGCATCATAAAACTAAATAAGTAAGAGGAAATTCCTCGCACACCATCATTTACCAACACCCATTTGAAAAATGAAAATTTTAATTTATTAGGCCCATTAATCATACAAAGGGAAGAAATGGTTTGTGATACATTATCACTATAATTGATTACCTTACGATGGGATGAATTTGCAGCCATAAAATATTTCATTGCTGTAAACAAGTTCCACTACAATATTTATGTGGGAAAACATCATAAGTAGATAGAGTTGTCCTCTAATCCTCACATCAATAAGGGAACTCACTTCCTCAATGAATTGATGTACATTTTATTTTACGCCGAAGGCGTGGCTATAGTGCAATAGACCTCCAACGACGACACTCTCTGATTGAGCAGCTTCGACACGCTCGTCATGGTGTGCAAGCCACTGTCACCCAATCCCCGTTGCAGGAACGTGCACCTCCTTTTGCCACTTATTTTTGAAGGGCATCAAGGTTTTGGGTTCATTTGTTAGTTTTGTGCACATATGATTTGATGGATGTCCATACCCTGCTCCAAACCTCCCATTTTGGCACAAAGCTAGGAATATGTTGGCAAATGTAAACTGAGCGGGTTGAAGACTTGTTTGTTGCATATGGTGAAACAAAGTGTGAATGCCTTATGTGGATAACCATGTCTTACGTATGCTGTAATAATTATATTCCATGAGAAAGCTGTCTTGCTCTTTCACTTGATCAAAATCACCCGTGAGCAATGAAAGACTCGAACTGTCTTTCCTTGTGAAACCATGCTCGTGAAAGTACAGTTCTGCAATAATTGAAGATATGTAATCTTGAGAGGGGTTGTGTGTAGTAAGCGAGAATGTGCATTTACACCCATCAAAGCATAATGGCGAGAGGAATTTTGACTGATGTAGTCAGAACTACACCGTAGACATGTATGCAAAATGTGGAAGCATAGATAAGGCACGTGAACTGTTTTGATAAAATGCCTCAAAGAAATGTGGGCTCATGGAATGCCTTGATGCAGGATATGCACAATATGAATTTGTTGAAAATGCACGTAATTGTTTGATAGAATGCCTCGAAGAGATGTGATCTCAAGGACGGTGCCCGATTCTTGTGTCATCGATTCAAGTGATTTTTAGTTTTACGCATGTAAGTAATGGAGGGGCTCTTTGAGAAGGACCATGTTTTTGGTGTTTTGTGGAAAACAAATAGGTTTGCACACAGTGGAGGTCTCCTCGTCATTTATGAACATGTCATTTCGTTGTTTCAGTCACATCATCATCTCGAGGACACTCCTTGCCCGTGCCAAAAGAGGATCTTGGAAACAGAGGTATGGACATCTACCAAAGCAATATAGAGAATGGACTTTTGTCGATGATGTAGTTCAAGTGCCCTGTAGACATGTATGCAAAATTTGGAAGCATTAACAATGTACGTGAACTGTTTGAAAAAATGTCTCATGGAAAAGCTTTCATCACTTGCCTTTAGGTTTGGTGTTGTAATGGGATTTTTGCTTGCTAAAAATGGGTTGTTGGTGCTTTATATTTCCATTAATCTATTCAAAATGTATTATGGAGATGACTAGGAGGGTCTCTTTGAAGCTATTACAGTTATGGTCTTGGAGGTTCCTCATGGCTCTTTTTGGAAGAGTTGGTGGAGGAATTTACACCAAAGCAGCAGATTTTAGCACTGATCTTCTTGGAAAGGTTGAGAGGAACATTCCCGAAGATGATCCATATAACCCTATGGTGAGATTGAATTTAGCTTTAATCCAACATAAAATAAGATAAACATGAGCGACTACAAATTGTCAACCTCTATGTTTATATATATCATTTATTCCTTGATTTACATGGGTTGGTATTTATCATAATATTTTCGTTGTTGAAATGTGTCTACGTTATTGTTGATAATGTTGGTGATAATGTTGGAGATATTGCTGGGATGGGATCATATCTATTTGGTTCCTATCTTTGAATCTTCATGTGCAGCTCCTTGTTGTAGCATCAATTTCATCATTTAGAACCTCTCATGATTTACTATCAATGTCCTACCCATTACTCATAAGCTCAATGGGTATCATTGTTTGCTTAATCACAAATTTATTTGCCACGACATATTTGAGATCAAGGTTGTGAAGGAAATTGAGCCTACATACAACAAGGTTGCATTGATGGGTAGGTACAATTTTTACTTAATTGTTCAGATTTGTTTCATGTTTCATCTGAAATTATTGTTGCTCTTAAAATCCAAATGGGATGATAGTTGGATATGTATCCAAAATTCAAGTTACTCAGGATGGATATACTCAATGAATTGCCCTCAAGTGGATGGGCTGCAGTCTGAATCAGATTCAAACTCATTTTCAAATTAGTTAGTGCTACATGTCATGACATATATATCTGGACTATATAAATGGTTGTACTTGATGGGGGAGTATTAAGAATGTGATGTGCACTTTTTAAAAAAATGCTATACTTGCATGAGTTTGTAATTATGTTTTTAAGTTTCCTTTACAAGTGCAAAAAGATGCAAAAAGAAATTATGTTCCCTTAATGCTCTGACTTTATGTGGCGCAATCGCGAGTGGTTCTTTGAACAAAGTGTGCCTACCATGGTCTGGCAAAAATTTAGATTGGAATGTTGGGTTTTAATTTTATTTGAACTTTTGTTGTCCTTAAGTTTACATCTTTGAGATGATCCCTGTGTTCCTTCAGTGAATTTTGGTTGGATAGATTTGGTTCGCACTCAATCATCTGAGTGGCTACCCTTCTTTCTCTAGAGCATCTACTTGCTTTTAATCTTATCCTGATCTCTGACTTTTTGTTTGCAATGTAGTGCGAGTGGAGTGGCCCTCAATTCTAAATTGCCAACTTTGTTAAATTTAATACAGAAATTATATGCATATGGTAATGCCCAGATACCTTTAGTCTACATCCTTAAGGTGATTTGTGTCTTTCTTGAGTGAATTATGGTTGGGTAGATGCGGTTTGCTTATTCATGCGATTGGATACCTTGGTCTTTCTAGAGAATGTCCTTGATTTTAGTCATATACCGAGCTTGCCTATTTTCTCGTAGCAATGTTGTGTCAGTGGACAATGTTCAGATGTCATAATATCAACAAAATTCTTGCTCTAAATGCAAATTTTGTTTATTTAGCAAGAATTTTAAAGCATCCAGTTCATCTTCACTGGAAGAATATTTTCTCAGCAAGAACGTTTCCCTTTCTCCATTGCATTGTCTTGGAAAGGATCTTCTCCTGAGATGGAAGATAGAGCTGCAGACCAATTACAATACTCAATTGTGTTGCCAAAGGGCAACATAGTGCCAAGTACAAAGGTTGTAACAATTTTCAGGCCAGGGACCTTTACATTTGATGTTTTATATGCTGATCCATCTCAAGTTCAAAGCGCCTCAAAGGATTAGCTCATACACGGTATGATTTCCAATATCAACTAATATGATGCAATCATTGTCAATGCAGAGTTCTATCTTGTAAAAATTGTAGTTACTTGCATAGACTGATAAATAAAATAATTAGTTTGTGATGTTGATGTAGTGTTGGAAAATGCTACTTTGTCTTGTTACTTTGGAAGTTACGAGTTTTTCATATGTAGATATTTAAATATGTATAATGTCTCGTGTAACACTATTAAATATTATTTGTGGCTGAAGGTTTCCTGGTTCTTTGAGCATTTGTATTTTAAGATTATTCAGAAGTCAAAAATTTGGAGATCCAAGGAAACATGCATTTAGAAATTCTACTCTTGTCTTTTGCAGATTGGACAACATTCTTCTATTTCTGCAGATGATTGAAGAAGACGAAGTGGAAGTCTCTGTTACAACTGTGAAAGAGAATGTTAAAGAAGAAAAAGGGACTGTTGCGATGGAGACAGATGATGGTCAAAGCAATGGTGTACCTGAAGTTGGTGAAAATGTTGACGTTAATATGCAGGAGACCAAAAATTCTTCTGAACATTCATCAGCAGGGACTACTTCTGAGAATGGAGCTTCAGAGATGGAGGATAAGACTGCCCAGATGGAGACTGAAGCTAAGGTGTGCTCTTTAATGTTATGCATGTTTGTGTCTTTCTTCATGTTTTCACACAATTAATCTTTACACAGATAAATACATTGAATAAAAGTTAAATTGTTCAAACCTATTAATCATTGGATAACATCACACAATATTAAAGAAGGAAAGAATGTTTGCTTCAGTCACTAACCACCTCCGGTTCCACATAGAATCAATTTGTATTTTGTTTGGCCTATTTGCCACATGGAATTTGTTTGGGTTTCATTTGGTCGAACAGTCCTCCATGGGCCCAAAATAATTCAGGTACCATTCACAATATTGTGAACTATGTTCCATGTCAACCACGCAAAAAGAGCTTATTTAATCTATGTCTTAGAGAAGATCTAAACACCATATACTAAACAATCTCTACCTTCACAGAAACAATAAAATATGAACCTAAAAATGCCTTACAAGCCCGATTTGGCTAAACCTCATAGGCTTTTGTGAAGGTTCTCAAAAATATCTTAATGCACTGCAATTCTCTTTTAATTGATACAAGTTGGAGATAACCACTCTACAGTCACAATTTCATTACCAATATCAAATCTGCATATGCAAACAATATCAAAATTAGCTAGCAAGCAACAACTAGATAATTCCATGATGCATAACTTAAGGACATAACATCACAAACGAATCTATTGCCTTGTAAGCAACAACTAGGCTAATTAGCAAGTAAATGACACAGTCAACAAAAAATGAAAAATAATCAAAACACTGATTTCTACCTCAAAGCATGGACTGCCCTTATCAGTTTACACAAACATATCTACCACCCCAGAATACATGCAAGATAACACATTCTCTATAGAAACCTGATGCTCATAAGAGAAAAAGTTAACACCCCTTCCTCATAAGTAGATATAGTTGTCCTCTAATCCTCACATCAATAAGGGAACTCGCTTCCTCAATGAATTGATGTACATTTTATTTTATAAATTTATGATCACACATCATAAAACAATGGCATACCATCCATTGGATAATGGAATAGTGGAGGCATTTTAAAATCTTCGAGTAGCACACTAAAAAAGATATAATATTTTGGAAGGAAAGGTTAGGATTAAAAAATTTCAAATGCTTATATAGGTGTATAGAATTATCTACAAGAGATCAAATAAGGCCACCCCTTTTCAACTCATTTTTAACACGAAGTAGTGTTGTCTATTTAATTCATGATAAACTCCTTAAGAACTACATATATTGAAAAATTAGACAATGAATCCTCTATCATAGAGTGACTCACCAAACTTGTTCAACTTAATGAACAAAGATTGCACACATGATGGAGCCAAGGAGTGAAAAAAATATGATCAAACTTTTGGCATGACAAACATATCAAAAATAAAACTTTTCAAAGGGGAAATTTGTTACTTTGTGATTCAAAGTTCATACACAATCCTATAAATTTATAAACACATTTTTGGGACCATATGAAATTCATGAGATATTTCCCACAAGGACATGAAAATTGAGAAATTTAAATGGATAAATCTTACCATATCACTTGATTAGAAGTAGGGTTAAACCCTACTACTAATAAAGGTCATGTTTGTAAATGAATAAGGTTGATGTAATAGATGAGAATTTATTTAATTCTCGAGTTTTTCTTTCATGAAATTATTATATTAAACACACTATTTCATGCGTTGTTTTCTTTCTTGAAATTATTATATTAAACACATTATTTCATGCATTGTTTTCTTCCATGAAATTATTATATTAAACACATTGTTTCATGAATTTGGTTAAACATTATTTTCATTCATGAACTTTCTCTCATACATTTTAATGTTGTCAACACAAATTTCTCATAGAATTTTTCTCCAAAGGATCATTTATAAGAATGTATTCGTAGAGGACCTCGTACAATATTTATTTTAGGGGTGGGGAATGGCATGCATGCTGAAGTATAAAAAAATGAAATATTCATGATTCATATGTACAGGTTTTGATAATACAAAGGTGAAGTATCAATTTAGTGCGGGTTGCACTAGAACATGGTAGGTGTTTGGAACTTGAAAATTTTTGTAGAAGGAAAAAGGCGTTTTCTGCATGTAGGAAAAATAGACAAGGCGCGGGAAAAAAGTTGAGTGCTTACGGGTTGAAATTTAAAAAGTTAGAAAACGTTTATGAACAAAGGCATATAGAAAATTGGAGTACGTGGGAAGGAAGGGAGTGGAAAGAGAAGGTGTTTATATGAAAGATATAGGGAAAGAAAGAACACAGAGAAAGAAATTTTCACAAGGAATACAACACAACCTAGGATTGTAAGATACCTAACGCATATAAAGGGATGAGGATAAGGAAACACATATCCACAAAAATTTGGTTCACACATGCAGATTTATGATATCATCGCCAAGTTAATTCAAATTTTTTTTGAAAAGGGTAAGATGATGAGGAGTGGGGATCAACTAGAAACCACTTGGTAATAAATGCAATTAGTTAAGAAGTGATATTTCATTCATGTGAAGGGAGTAAATGTGACCTCGTATACCATTTATCGGGGGTATGAATAGGGAGGAGGAACTCATGTCATAATTACTTTTATTATTTTGGTGAAACTCGAGGTTAAAGATAAAATATAAAATTGTTTTTAAAATTGATACAAAGTAGAGACACAATAACCTTTTTTCCTCCATTTTTAAAGGATTCAAGATTAATATTGCACAAGGAATAGTGATAAAAGATAAATTAAAGTATGGGTTGTAAGTTTAAATGGATTCTCGCTTCAAGCCTTGACAGAATTAAGACGAGGGTCAAGGTCTTCCAATAGAGATGAAGAATTTTAGGGAATTGAACTACCCCATGATGATTCAACAAGGTTTTCAAACTAAGTGATTGGATAGATCTAGACAGGGGAGGAACGTGAGATTAGTTCTATGGAATAGTTGAGTTCTTCAAGTGATCTAGTTTGAGTGATTCAGTGACTCAATGTTAGGAGAAGAAGAGATAGAAAAAATATAATTAAAGAGATTGAGGAAGATGAATCCAAAGAATAATATAATGTATCTACTCAAACAAAGAAGAAGCACACATGCACTATGACACCTACTAGAAGGTGTAGAATAAGGAAAAATAAATTACACCACTTCCGACATGAACTTAGAAATGCAAAGACCTAGACTTTGTCATACGTGAAGAAGATTGGAAGAACATGGTGCACATGTGTAAAATAAAAATTTATAATCAACATGCACGTGGGCTTGAAGCCACATTATCACAAGACTATATGTTATAAAGAGAAAAAACACAACCATGAGAGGAATTATCTTTGATGATAACATAGAGAAAAACCTTGAGAAATTTTTATTCTGCAATAATGCAAACTTCTATATTTTAAATATCTAGAAAATTGGTGTAAAATTTGTTATCACTTAAACATGATTGGTAATTCTACGTCATGAGAAGAAGAATGAGAATAGCTACCATGTGCATCAACAATTCAACTAGTTTTGTTTATATATGGGTTGGCTCGGTTTAGATGTATTTGATGATAAAGAGGTCAAAAATTGGGGACTTGTTGAAATACAAGAAGGGTGGTGTGCATTACCTATAGTAAAAATTGTAGATCCAAAGTGACAAGGGTGTGGCACACCTTCTCACCTATAATTTATCTAGTACTAAAATATGGTTCGCTATTAACAAAAAAAAAAATCACATTATACATAAAATAGATAAAAGCATGCACTAAAATGTCATACAATACATTTATGAGAGCATCAAACAGATGAAAAACTCATGCAAAATATTTAAGGAAAGATTATATAGGGCACAATTCTAATCATGTTGATCTTAAATGAAATTTGGGTTCTCGATGGGGATGGGAAACCAACATGAAAATACCCCATATCTAATAATTCACATAAAGATAGCTACAAGGAGTATTTTGGGTTGACTACCCTCACCGAAGAATAAAAATGCGAGTTGGATAAATAGCTAAGGCACTTGATAAAATCATTTGAAGATGAATAGTGTGTGCATAGAAAAATACTCTATTTGGTGAAGGGAGAGTAAATGTTCACTTTGATGCAACACTACTCTCTAACACACAACACAATACTAAATAGTGAACTATATTTGTGGGAAAAAATACCTTTTCCTTCACTGTGGAATATTTAGTGTAATCCATCAATCGGATCAAAGATGAAAATAAATTACAATTTGACCAGCAATAATATAGGCACTCAAAATTGAAAATTCACTCTTTGACACTACTAGTTTGGGCAATGAATTCTTACTAAGATAAATTCAACATTCTCATTCCCACTAAGCATAATCGAGGTATATTGTTTAGTTTGTTTATCCTTGAACAATGACATGTCTTCAATTTATGAGATTATAATACACAAAATCCATAGAAAATATCAAGTATAACTTCCAAACTTTATATTTTATGTGTTTCAATCCATATTCAAGTTTATATAGTTTGGTCAAGAAAGTATATCCATTCCTAAAGAACTTATACGGTATTGGACTAAATTTTCCTCTAAATTTACTTTTAAATTCTGTCTTTTGTTGGGTCTTCTAATCTCTCCGGTCAACCTTTCTTAGATAAATCATCTACAAAACCCTACATAAGCAAATAAACACTACCTTACTTCGATAACCTAGATATCATATGGAACTAGTCTTATCCAAAATTCACTCCTCAAGGTAATTTTGATAACATGTACCAAATTCTTCAAATCGAGCAAGTAAAATTTATTCAAGGCCCAAAATCGTGTTTTTGGGGTCCCCTCGGGCTTCTCTCTAAAGGAAAATCGAGAAAAATGGAAAAAAAAACGAAAAATGGGCTCATTCGGTGTTTTGTGGAAAAATCAGATATTTTTGTCTCGGGTGGTCCGCAGGACAATTGGGACGCCGAGACGCGCGCAGGACGCAAAGTGAAATGGCCGCAGGTGGTGAAAATCGGCAAAGCGGAATTTTTGTTTCGCACGGCCTGGGACAACCAGACAAAAGTATGCACGGATGTGAATTGGTCGATTTACTACAAGTTAGTTTATTGCGGGTGGCATGGAGATTTTTGTTAGGGACAACCGGGACAAAAGTACACGTGGGACACGCGAAAGGCGAAATCGTTGCACAAGGAGTCAAGCTAAGTTGATGCGACGGATGCAAAAGTCAACGCCCTCATGGTCGGTCAATGGCCGGGCGCGCAAGGACAAAGAAGGCTCGAATCAGCTGATGTGGAAGAATGTGTCCAGGCAGTGGGACACGTGGACCCGATTTTGCCGAAATAGCCGCAGAAAGAGAAAAGTCAAAGTTTGACCTCCCGAACTTCAAACGGCCATAACTTTTGACTCGAGCTCCGATTTTCATAAAATTGGACTTTTTAGAACGAGCACGATGTCCTCTACATCAAAAAGACAAGATTTATTAATTTTAATGAGGGTAGATATATTTAAATAGAATAAACATATTCGGATCTAGTCAATTAATGCTCATTCCCGTCAAATGACAAAAAATGCCTAGTAGACCCAAAATAGTTGCTCGCACTCAGAAGGTCATAAATTTTGCATTTATCAACAAAATCACATAAAATTGGTACCATTGGAATCATGTATCGAGCCACGATGCACAACAATCAAGAAATTCTATATTTGATGAGAAATCAATATGGATTTTTCATAAAACGTGGTCGGGTTCATGATAGTGTTTTATTTGGTAGTTGGGAGTGCAATTAAGAGGCATGGTCATCATTCTTTCTCTACTGCAACACCTGGGACAAGTATGGGGAGACTTTGCAAGTAACATACAATCATTTCACTCCATTTAATGCCTCTTACAAGTGGTTGAAGGATAGATTTCAGGATTTCCATTTTCCCCTTTTCTCTCTTCTCATTCTTCTATAAATTGGAGTGTTGGGCTCATTGAAAAGGAGGTAGTTTTGTTGTAGCAAATCTCTATCAAAATGTATTTGTGAATCCAATTTCTACAGCCCTCGTAGTGGACTCCTTGCATGGTGATCCAGGCCCTTATCTTGTAATAGATTGAATTGTGCATATCATGAAGCAATAAAATACAAGTTTGTGGATGCATCTTCCCCTGTTGTGTTTGTTTGCACTCTTCTTGCCCTTTCAACCTTCATTACAAGAACATTGTGTCTATATTTATGCTCTTTCAAGGATTCATTATTGTGCATGTATGAAATATTGTTGTGAATGCATTTGCAGATTGTGGAGAACTATTATCACCCCTTCTAGTATGCATTTTACTTCTATTTTTCACACATTGGAAGACTACTCTCACACCCTCCTTTTTGGTGTATCACCGCTTTAGTGTAGGCTTTCATTTTCATGCATTCTCTCTCCTTGGTCCCTTGGAAAGTTAAATTAGAACAGTTAGTTTACCCTTGCATTAGAGTAGATTGTAGGTGTAGTTTATGAGCAAGAACCAGCTTTCTCTGGAGGTCTATCTCAAGTAGCAAGTCCCACAACTTGGAGATAGTACCCATGTTATCCAATCACACCGTGAGCTCAATTATATGCACTTGTGTAAACATAAGGGTGTTGTGATTCGGTGATAACAACTATATTGATACTGATCGCTTCCAACACTTGAAAAATGCACCCAAAGCTCCTAAATCTCGAAATAACACATCTAGAGTCATTCTCGAATCAATATATATAAGTTTTAAGCTTCTTTTCTAGGTCAATACAATAATATCTCTCATTTAAAAGTACTCAAACATACCTTCCCAAACTATCTTAGCAAGAGCTAAGTCAACTATAGCATCGTCAAATATGGTTATCAAAATTAGTTGCATCCATTCAAATATCACATGTTAGGTGGAGGATGATGTGTGGTTTGAGGCCTCTTTAGAATATTTCAAATGTTATCGATCGTGGGGTACCCAAAATCCAACTAAATTTTGTTTTGCAGGTCTTTTCTTCCACAAATAGGTTTTGAGATTGCGAGAGGGTTATTCAGGAGATTTGTAGTACGATCATAAATTAGATTTTTATAATGGCATATATTTATAGAAAATGGACACCGTATAAAAGTTACAAATCCCATAATTGAGTAGGTCCAAAACCATATGGTGTAACCAAGATAGATTTGTATGGTCCTACCCCATTTTCATTTCCAATCACAATATCTAGAACAAAGTTTTATCAAGTCTAGATCTTCTTGTTCATGTAGTGCATCCTCCCAAAATTTCTAGAAACATATATACCCAACTAAATGAAATCATTCCTTTGTGTCTTCAAGATCACATCTTATCTATCATATTTGGTATAAATATAAAATATTTATTATAATTGTGGTAATTAATGTGGGAATTTAATTAGTATGAACAATCTCCTATTACTAACCCTTACATCCCTTAGTGTACTAATTCATTAAAATCAGTTAGGTTTCATACTAAATCTAATTAGGATATAAAAAATTTGAACCCCTCTTGTGATTCAATCTTGTCATCAACCCTAGTTTCCTTAGGTTCATCTTCTTCCTTATAAGTATATGTTACTTATTTATCACATATTATTTCGCATTGCACGTGATTTATCTATATGCCCTTCTAGCATAGTGTTTGGTTTACCAAGTAACTCCGTTGAGCATACCGAACTTTCTCCTCTCCTTGTAAGCATTGTAGCCTCATAACTTACTCCCTATTGTATATTTCTATCAAATAATATATTATTGACCATGTTAATAAGGTATTGCTACATAAAATTGACAATATTAGTGAGAATTATTATGATTATGACCATGTGATAATGTCATGGATCATAAACAAGTGGAACTTGTATCTAAGTTTAGTGAATAGATTTTTCAAAATCCCAACCACATTTATCCTATTATCAACATCCCTCTAGATACTAATTTTTCTTTTGATTATAAATATATCGAATAATCCCTTGTTGGGTACCCTTAACCCTCTTCTTCTCTACCAACATATGTTATTCTTACATTTGTGGTGCATATCTCCTGAGTGTGCCTAATCTTTCCATGAACAATTTTTATATGCCTCGTATTGCAGCAACTATTTCTACTACACATCATATATTCACTCCTAATGGTTTTCACACTTCTTCAACTAAAATGAAAGCTCTCAAAAACATTATTCATACTCTATAAGATTAAATCTTACAATTATAACAAGGTGTATCTTCTTCTACCAATGATATTGATTCTACTTAGTTACTTCATAATCCCTTGTACCTAAAATGGTTTTTTAGTCTTTTCCCATTGGTTTTGTTTCTTGTAAAATAACTACTTATGATGGTAAAAGAGAAACCTCTAAGAATCTTTTTCTTTCCATGTGGTTTGTTTTAATTACACTTCACATGAGATCTTTCTCACTAAAATTTTCCCTAAGAGACTTATTGACTTCACCTTGCAATTATTATATTTCCTCCCCACACTCGTGTGCTCTTTCACCACTTTGGAAAATTATTTTTGGCTCAATTCTCTATTAACATTGGGGACAAAGTTTTTTTATCCATGCTTCTCTATTATATTTTGTGATATAATACCTTTCTTACAAAAATGATAAATATCCTAGTCAATAATGAACTTTAAGATCTTTTCATCCAAATATTGTTATCACCTTTGCATGAATCATTCCCATTTGACAAATTATGATATTTTGACCATATCTACCATAAACTCAAGGATTTTAAAGCTAAGTCATTGCATATGAATAATCTCAAGTATGTGTTTAGAACTCTTAACACCCTTAATGTTAAGTTTTTAAGTAAAACCACATTCAAAGGCAAATTTAATGATACTAAGTTTACTTCTAAGGATATTATCAATGTTGCTTCTCAACCAAGTTACAACTCCATAATTCTCACTAAAATTTCACCCACTTACCTCATGCTCCACATATTGTATTGAAACAATTATTTGAGTGTAGCCTTGTGTCTATCCCTCCGTCATTTGAGGTTCATACATGAGTTCCTCAAAGTAATAATTTTGATACCAATTCTTGTTATGATTATCATCGATTTATTACTCACTTCATTAAAATATGTCTTAAGCTCCATCATATCATCCAAGATTTTATAGACTCCCATGCCATTGAATAGGATGAGCCCACAAAACCTTCCATGTCAATTAATGATAATGTTAAACTCAAAATCTTCAATGATCCACTCCCTAAGCATAATAATGAAAAACATACCTCTGAAGTGCATAATACTTATCATGTGGTGTCATCACTTCTCTCATGATCACCTCTTAGATGGAGTGATTAGAACTATCACTTATACCTCATCTTAAACGTCAATCATTACTTTTGATGGCTCTAATATAGATGACATACTTGTTTTTAATACTTTATCCATCCCTATATCTATCAATCAATTCCATATATGTGGTTTTTGGTTGATGCTCACAATAAATATAATTTCTAAAATCTCATTTTTCTTCAATCTTTGTACATTTCTACATGGAATCTGAAATTTGATAGAAATCCTCGATGTCAATGTATTACTCTACCCATCACTTTTGGTTCTATCACTACTTCATCTTCATTATTGATTTCTCCTACTCTTAGTTTTTGTACCCTATGTTTGGGTCTCCCTTGGCTACATGCTCTTATATATATATTCCTTTTGTTATCTATGAATGCGTTAAGTTTCCTCATAACTAGCAGGTTGTCACCATTTGAAGTATTCCCTTTGAGGCTTCTAATCTTGGCTTTCTTAGTCATCTATCTACAACTCCTATTCTTATGCATAGTGTATATTTGGATAGGTATTTAGTTTTACACAATGTCCATCATAGGTCTATCCCTCCTAGTTCTCCCTATATCCTTGGTATTACCCGCTACTTATCATAGTTTTATCTATCCCGGGTCTCTTTATAGGACCCTAGCTTCACACACCACCTCTCACAAATTTAGCTCTTCTAGGTATCCTAATAAGAATATATCTGCACACACATCCTCTCATATATCTATCTCTCCAAGGTCTCTTGATATGCCTCTATTTGCACACACATCGCTCATGGCACTAGCTCTTCTAGGTCTCTTGATAGGCCTTTAATACTACACACCGCCTCTCACATCTCTATATCTTAAAGGTCTCTTCCATGCATAGATCTGGCTCTCCTAGGTATTATGATAGACTATGAATTTTATATAATATTTCTCATTGCTCTTCCCGTAATAGAATGCTATCTAGGGTTTGTAATGTACATACTCTCTCCTACATGGCTTCTACTACCCATGGTATGTCTAGGAGTAATCATTCTTCTAGCCCCTTATGAAGGTATTTTCTTCCCACACTCCTCATACATATTCTTCATCCCTCATTATTTTTATTGTAAATGTTCCATTTTTATACCCCTTGCATTTGAGTCAGCTCCTTCCACACAATCGATGTCTAAGCCTATATCCCCTTCATCATTTTATCCACCTCATGTGGAGGATCTGTTGATAGCTTAATGTTTCCCCTCTTTCATGTACATAGATAAACACTTTGAAAATACAAAATAATGATCTATACACTTTACTTGAGTTGTTCACACTTTGCATGATACATGTTATTTATCACTTTGGTTTAATATATAGCATGCTTCTTTACTCGTTTACACATGTATTCACATGGTGCTTTGAGCATGATGTAGGACTTACACAAAGTGGTATATGATGATAGGTGTTGGATGACCCCTTTACTCACACTTTCTATATATCTAGGGGCATCCATTTTTACTACATCCAAGTGTTATTGTTCCATAATAGTTACTTTATACTTCCTCATTATACTTGAATGCATATATTGTGTACATGTTATCTTTTTAGTTAATAGGACTAACAAATGTGTCTTGTATGGAATTGACATCTCTTTTGTTACATATCTTCACCTATATTATCTACTATATCATGTTATCATATGTTGACACTCTTATTTCATGCCTACTTGTTTTACACATATGTATTATTATTTACTTGTTTTCATTTCTTGTGGCCTATGTGCCTTGATTGTCTTGTGACACCATGGGTGTCCCATGTTTGGAATTATTTTTGTATTTTTTAATCTTTCTTCCTAATTTTTAAAGCCTAGATGCATTGATTATCTAGTGACACTATGTGTGTCCCATGTTTGCAGATTTATGCCTTTTGTGTGACATTGATTACATACTTGTGATATTTGATTTCACTTTTGTTGTACTTTTATTCTCCCGCGTAGATTTGTAATATTGTTGGTATCATCTATACTAATTTGTCTATTGTTATCATTGATTTTATTCATGCCATGGTTTCCACTATATGTAAATACCTTCCTTTTTATAGGTATAGGTTTTTCATGGTGGCCACCTCTTCAACATTTTACACTCTCGTACGTTTCTTTGACATATAGTCATGTGAACACATATTTTATTTTGAGCTAAGCACTTAACATGGTTTTTGCACATGCCTCAAAAGAAGGGAAATTCATCTAAGTATATTCAACACTTACATAAGACATAAGTAGAATTCTCGATATGATACAGGTAAAAACATGGTACATGTACTAAGAAATCTAAAATGACATGTAAATTTAGATGAAATGCACATATTCAAAATTGTACATATTAGTCAAGGTTTTTGGTATGGTCCTCGACATTCCCATAATTTTTTTCCCATGGGGAAAAAACATCAAATTTCTTAGTAATTTTATATTTCTAGCTACAAGATTAGGTTTTTGGCACAATTTAGAGTTAGCTCACTCAATTCAAATCAAGATACGGGGCATGAAGTACTTCACTCCTTCACCATAGAATTCAATTTCTACTATAGTTTCAAGAATCCTTGAGGCATGAGTTTCCTTCCTCTATCAAATTTTTAGTACATTATAGTTTTTATTCAATTGTAGGGAACATGGGAAGGGCGTGAGAGCACATATTCTCTTTTATATTATGTTTCCTTGTTTACATAATTAGGATTAGATTCATTTGTAGTGGTGTGTTCTATTGGGTTATGTAATGTGTCAAAGTGGTTAAGCTCTTCATAGGAAGACTTTCCTTTCCTCTTGCACTCAAAGGGGAAGATATCAAAGTTCCTAAATAACTTTAATACCTAGTCTTCTTCCTTAGTGGGGTGTTTTTCACTCATTCTTCTTATTCTCTCATTTGCATTCCATGTTGGTTTGCATGCACCTAAAAATATATTTTCTCCTTGGCATAATTAGGGTTTGATCACCCTAATCCTTTGGCAAAGTTTAGTAAGTTTAGCAAAGAAAATCTTCAATTAGATGCGAATCATGGGAGTTTCTTCCTATGCAAATAAGAAGGTGTATTAATCCCTTGTTTACATCTCTTTCATTTCATTCTTATGGAAATGAAAATATTTAATGGTACACTTACATATTGAGTTAAAGTGTATTTTTTTATCATGGATATTAACTACACTCTATGTGCGTTGGTTTCATCATAGAGCATACCAATGCCAACAAAAATGTGATTATACAAAAAAAACACTCTAGTGAAGATAAAGTGTGCATACAAACTCATTTAATTTTTCCTTTAAGTGTATAATTTCATATTACAATTAAAGGGGGGAAAATGTAGACACTTAAATTTGGCAATTCACTCTTTGACACTGCTAGTTTTGACAATGCATTCTTGCTAAGATAAATACAAACTTCTCATTCCTTCTTATCATAATATGAGCTCTCTTATTTAGATGTTTTATCCTTTCACAATGAAATGTTGTCAAATTATGATAGTAAAATGCACAAAATCTATTGAAAAACATTAATTAGTAACTTTTAAACTTCATATTACATGTTTTCCTTCCCTATTCAAGGCCGTATAGTTTGGTCAAGAAAGTATATATCATTTTGGATAACTTGTACATTTTGGACTTAAAAGTTCTCCAAATTTTCTTTCAAATTCATATCTTTTGTTTGGTATTCTAATATCTCTAGGTCACCCTTTATTAAATAAATAATCTACGGAACACTATATAAGCAAGTAAACACTACATCATTTGTTGGCTTGAAATTCCTATAGAGCTACATTGATACACTCACTTCCAATGACTTACAAAAGGCATTCAAGGTTCCCTAAATTATAAATATCATATCTGCAATCATTAGGGAAGTAATATCCATGGGGCTCAATAGTATTTCCAGTCAATACAATAACCTTTCTCATACACAAGTAGTCAAATAAACATTCTCCAAGTATCTTAACAAGATTCAACTCAACTCAAGAATGGTCAAATATGGTTATCAAAACTAGTTGTATTCATTCAAATATCAAATGCTAGGTTGATAATGACATGTGGTTTGAAGCCTCTTAAAATTAGTACCAATTTTTGTGGTGCATGAGGTTTCCCATAACCAAAAATATTTTTACGGGACTTATAATCCATGGCTAGTATTTGACCTAATGAGCAAAGTATTTAGAGATATTTGTAATAGAGAGATAGTTATAGGAAAGCGATAGTGTACATAATTTTTATACCCCAAAACTAAGTACGTCAAAAATCATATAGAATGGTCAAGAGCGTATATCAATACTCCTAATAGATTTGTACAGTCCTTATCCAAGTTGATTTCCAATCACGGTCTCCATTACAAATCTTAATCAAGTCTATATCTCCCTATTCCTATAGTGCATCCTCCCATAAATTTCCAAAAACAACTATAATTATATAAGTGCACTTAATCCTTATCAAGGGATAACTATCTACATAGAGCAAGGGACTGCATTCGGGCTCATTATTCCGTATACACATTACATAGGAAAAGGGAGTTCATTCTATTCCATCCACCATTTGCATTTTTTCTAGATATTACCCACTATCTCTACATCGTTGGCACTATGCTGACCTAGGGACATTATAATATACATAATCACATAGAACTACATTGGGTTTGAGATGTAGTGCAACGCTTAGTTGTAAGTCCACCATTGTGGCGGTTCAAGACAGATCGACCCTTTCATATGCATCTTTCTTTTTTAGGGATTTCATGTTTTGTTTGGGGTTTTGTAGGTGATTCTTCCAGTGTAGGTTTATCAAAAGTCCAATGATCACATAGTGACATCCACACGACCAAATTTGAATGATTGCGAAGACTAAGAACCGATTCGTAATCGATTCGACTTTTTTCGCACTGTGGTGCCCAGATTGCGAAACCAAGGTGCCCTGTGGCCCCATCCTTCTCCAAGTGCCCTGGCCCGCGATTTTCCTTCACCGTAATTTTATTATGTTTGTTATGACTCTTTGCTCCACCATTCTATCACATAGCTCGAGTCCCGGATCACTACGAGGTAGGTTTAGTTCAAGTAAGTACATTTCCCCTCTCATTTCATTTCATTTATAATATCAAATACATTACATCGAGCATATATATTTTAGTATTTGTCATTTATCATTGTTTTACATTTAATATTTTAATAAAATTATTCATATTTTATGCATCATCCACTTTTATAGTCATTTAGTTAGTTATTTTATAGAAGCTTCACACAAGAAAGTATGACACTATATAGTCGTATACTTGTTCTTTATTATAAGATGTATATGAAGAAGTATGGTCTCAACATTAGCTACACCTTTCACTCTAGGATTAAAACCCCTTTGTATCAAGCTACATTTGTTCATTTGCTATGGAATTGTCAGACATAGGTGGTTGGCCATCTCCTTGTTTTGTAAGTACGCATGAGGTGTGATAATGATTTGGGGTGAAACAATGGATTTCAGGGTTGTTATGTGAGAAATTGATAATATTTAAAAAATTTGATTACTTATTTTTACACAATTGTCCATGTTTTAGTTTTATTTAAAAATATTAGAAGTCACAAGATTTCTTATTGGTGGTTGATGGAGTTCTTCTAAACCATTGGCCTTTTTAAAAATTTTATAGATATTTCTAGTTTTGGAGGAGGCCTCCTTTGTGGCTCAATAGTGGGTTATTACTTTGCAAATACCATCGATTATGAGGTGCATACACCTTCAAACATGTGCTTTCCATATGTTTTGGGTTGCATTAATCTTCTTTCTTATGGACTAGAATCTGAAATTTGAAAATAAAAATGTCGCTTTTGCTAGATTTTTGTTTTCATTTTCTAAATTGTAATTCTCTTCACTCTTTGTAATGACTTGTGGATTTTGGAAATAAAAATTGCTTATTTTAACCTAGAAAGATATTTTTTTACTTAGAGAGTTTCTTCCCCACTCCTTTTATCCATAATATCTATCTATTGAACTAGATTTTATGTCTAACACAAAATTTTGTGCTAAAATAAAATGAAACAAAATCTTTAACTTTAAAGTGTTGAATTCTTTCTTTTCATTGTAGTTTAAAAAAAAAAAAAAACTTGCATATGCCTTCTTCACTTTGTAGCATGGACATGCAATCGGCCGAGAACAACATCAAGATTGTGATAGGTGGTGTTTCTAACTTTCAACCTTTCCTTCAAGTGGTTTCATTGGAACTAGGGCGACCCTTGAAAGGTGTCAACATTAAATTCAATGTTACCCTGTCTAATTGAACTCGCTTTAGAAATATATTGCTTAATGAGGTTAATCAAGCAATACAAAGAAAGAAAATAGAACACATCAATATGTGTGAAGGAATAAGATTTAATGTTGTTTATAGTTGTAACCAACACACTTTATTTTGTTCATATGCTTTGGTGATGGTTGTTTTGACTTTGCGAGCATTTGCATTTTCCTTTTGCACATATAGTTTAATGTAACACAATCATATCATGAAAACTCATTATTAATCGTAGTTCGATTGGACTTCAATACTTGTCCATGTTACAACATACCATTTTATATTTTAAGAATATTTTAATTATATATTGAGGCAGTCTTACATACACAATGTGATCAATTAACCTATATGTTGTCATAAAGAAGATGGTCAGATCCATTTAAAAATAACATGCGATTCGTTGTGGTAAGGTATTGTTTTATGGAGTTAATTAAAGTAATAAATGTGAAAAATCTATTGCAGCTTATCGATTATTAACCTCCTATCTTGTAAGATTATTTGATCAAAAAATATTGGAAAATAACACAATCAGAACTTCACAAATACAAACACATAAGAAATACCCAACAAGGTGAACACAATATTTTCAGACAATTGTCCCTGGAAAAACCCCGTAGGGAAAACCAGTACTACAGATGAGAAATATATTAAACTTCAGCAAATCAAGAGATACAAATCGCTTGCCTCTTCGCGCAGCTCGACAATCTCCTAATCCTCCTGCTGATATTCCTCCACTGCTATCTCCAACGCTATCACTGCGCCCTTGCTAACACTACAAGACTACTTGCTAACACTGCAAGTTTCTCTAAAAACTTCCTTGTTACAAATGACCCCAATGACCCCCTTATATACTACTCTCGTTGAAAATCAACGGCCGAGATTAATACAAATGAACGGCTGAGATTAAGACAACTCAATAACCATAACAACCTTGGTTATGAGGTGTCACCTAAAAGGAGTCAATATTAGATAACAATTGTTCTTATCCTAACAATATTTGTTTGACAAAAACAACTATTTCTCTAAATTCTAGGCTGTCCAAACTACCCATAACAAATGGATGAGGACAAACAGTTGTCCAAGCTACTAACTACTAAGATTAACACTCCCTCTTAGCGAGGAAGTTGTTCTGCATGACACCCAACATCTCTCTGAAGAAGATGAATTTTGCCTTCCCCAATGCCTTTGTCAGAATGTCTGCTACCTGCTGATCTGTAGGTACAAACTGTAGCTTAACAACCCCGCGCTGTACACAATCTCTGATGAAGTGATACTTGATGTCTATATGTTTTGACCTATCATGAAACACCGGATTCTCAGTCAACTTGATGCAACTCTGATTGTCGCAGTGTATCACCGTAGTCTCAACCTTCTGACCAAACAAAGCTACTAGCAACTTCCGAAGCCATATAGCTTCACATGTTGCCATGCTAGCTGCTATGTACTCTGACTCTGCTGAACTCAGAGCCACAGACTTCTGCTTCCTGCTGAACCAAGATACAACTCCTGATCCCTGCATCAAACAACACCCTGAAGTGCTCCTTGTCCATTATACTACCCGCCCAATCTGTACAAGATAGCCCATCAACTCCGATTCCTTCACCTCGAGCATATCTAATTCCATACTTGATTGTACCTCGCAAATAATGCAACACATGCTTGGCCATATCCAATGCACTCTCTTTGGCTCAACCATGAACTGACTAAGAGAGTTTACTGCAAAAGCCATATCTCGGCCTGGTGTTGACCAAATACATGAGCGAACCAATTAACTGCTTGATAAGGTGGGATCTACATCTTTGTCCTTAGATGTATCTACCTTCCTCCAATTAGTGATCATAGGTGTAGACATGGCTTTGCAATCCTCCATCTCGAATCTCTTCAAGATTTCAATGCAATATTTCCCTTGACCAAGGAAAATCTCTCCATCTGTCTGCCACACCTCCATGCCTAGAAAATAGTGCATGAGTCCCAAATCCTTCATCTCGAACTCTGCTGCAAGGTCCCTCTTGCAATCCTCTATGAGCCCTAGTGCACCTATAAGAAACAAGTCATCTACATATAGACAAGAATGAGAATCTCACCTCCAACTACCAAGTAGTAGAGATTAGCATCTGCCTCACTCTTCACAAAGCCCATTTCCTGCAAGTAACTATCAATGTGCTCATACCATGCTCTGGGAGCCTGCTTGAGTCCGTACAACGCTCTCTTCAATCTACACACGTGGGTCTCTTTGTTGTGTGCTACAAAGCCTTCTGGTTGTTCTATGTATACCTCCTCTTTCAACTCACCATTAAGAAACGTTGTCTTGACATCCATTTGATGGATCTGCCATCCCATCTGTGCTGAAATTGAGATTACAGCTCGTATAGAAGTATACCTGGCAACTGGAGCAAATGTCTCCTCGTAGTCTATTCCCTCTTTCTGAGAGAACCCCTTTGCCACGAACCTTGCCTTATATTTCTCGATGCTACCATCTGCACCGTGCTTGATCTTATAGATCCAGTGTGATCCAACCACCGCCCTATCTCGTTGGTCTAGGCACTACCTCCCACAAATAATTTTGCATAATTGAAGTATACTCCTTAACCATTGCTTCTTGCCACACTTGATGTTGTGCAGCCTCCCGACAGCTAGAAGGTTCACTATCTACCAACACACTAACTAATGCAACATAGTCATCATACCCGATTGCTGGTTTCCGTTGTCTATCACTCCTCCTAGGAGTACCCACTAACTCCTGAGTATTCTTCTGTGTCTGTTGAACCTCATGGTTCTTGCTGCCAACTGTAGAGGATGAAATATCAACCTCCATGTCTTCTTGATGCATCTCTTCTTGCACTTGTTGCTCCATACTTTGAAAACTCTCTCCTCCTGAGTCTATGCTTGTACTAGTAACTGTACTCGAGCTTTGCTGCCCTTGACTCGATTGAGTGATCCTTGGAGCTTCTGTTGGCTGCTTACTCTGATCATCTACTGGCAAATCTCTAGACCTTCTAAATGCCTTGTCCTCCATGAACTTGACATCACGTCGAACAATAATCCTTCTGGTCCCCGGAATGAATATCCGATATGCCTTAGAGGTTTCACTGTACCCCACAAAGTACCCTCTCTCTGTAGTCTGATCTAACTTGGTACGTGTATCCTTAGGAATGTGACAATATGCCAAACTCCCAAAGATCCTAAAGTGACTGACATCTGGCTTCTTCCCAGTGAATGCTTCCTCTGGTGTCATCTTCCCTAGTACCTTATGTGGAACTCTATTTTGTATGTATACTGTTGTATTGCATGCCTCTGCCCACAGATAATGGGGTAAATCCTGGTCATGCAACATAGCCCTTGATGCCTCTGTTATAGACCGATTCTTCCTCTCAACAACTCCATTCTGTTGCGGATTGTAAGGAACAGTCCACTCTCTCTTGATTCCTTCTCTGGTATAGAACTCCTGGAACTCATTACTTTTGTACTCGCCTCCATTGTCTGACCAAAGAAATTTTATCTTCCTTCCTGTCGAATTCTCCACAAGAGCTTTGAACTCTTGGAAGCGACTGAAAACCTCATCCTTGGTCTTCAAGAAGTATATCCATGTCTTCCTGGAGAAATCATCAATAAAAGTAACAAAGTACTCATACCCTCTGAGAGACTTCGTCGACATTGGTCCACATACATCTGAATGTACTAGATCAAGAACACCCTTGGATCTAGTGTCACTCCTTGGAAAAGATGCTTTAGCAAACTTCCCCAACATGCATCCCTTACATACATCATCGTGCTCTGTGCTCACCTCAGGAACACCTGTCACTATCTCATGAAGTAATTTAAGGGCTCCATGATGGATATGGCCCATCCTTCTATGCCATAGCTCTCCCTGATCTCTAAGATTACTGTTGCTCATGAGTGCCTTAGGAATGTCAAACTGCAGCCTATAAAGCCGACCGCTCCTAACTCCAATAGCTATGGGTGATTTCCAATCCTTGTGCTTGATCAACACATGTGCCCTCTAAAGAGTACATTGTACCCTTTGTCCCGAAGGAGTATACAAAAATCAAATTCATCCCTAAGCCCGGAACATATGCAACACATCATGAAGGGGAATCATCTTACCACTCTCCTCTCGAAACCGAAGGTCCCTTTCCCAACCGAGTTGAGTTTGGACATGTTCCCCATAGAGATTTGGATTCTCGGTGCTCTCGCCCTTATAACTCGGAGAAGTATTCTCTAACTCCGTCATATGATATGACGCCCCACTATCTATGTACCAAACACTCTGTGAGGTTGAGCTAACCATACATGCTATGAGTGCAAACTCATCTTCCATTCTACTAGAGAGCTCATCTGCACTTGCTGAAGCCGCAACTTGCTTCTTGCCTTTCTTTTCATTCTTCTTCCTTTCTGGGCAATCGCTGACATAGTGGCCAAACTCGTGACAACCATAACACTTGATCTTCGAAGAATCTTTCTTCTTCTTTTCACCTTGTGAATTTGATCCTTTACTAGACCCCTTCTTTGCTTTCCCTTTACCCGCTAGGGCAACATTTTCCTATTCCACCTCACTTTTTTGACTCTTATTGTTGGCTCCATTGACAAGACTTAGTCTAAGCTCCTCCTGAGTGAAATCACTCCATAGTCGATCCCAACTCGGTAAGGTGTCTCGTCCATTGATGACTTGAACAAAGACATCCCACTACTTAGTAAACCCATTTAGGGCTATTCTCACTAGCTCGTCATCACTTGGCTTGTCTCCAACAACTGCCAATTCATCCTTGACAAGTCTAAGTCCTGGTGAGGTAACTTCAGACGTCTTCTCCCTTATTCATCCGGGTATTCCTCAACTTTTCTCTGAGAATCAGCTTCCGGTTAGTGGTAGCATTCTGGTACAGATTCATAATGGCATCCCACATCGTCTTCGTTGTATCTAACTCGTAATATGCGGAACAATATGATCCTCGACACCGCCAAGAATCATTCTCGCCTTGGCATCTTCCTTCTTATATGCTAAGAGTTGTGTTTGCATCTATGTAGGTACAGTGTACAAAGCGGTGATCACATATTCCTTGATACCATTCTCTTCCAAAGAATAGAGAAATTCTGGCTTTCCAGACACCAAAATTCGAGGCTCCATCCAATCTAACTTGATCTCTTAAACCTGCTGAGGCCATCTTAAAGGAAAATAATAATAATAATTTTGAAGAGGTTAAACTGGGTTTTATAAACCCTCACTTTCTTTCACCTAGGGTAAATCTCTTCTACCCGAACTTAGCTCTGATACCATGTGAAAAATCTATTACAGTTACTGATTATTAACCTCCTATCTTGTAAGATTATTTGATCAACAAATATTGGAAAATAACACAACTGTAACTTCACAAATACAAACACATAAGAAATACCCAACAAGGTGAACACAATATTTTCGGACAATTGTCCCTGGAAAAACCCCGTAGGGAAAACCAGTACTACATATGAGAAATATATTAAACTTCAGCAAATCAAGAGATACAAATATTGCTTGCCTCTTACTGGCAGAGCTCCGACAATCTCCTAATCCTCCTGCTGATATTCCTCCACTGCTATCTCCAACGCTATCATCGCGCTCGCTTAACACCGCAAGTTTCCTAAAACTTCCTTGTTACAAATGACCCCAATGACCCCTTATATATTACTCGTTGAAAATCAACTACGAGATTAATACAAATGAACGGTGGGATTAAGACAACTCAATAACCATAACAACCTTGGTTATGAGGTGTCCCCTAAAAGGAGTCAATATTAGATAACAATTGTTCTTATCCTAACAATATTTGTTTGACAAAAACAACTATTTCTCTAAATTCTAGGTCATTCAAACTACCCATAACAAATGGATGAGGACAAACAGCTTGTCCAAGCTACTAACTACTAAGATTAACAATAAAAATAAAAGAAAAAAAAACAAATCAAGTAAGATGAAGAATATAAAGACACTTGATTTTGATGTTACCTACCATTTGAATCTTGTTAATTATTTGATTTGGATTAGAAAAAAACTTAAAAATAATATATGTAATTAATTATAGAATCTACAAAAATTAATAATTTGTATTGCATGTGTAAAAAGGCATTTGTTGTAATTAAGCATGAAAACTAATTTCACATTTCTTGTTTGCATATGTTTGTTATACCTTGTTCTTAGTAATGTATTAACTCCTATTAATTTTTTGTTGTATGTAGTGTAGATGCCTTTATGTAAATGTTTGGTATTTGTAGTAGGTGCTCTATTTGGCCAACAAGATGTGATTGTTTCTGGAAGAAAATTTCTTCAAGTTACTTTGGTTTGTCTAACCTCTTTGAAATTGTTTGCATAAGCTATTCCATTTTTATTTTTGCATGTTTTTAACTTTGATTTATGGGAATGAGATGTACCTATGCTTATCTTATATATGCTTTCACAATATTCATCATTACAATAAACTTATTGATTTTATTAAGTAAATTTAAATGATTATTTTGTAGTGAGTTGTATTTGCACTAGTATTCAAATTATTGTATATATTTTCAATAAAAATTTATGCATCAAAACTATAACCTGTTAATCCTTCTTTTAATTTATTTTTTGGATTGGGATTCATTTTTATTATTTAATTTATTTTTGGATTGGGATTCATTTTTTTTTTATCTCTAATAGATTGGCAAGGTATTAGTGAGAGTTATATCATTATTGAAAAGAGTTTATATAATCGTGGGAAAAATGGAATCTTGTTTGCTTCAAAATGGACATGATTATTGTCAATCGCTGGTCAACTACCAAAATGGCATTTCTAACTAGAGCTCTCGTTGCCATCAAAAAAGTTGATATTTGTTTTATATAGTATGTGTAAGATGCTTTTTATGGCTTGCAGAACTCCATTGGATTGGGTGACACCTTTAATAGTCTTCTTATAGTTTAAGCATGGCTTATTTGAATAACTATTGTCACTATAAAAGACATTTTCCCACGATTTTATAGGATATTGTATGCAGAAATGTAATTATATATTTTTTATTTTTTAATTACTCATTTCCACAATATGTATACTTCGTCATGTTCTGTCTCTGATGGTGGAACAATTGATGCTACCAATTCTTTTAAAGCATGTAACTTCTCTTATTGTTGAGAAAAATTTCAATTGATTTTAGCCAAAAGAATTCTTGAAAAGATTCATGAGAAAAAGGGAATCTTATTTTGTAAAAAATGGACATGAGTATTTTGAACGAGCTTATTGAATCAATTAGAGCATCCTGTCCTGAGCTACTCACAAAAGGGAATCATGTTCTGCTCTAATTTTCAGATGAGCTTGTGTATTTTTATATATTGAAACTCCCATGATTTAAAATGTTTTGCTTCTTCTAATGCTTATATTTGTTTTTTGACCTCTTGGTCTATATTTTGTGCCACTATCGGCGCAACCATTACACCTGATGGTGTAATTGCTAGTTTAATTGTATTTTAACTTCCTTATTTTACCTATAACCCTTTTATTTCACCTTGCACCCATATAACTATTAGGTGATTATTTAATAAATCTTTATTTTCACCCTTTCTATATAATTTAAATTAATTATTAATACATGGGAATTTAGTATGTATAATATTCTCTCCATATTAAAAATTGTTGATCTTAGTCGCTCATAGTGCATTTGAAACACATCGCAAACAAAATTGAATAGTCAAATAGATGTGGATATTGACCATTTCAATTTTACATTAAAATTCACTTCTTTAATTCCTTAGTATCTTAGTTTATTTTAATTTATTTATTGATAATTTTTTTTTGTCATAAATTTTGAATACTAAGTCCTATGACCATGATATATGTATTTTAAAAGCACAACATCTAAGTGTATTACTACAAATCTAAAATTGATGTCGAATTTAAATTTATTATTTTAGTACCTATATAAAAGTTTATGGCATTTCCTCAATGCCATTTTTACGTGAATTACGTAATGAAATTTTTGTTTTAATTGTATGGGGCCGTCTCTCCCATGTAGGGCCCGAAAATATCACATTTTTACTATATGTGATTTATATGTTAAGAATGACATTATATGCAATAAAAAAATACAAGCATGATGGGCATCCCCAAACTTGTCGTGCAATGTACATACAATATTTAGTCAATCAATATAGTGGTACCTAACAATAAAATACCTACTCAAATTTTAGTTTGCATTCTATTATATTCCTCTTTTCAAATTAATCTATTTCTATAATTCCTAAATTGTTTCTTGTAGGCTATTGGCCTACGCTTCCATGTGACTCTAACTTTAAACTTAATTCAACATATGGTTTAGCTATTTTAATACAACATTTTCACCATTAATCAAAAAGTAAGTTTGTCAAACTCTTAACATTTATTTCCACATCCAAAATATGCATTGTTCTTTTATAACCCACTCATTCTTATGATTTTGGCCAATAATAACTCACATCCATCTTTTATAAAAATTTACTTGCTATTTTTGTAAAGAATGTCTGGTGGTCACAAAATAATAACCAACTTTTATTAATTATAGAGCAATAAATAGAAGACATATTCATCTTTAAAAATTAATAAAATTGATATTTTCTTAGATTTCATGCGCATTTTGATTCCATCACCATAAACCTATCTCACTCTTGAATACTCATGGGTGGGTGGGTGTGTTTGTGTGTGTAATGTGGAATATAGACATATAAAGAAGAAGCATGTTTAGGTTAATAATCTTGTGATATTTTTACTCATGCGTATGGAATCATAAGATGACTATTATGGGTAGTTGTTAACATAGGAGCATTATTTTAGATGATGAGTACAAGGTAATGAATAAAAAGATTTTATTTTGGTGCTTTAATTCTAGTGTAAGTGCCCATAATAATAAACATATGTATCCATCATGGCTTTTGAAAGGGTGTCATGTTGTATAAAAACATAGATCCTATTACTCTTTTATACCATGTGTGGAATACATCTTATGCTACATATATAACACATCACTTAATATTAGGTTTTATAATGGACTCCATATATAAAGTGACGTGGCTTATAAGTACATTATAAATTGCACCAAGGGGTGTAATGGTCACACCGATAGAGGTAAGAAATGATGTTAGAATAGGGTGGAGTGTTGGTTGGCATTGTTTTTGAATAGTGAAAATAATGGCAACAAACTTCACCAATGGATCAATGACCAATCGACTATTGGTCCATTGGTGAAGTTGGTTTCCATTTTTCAATATTTGATTTTCCATATGAAGGTATTCATGAGTGTATATCTATGAATGCATGGAACAAATTATATTTTTGATGCATTCCAACAATATATAGAGATGACATCAATTATTCCAGTAGACCTAATTGATTTATAGTTTCCTAAAAGCAAAGATTGGATACAATCAAGGATGTAAATAAATAATCTTTTCTCACATGTCATGCTTTGTAGTACTATTCTATTTTGTAAGTGGTCTTGTGCATTGCAAAATAAAAATTACAATGCAAAGAACGAAGCACCTTTGAAATATTTCATTAATATTTGTCTCTTTTTGCATGTTGAAATTGGAAACCCTCTAATATAGTATTAATGCTTATAGTTTATGTTTTTATGTTCATATGTTATCCATAGAGGCACATTTGTGTTAATATCCCTTCTACATGATGAAATGAAGTTCATCATATTTGAAGAGGTTTTTAAAAAAATTGATTCATGAATTTCTATGAAACATACATTCATAAAGTACTAAACATATAGTTCGTGAAATAAAACATTAATACTTATTGAGAGTGTGTAGGCTTGTCTCTATTTGTAGTCAAGGGTGTTTTAACCCATCCATTTCAAGCATATGATCATCACTTGTCACAATTTTAAATTTACCCAATTTGTTTTCCCTCAGTAGATTTAGCTTTGTAATTTTCTACCCACAAGTTGTAACTCTAGAGTCTAAAAATACAAGGTTTAGCCTTTAATAAAATAAAGAGAATGTTTAATAGTGAGAAGCAAAGAAAGAAATTGGAACAAACAAATTATAATGTTGTCAGTAATTAAAATAGTTTCTCTAACAAGGGTAAGAAAATGGGGTTGCCATCAACAACTTGTCATTAAGAACTCCAAAATTCTTGAACAATTCCAATTTAATTCAAACCACATCAAGATATCCCCTTTTTTAAAAATCCATATATTGTATATACTTATTTGATCTTAAATTAAGTTTTGCAACCAATCTAAATAGTAAAATCTATTTTAAGATTAATTTTCTTTTCAACACCCAATATAAAAATCATATAATTTTTAGTGCTCTAAAAATATATATTGTTAAATTACTAGAGTTGCACAGGGTGCATGGAAACCAAATCCAAAGAAAAATGCAATTTATACAGCTAATAGCCCTTAAAAGTATTGACAACAAATGCATTAATAAAGTTTGAAACTCACATCAATGGTGCTCACAATTTTGACAAGGCTTTACATTTGACAACCATCTATTCTTGTCAAACAATTTTAAGTTTCAGTAATCTTTTAATATTTTCCTTCGATACCATCTTTCAATGCCTTTAACAAGATGAGAGCTTTGGAACATGGCATGGCCATCCATCAAAGCATATTGGAAAGTGATTTTTCATAATATGTTGTATTTGCAAGTGTCGTTGTGGACATGTATACAAAATGCAAAAATATATAAAAGACATACATTTCTTTAAAAATATGGATTATTCAAATAAATGCAAATGACTTATATTAATATATTACCAACTTCAAAATGATTTTTTTGATAAATTTCATGATACAAATGGGTTCTCACACATTGTAATATCATTTTTGGATAGGTACATGACATACAAATTCAAATATGTTTTGGCATAAAAACAAGATTACGAAAATATATTTTTACCCATTAGCTAATTTACTTTCGAGAAACTTTCAAATAATAGCCACAATACTTCTTGGTGGCTTGTGCCTATAGGCACCATTTTCCCTTTATAAAAATAAAAAATAAAGGAAAAGGTTTTCATATGGAAAGTTTGATATTACATTTTGAAGTTAACATGGTTTGTGATTTAGAGGTGTTTGTCGAGATGGACTGAAGAGACAAATGTAAAAAAATTGGGTTTTCCAAATTCTTAAGCACAAATTTCATATCATTGCAAATAATTTACACATATAAATAAAAATAAAATGTAGCAAAAGATAAATCTAGATTGAAATGAAGTACCATACAAATGAATGGCTTTATCAATATATCTAACTTAAAATAATTTTAAGTCGCAAATAACTTAACTATTTGCTTTAGACTTAAGTAGCCAATACACTTCGGATGTAAGTAAGGACATGAAGCATCCGATATGTAGATATGGAATTTTTGCAGCCCAAAAATGGATTAGATACAACAATACATCAAATATATAAAAATGAAAAAATATAAATTTTACTTTGATAAATAGAAATAACCATTCAACATAATATAGTAACTCCAAATACCGAGACTTACAACTTCATTTATAAATGTTATCAGAGAAAAATACAATTTTAAAAGTGACAAGGAAGATTTTAACAAATAACATGATAAAAAAGACACCCTTATAGCTAAAAAAATCTAATAGAACTGTTGAAATGACTGACCAAGGCTAGATGTGTGAATTCAGTGAACAAATCACTGCGAAGATGGGGGACCACTTTTGAGAGTTGAGATGGTGTTTTATCCGACTTGGTAAGCTAACAACGAGCTATAGAAAGCCATGGATGTGGATGGCTTTACCACATTTATTTAGAGAATTAAAGGCTTCAATTAACATTCTTATATGCCTTTTGTAAGGCATTGGAAGAACATGGTTGTTAGCTATAAAGGAGTGGATTTTCCTATTACCGAAAATATAATCGTGATGGTCATGGGACTTGGGGCGAGATAGGATCTAATTCAACTATAATAAGTTTGACAAGGAGTCTTGAGGAGAAGAAATTTCTTTAGGGGTCGAGATAAGTTGGAAATAAGCAAGGCTGACATCCTCTACAATTCCATCCCAACGCCGTATGATGGTGTAGCTCATATGGTGGTCCAATATGTCACCTTGGAAGGTAGGTTCACTTCTCTCCCGCTTCACCATTTGGTTATTATGAATCATTTTTGTAGAGCCCCTATGATAAGCTTGGCATATACACTTTACACTCCCTTGAAAAGTCTATTATGGAAGTCCAAAACCACAGGAGGGTTGTGCCTTTACACCAAGGGGTGATCATGTTGCTTCACCTTCACTGTCTTGAAATGGTTGCTAATAACCCTTCTAGCTCCTCCCTGCCCCTTTCTTCCAAAAAACACAAGAAGCTGAGACAACCCTCCTCTCCTTCTACTAAGAGGGCTATTTGAAGTGAGCACAAGTCTATGGACCATGTTGGTGCAGAGAACCTTCTTGTTATCAGTAAGGCCCAAGATGTTCCCCCTCTTCCTCAACATTCTCTCTGCATTACCGGCCGAAGACGAGAAAGGGAAGCAAGTTCTCATGAAGAAAGATGAGGGCAACATGGCTGATTTAAGAAAGAAAGTTAAGGCCACGGAAATAAATGTGGATAATTTTTTCACAAAACAACTTAATCACTTGTTAATCAAAAATCCATTCTGGATTTTCTCCACACTCATGTCAAGAAACTGTGTGACATTAGCAGACCACCTGAAGAGTTGTGGAAAGGAGACAAAGAAACATTGAAAGTGATCAAGACTAGCGACAAAGATCCAAATATGCAACCTACTTTGAACATGTTCAAGGATTTTGAGGAGGTCAAAAAGTTTTTCAGAAAAGTATCATCTAGAAGGATTTTTCCTTCTTGGTTTTTATTTTTTGGTTTCATGCTATTCGATATCACTGGGGTAGTTGTTGTTTTGTTGCCTTCTCACTGTTTTTTTTGCTTCGATTACGATAGACTCTCTGCGCTTTCGTTTTTATGGTTGTATCTGGAATCTTTGGCCATTTTTATGGGGGTGGGCCCCTACCGATCAAGTAAAACACCTAGTTTTTACTATTTCATCTTGCTCTTTGTACTTCTTGTAGATCTGGATTTTGAGCCTTTTGTAACTTTGGGTATGGTCCCAATCAAAAAACCATTTATCACTAATTAAAAAAATAGAAATGGCGTTACAAGGGATTTACAATCATTTAAAAAATGAAATAGCCCTTAATAATATATTTTGTATGTTTAGAAAGAGCTAAGACTCATGTTAGCGTGATATTTCTGGAGATAAAACTCAAAGATTTTTTTAAACCACAAATATGTGTACTCGGTAATGTAATGCTTGAGAAAAATTAGTTCGAATGACACCCGGCATGTAACAATAGACAAATCATAAAAGAGTCACATAGGATTATTTTGACATCACAAATCTTGCAAGTGATTTAAGAAAACACGCATGTAAAATGAAACATGTATTATTTGAAAACAAAGCAGAAAGGAAAACATGACAGCTAAAATTAGGAAAATGACCTCTCTAGGTGTTGTGGTTAGCTGCTCAGATCCTAATACTCCCTCAAATCTAATATTCATCGCCCTCTAGTACTGCTCCCAAGGACACTAGGCTTCATTAATAAATGGTTTTAGTAGGAGGGAGGGGGTGGCCTCATTTGCAAAACTGAGAATCGGACTACATGAAAAAATTGCTGCAAAACATAATTCCTAACAATGTAAAATACGCAGAAATGAAAAGAAAATACCCACTACTCGTGCTTTGCATTTCTTGCAGATTTTTCAACTGAATGTAATTCCTTAGCTTGACGCATCATAAAAACTACTATGCACAAGATTTTTAACTAAAAATATTGATGCACTATACAACAAGTGATCAATGCTAGTTGTGGATGCATACAAGACGATGGAAAATAAAGCAGATGGGAGTAATTGGAGTTGCATGGCCGCAACCATGAACCATGCCCTGTGTAGAGAAAAATACGTACACAACATGGCTCCTCACAGAACATTTAATGTCATTCAGCACCTGCGTAGTGTATCAATGGTTGCTCGTTCCCCTTTTTGGGTACACTCCCAACTATAGATCTAGTTTTTCAGGTAAACGACTCTCGATTCGTTCAACCAAGATTTTGAATTTCTTGATGTCAGCAGAATGGGGCCTTCCAAATTTAGATAGAATGATGCAATGGTCGTCCTGTGTACAACATTATTTATCACCGTCGATCTACATCTGTCAGGTGAATACATCCCACAATGAAATGACTATCAGCGTAATAAATAATAGATGGAATTATTGTTTTAACTCAAAATTTAATAAATGAATTTTTAGAATGAATTACCATTATTATTTGTTTAGATCAAAACAAATAAAGGAAATGGAATAATGAACTTTATGTTAAATAAAGCATAAACATAAAATAAAAATTATTACATTTCTATATTTAATGTGTTACTAGATAACATAATTATTACCACATTGTATATCAAGTAATCAATAAGTACTAAATACACAAATACAAAAGTAATAATTTAAATCGATATCATAAAAATAATGTCTAAGATAGAATTTCAACTAATCCCATTATCTTATCCATATTTGAACAATCTTATCCAGGATGAAAAATGATGAAGTTTTTATACATTGTGCTTGATCTAATGGTAATGGTAACAACGAGAAGATCAAATCAAAATCAACATTATTAAAATAAATCCTCTTCACTATCAACTTTTGAACTTTGTTCTTAATAAGTTACAACAATTTTTGTGGGATTCATTGAGAATAAATAAATATCTATAGTATAGGAGGAAATTACCCAAGCCTAATGTCAACTATGTATCAAGTTAGTCCAATAACAATGAAGCTTAATGATATGTTCTTTTTGGTGAAAATGGACATAAGTCTAATTCACATCTACAAATTGAAAAACAAGGTATAACATCATAGAAAATACTAACCCTAAAATTTTATAAACTTACGAAAAGACACTACCCACTGTTAATACATAATCTGGTCATTGTAGTGGCTTACTAGATGCTCAGATTTGGTTTAGGGCTAATAAATTTTGAAATTGTGTTGCCTTTAAATTTTCTCTTTTATCCTTGTGCGTTACATAGAAAAAAATATTAACATCATGATAAGTATGAGAAAGAGGTTCAACGCATGGCAAGTTCACATCAATCATAGACATTGATATGGCATAATTTTATCAAGCGATTGTTCTTTATGATATTCATGTTTAGTTGCGAATTTTGAAAATAAGTATAGTCAATCGTTTTACCATAAAGAGTCCCTTATCCATGATGCTTTTCAAGTATACTCTAGCTACCTTATAACTATTGAATGATTTATTGGAATGTTGGATCATCTTTGCTTACACTATAGATGTTGATGTGATCTAACTAAGGCCTATAACAAGATGGAATTTAGTGAGCTTATGTTGTTCTTATGTGGATAAAATTTGATCTAGAACATATTTAAGGTTATTATGGTCAATTTTACTTTAAAATGTCTACCTATGAAGTGCAATCATTGGTTGCATATAATATTGCTATTATTTACATCTCATTTGTAAATTTGGGTGAGTTTGTGTCCTTAAGATTTTAATTTCAAATGGTGGGAAGCATCACCACTTTACTATAAAAGTTTTGTTGAAGTCGGATGTTCCAAAACTTATGTGGGGTGCTTATCCTTTGAGTCTCTCAAATGCTCAAGGGTTGCTTATTCTACCCAAATAAATACATCCTTGTTAAGTAGTGTTGTGAAAGGTGCAACAAAGGGGCCATAGTTCATAAAAACTAATGGTTGCCTCAATAAACACCAAGAATATTCTTTATAGATATGGACATGAGTTATAACTTGGTCGTAACCACTATTTTCACCCTTTTTAGATTTGGTTAGGTTTTTATGCCTATATTCAAATAAGGAATTAAATAGAAGCTACATGGGACTATTAAAATTAATTAAATTCCAACATTAACCATTCAATATTAGAATAACACATTAATACTTGCAACAAATGTACACGGTACAATACAAGTTCACAAACATAAGGGATTAAGTGTACTTAGTTGATTATAAATGATTCGGACTTATCCGAGTGATCCGAATGATGGAACAAGGAAATATAGACTTGAAAGAGCTTCATGCTGGAAATGTGGCACGAAAATGCTTCAGGAAAGACTGTACAGTAGGGGTAGGAGCGCTCATATAGTATTGAACTATTTGTATAGTCTTGACCCTAATTAGAACTATGATTTGTAAATTTTTGGGTTTTTAACCTATTTGAATACCTTCATCACTCTTTATCAGTCATTGTCGGTCACATTACAAGGTTCTTTGAATGCTTTGCTCAATCTTTCAAACCCTAACCATGTATGAGAAGCCATGTAAAATAAGCATTAGTTGGGTTGTGGGAACCCTCATTCTTCATTGACGTTGGCACTACTCCGAAAAAGCCTCAAACCACATGTCATTCTTTTCCTAGCATGTGATATCTATATGTAGTGTAATAAGATTTAATGTCCTTTCTTTGATAAAATATTGACTTGAGTTTATCTCTTGCAAATATACCTTAATGATTGACCTTGAGTGCTTAAAAATGTGGGAAGTTATACCCTAGAATGAAGGGAAGCTTCAAACATGTAGATGGTTCTTTCTTAATGAATTTGTCTAGGTATTTTTCGAGTATTGGGAGATTTAGGTGCCTCTTGTGCTAGATTTTGTAATAGGAGTTACTAAGAGGGCTAGGTCCTAAATAAGGTGAGTTTCACTTTCTTATATATGCTTCTTAAGGTGATTTAAGTTTCAAATGTTGATTGAGGAGGAGTAAATGACATAAAGAATAATGTACAACATAAAGTTTGGGACCAAAGTGGTCAAGGTCAAAACCGTACACTAGGGTCGGGACCTGTATGGACATTCCTGCTCCTATTGTATGATTTTAACCCAGGAGGGATAATATGAAGTGTGAATTTTAGAGGCTGACTTCAAGTGGATTTTCTTGATGGGTTTTATGCATTTAATTTTCAAAAACTATCAACAAACGAGTGTGTAAGATTAAGAAAGCTAGACAAGAGACCTAGAGATGTACTATATGAGAATAGGTAAAGTGTAATTGTTTGAACAAGAGAGAAATGCTAAGACTAATAATTTCAAAGAGTAGAATTACCAAATTTAGATGTTTACATTCCCCCCCTTAAGTATGAAATGAAATTATATGCTTAAAGGTAATGATATTTGATTGTATAGACATACTTTGTTTATACTCGATGCTTTTCATGTAATATCCCATTGTATTGGTATTACCACACTCCATGATAAAGAATTGACCTTTAACTCAAATGTAAAGATGTAATGTAATGAAATTTGAAACTGTAAAAGTGAAATAAAGAGATGTGAAATGTGAAAGGAATACATCAGTTTTTTTTTTTTAAAGGAAGTAGTTTCTTGTTCTTTACTTATACTTGGAGATTTAGATTGGTGAACCTTGAGGCAAAATTGGGGTGATCAATCCTCAATTATGTCAAGGATATGCTAGAGTATTGGGTGTGTGGAACCCGACACATGAATGAAAAGAGAGAGAAGAAGAATGAGGAGCCGAAGTACCTCGTGAAAGAAGAAGACCATGTATCAAAGTCATTTAATAACTATGATATCTTATTGTTTAAGTGTGAGAGGAGAAGAAAGAATGCCTACAAAGAACTTATATACTTTGATACCTTTCATGACCCCACATACCAAACCATTGCAAATGGATCCAGGCCCAATTTTATAATTAAGGACACACATTATAAAAGAGAATGAATTACCCCATGATATCCCCATGTGTTGCATAATTGAGTATAATATGAACATAGGTGAAATGTGTTGAAATGTTGCGAGAGAAAAGGAGATCCATGCCCCCAATATCCCTTAAGCTAAAACTGAAACTAAGTGTTGTAGAGAAGAAGGAATGAAAAAATCATTCCCCTTGAAATTGATTGAAACAGATTCATGTGCGAGTCCGAAAATTTGCCAAAACATGTTCCTGTAGGTGAAAATCTAAAATTGATGAGAAATTTATTGTAACTACCCCTAGGAAAAAACCGTAAAAATGGGTTAGGAACCGCAATGTATGTTTTTGACCTTATGTTTTTTCTATATTTTTGTGTCTCGATGTTTTTTTCGAGTAATTTTTCCTATTCTTATTTGTGTCTCGAGCTCAAATTTTGATTATCTTTTATAGGTGTAAAATATACCCAGATGAATATTCCTTCTTTTGAGGCGCATAATAAAGAGTTTGAGCGAGTGGCTCAAAAGAATATATATGTAACCATTCCTAATAAGTCTGATAATCTATGTAGAAAACACATGAAGGGTTAATGTAGTGGCCACAAAGAAGAACTTGTACCTACAAAGAGGATGTACATGGTGGAGACCACGATGTACAAAAAGTAACAATAACAACAAGAATAATAACAAAAATAATGTCAATAAGAGAATGGGTACCAACACCAATAATAGTGCATATGTAAGTGAAATGATAAGTCTGTAAACAACATCACACAAAATACTTAGTGCTTGAAAACATGATACACCCACGGTATTGCAAGATAATCAAATACCTTCGGTTTGCAAACAAGAGATTCAATGTCACACAAGAAATGAATGATGCCACAAACATGGGACACCCACAACTTCACAAGAAAAATAAGGCCCTTAGACCACAATCCAAGTAGCAAAAAAATAACTACACACATAACTAACAAGCATGTATAGAAAACTAGAGTATCATAATGTGATGAAATGACATATCAAGTGATATAGAAGATCATATGAAACAATAGATGTCAACACCTTTGAACAAGACATGTACATTATTCATATTAGTTCAAACAAAAAAAAGATGTACTATATATGTAATCAAGTATAATGAGGAAGTGAAAATGTGCTATAGTAAAATAATAACAATTGGTTTGTATCAGAGGATGTCCCTAGAAGAAGAATATAAGGAGGAATGATATTCCCATAATCATGTATCAACTGTATGTCTTGCATCATACTCAATATACCTTGTGAATGCATGTGTGTAAATAAAAATTATATTTATCAAACCAAAAGATAAATCAACATGAATAATGTAAAGTTCTAAAAAATATCATAGATAAACATGTCTTGGGTTTGTATTTTGGAATTATTTGAATGTTTTTACTTTTTATAATTATATTAGTGTTTTTTTAGTTTTTAATGCATATCTATGTATGGGTAGGGGTGGTAGTACAACAATTCAATTTTTTTTAGAAGATCATCCAAGGAAGGGTGAAATTTAATGGGTCTAGGATAAACCATGTTAGTAAATTTATAAAAACAAGAATCAAGGAACAAGCCTATTTTATGAAAAATGATGGAGTGCCATAATGTATTCTTATTTGTTGTAAAGATGACCATGTATTTTCATAACATGAGTCTAATGTTTCATGTTAGGTTTGTAATTAGGGAAAGAGTCATTGTGAATAATAACCATGCCTATGGTTAGGGGTAAAGTGATGCCAATATTATGTTCATTGATTATAAAAGATATATGTCGTAACCAAGCTCTACCAAAGGCCAATGGTATGGGTTGAGGATTAAGAACAACCAAAACTTTAAATATAATAACATGTAAGCCATAAGCTATAACTAACATATCCTTGAAACTTCATAGTAGGAGTGAGAAGAGGTGTGATATTAGATGACGTGAGTCCTAAAGTACAAAAATCCTCATAAGTACAAATATTATTATTAGTATTTAGATGTAAGGGGATGTGTGTCTAATATTAGTTGTGAATATAAATTATACTAGTGAAAGTATCAAATTGAGGTACCCAATTGGAAGGCTAGGATGCGTTGCACAAGATGGTCACATGTCCTCTTGCGTTAAGAGTATTCATTTTGTCAATTAAGGTTTTGTAATGATTTGTATCACGTCGATAAATGTAATGGTAATTACTGATATGGAAGGAAGAGAAAATGTTGAGAAAGCTTCTTAGTAGAGTGATGATGTTTAGAAGGCAAGGAAATAGGTCCTTGGTAAATTAAGATAGAAAACAACTCATGTGGGGTGTTGAGATGAACACAAATTATAATAGATGTGGCATGTGGTGAAGCATATAAGGTGTGGATTGCATTATGCATAGGATCAAGATGAGGATTATTAGAAGCAATGTGATCAGGAGGAGTAGAATTAGTAGCACCAAAGGTAGTGTCCCTAAGTTGGTAATGTCCAAGGTGAGTAGAGGTAAAAAGAGAATAAAACATATAATTGTCTTCATCGATAGGATTAAAATTAAGATTATGAAAATTTTCATCTATTAGTGCAATTGTTTCATCATCATTATCAGTAGTACAATCATGTGTGTCATGAAGTTGAGTAAAGTTATCTAAGATATTGGGAGAAATAAGTGAAAGTTAATTAAATGATGAAGGAGGAACCATGGAAGTAATATCCATGGGTGCCTCAATGTGAGGGGGTGCGATATGCTCATAAGTATTATTAGATTCACCCAAAACATATGTATCTATCTTGTCAATGGGAATAGATTATGATGGGGGAGTAACATAAGGAACCCATGGATTAGACATATCTACTTTGTAATATTGATAAGGATGTGGATCAACAGCACTACATGCTCAATTCCATTATGGATAACTTTGGCCTTAACGCTGGAAAGTAGATGAAACAACTCACACATCATAAAGGCACATATGACTCAAAAGTAAATTATATTGAAGATCAATATCCATGATATGAAATGTAGTAGGCGACATTTTAAATAAACCTAACAAATCAAAAGTAATTGTGCTTAATGTAAAGTGTGTAAAATCATCGAAACCTCACATACTATTAATGTCATGCTTAATTACAAGAGGGGAAACACTCATTTTTAAGAGTGGTGATCTATGAGAAATGCGAAGACTGGATTCATTATCTACGAGAACCCTTTTGATAAAAAAAATCCTTGGATGTGTGTTGTAATGAATAAGGGTGGACATTTGTTCATATCAACATTTGAAGGGATATCGAGATGGGACAAAAGTAAATGTGTTACCAAATTCCTTAAATGTATCCTTAAGAGAAGCAAAGGAATATGGATGAGTATCATTGGCGAGTGAAAGAGACAAGGGTGTCTTGTGATATGTCTTTGTAAATAAGCTCTTTTTGAAACAACTCTAAGAGATATATCTTGGTGGGGGTGTTAATAAGTTGTTCTAATAAATCAAACCTATAAGATGAGACAATATTTTTAGCCATAGGAGTAGCTGGTGGGGGAGGAAAAGGTGGATTACTCGTGTGATAGGTTTCTTATTAATTTTTTTGTCACCACATTAACTCGTAGGAATTAATGGGTTATAATGATAATATGGTGGGTCATCGGTAGTAACATAAGTTGGCTTAAATTATATATCAAGATGAAAAAAAGAGCTATGTTAGCCATATAACACATGAAATCAACATAAGGAACTTTATTCATATGTAAAGTATGGGTGTGAACCTAGTTATAGGAATATTAGTCCATACCACCATATGAATGTGGATCCCTAACCTTAGAATATATATCATAAAATTTGCAAGGTAGTGGCATGACGATATAAAAAGGAGTATGAAAACTACAAGAAATAGAAATTATAAGGATTTAAAGGGTGAGATTTAACATTTGACTAAAGAGTCGGAGTTCACCAAAACTTTTCATCCTTTTTAGATTTTATTAGGGTTTTATGTTTACAATCAAACAATGAATGAAATAGAATTTGCATTGGGTTATAATAATTAATTAACTTCCAACATTAACCATTCAATATCAGAATAACACATTAATACTTTTAACGAATGTACACGATACAATACAAGTTCATAAATGCAAGGGATTGAATGTACTTAGTTGATTACATATGATTTTGAATTGATTTGAGTGATATAAATGATAGAACAAGAAAATATATACATGAAATTACTTTGCAACTAGAATTGTGGTGTAAAAATGTTTTGGTCGGGACCGTATAATAAGGACAAGAATTTCCACATGGTCTTAACCTATTTGTATGGTCCCGACCCTACTCGAACTATGATCTACAATTTTTTTAGGTTTTTCACTGTTTGAATACCTTCATTGCTCCCTGTCATTCATTTTTGGTCACACTATGGGGGTCTCTAAATTCTTTGCTCAATATTTTAATCCCTAACCATGGATGATAATTCCTATAAAACAAACACTAGTTGGGATGTGGGAACCCCACCACACTACTAATGTTGGCACTACTCGAAGTGGACTTAAACCACACGTCGTTATCCACCTAGCATATGACATTTAGCGATAATGCAATTATATTTAGCATCATTTCTTTTTAAAAATCTTGACTTGAGTTTCTCTCTTGAAAATCCACTTGAGTGAGTGACTTTAAGTGCTTGCAAATGTGGGAAACAGTTCCTTATATCTAGTGGGAAGCTTCAGAACTGTAGATGGTGCTTCCCTAATGAATCTTTAGAGGTATTTTCAATGTTTAGGGAGCTTTTAGGTTCATTTTGTGCTAGCTTTTACAATAGGAGTTCATAAGATTGCTAGGTCCTAAAGGAGGTGAGCTTAACTTTTATATATAATTTTGAAGGTGATTTAAGTTACAAACGCCGAATGAGGATGAGTATATGACCCAAAGAATACTATGTAATCAAAATTTTAGAACCAAAGTGAGTAAGGTTAAAATCGTACACTAGGGTCAAGACTATATGGAGGTTCATGTCCATGTTGCACGTTTTTGACCCAAGAGAGATAATTTGAAGTGTGAAGTTTAGAAGATGACAAGTGGAGTTTCTTGTTGGGTTTCATGCATTGATTTCGGAAACTATTTACATATGAGTGTGTAAGATCAAACAAGCTAGAAAAGATACCTAGATATATCTTTGGATGAGAATGGTTAAAGTGTACTTGTTTGAGAAAGAGAGTGATTTCAAGATTAGCAGTGTCGAGAGAGTAGAATTACCAAATTTGAGTGTCTACACCATTTGTTGAGTTGAATATAATGTTAGGAAAGTTCATGAACCCAAAAAATTGACTTCTAGGATGATGATATTTTCCTTGGAGTGCCATAATGACCTAGAATTTTTAATATGCCTCTTGGGTTGTAAGAAATTTGAACTGTAAAATTTTGACTCATGACAAAAAAATTGATACTGATAGGAAGTTTGAAAAAGGAAAAAGAAGGGAAGAGGCTGTAGAATAAAGAGGGCGGAAGACTAAAAATACAGAGTAGAGATATTTATAAAAGGGCATAACACTAAAAATAGGCTATAATAGGAAAGAGTTTCATAGGGTTTAATTGAATTCTACCCAAACAATTACCCAATGCTAAATTATTTCTTATATGTTTTCCTTGTATGGTAAATTTGTTTCCTAAATTACTCATTGGATAACACTTATAGTTCTTCTATATCAAATAGCGCCACCATATGAAACATTTTATATTGAGAATATAAACAATGTAATAGTAGAGAAAATATATTGATAGTGTGATGTATCTAAAATTATTTTTATATCTTCATTTTTCAAATATAGTTCATAACATTAACTCTTAGGTTGTAACACCATTGTTTGCACCTGGAGTAACTAGTTAGTCCCCATATTATTACCTTTACCCTTTCCATTTGACCTAATATCTTGTGAGCTCCACTTCATCATGGTTGTTATGGAATGAAGATCAACTAAAACTTTCTCCTTTGCCTTCATTGATTCACCATTGGTGTCAATTTCTTGTTGTTTTGGAGTTCTTCACTAATCCATACTTCTTCTAGAATGATCTCGCTTGATGTCCTCGCGTCGTCATCATCATATTATTCTCTCCCTTGAAGAATCATACCTAAAATTTCATCATTGTAATGACATGTTAGAATAAAAACTTTAGTTTGGAAAGCTCCTAGCTTCTTGTTTGCTTGCTCCAAGTTTTTTTCATCCTTCCTCTTATGTTTTCCTTATTCTTCAATACCCTTCAAAACTTATTCATAATGAATAATGATCCTTGAAAGGATCTCTATGTCTCTTTTCCTTTAAAAATACCACATGTTGTCCTTCTTTAAGAAACTTTGACTTATCCTTGTCCTTTTTTCTAAGTTTTCTCCTTGTATGCTTAACAACCATAAGAACCTTCTCATGTTCTTGCCAATAACTTCATTTATATTTCCCTTAAATGAACCCTACATCATCTTCATTAATGTTTCATATTGGTCCTCATTCCCTTTTTGAATTGTATGTTCTTCACTTATTTCGCATGTGTCTTCATGAGACAAAGCGGAGTTCTTCTTATTTTGTATCATCTTCATGTATTATTTCATCTTCAAGACTTGCAAACACACACTTAGAATAGCAATTAGATTGAAAAATCAGAGGCTCATTTTCCCCTCTTGATGTCTTAAGGATTTGAACTTCTCTTTCATACTTGTTAACACTATAGAAGTCTTCCATAAGATTCTCATCTCGTCCATAACCCATTTCTTCTTAACCCAACATTGATCATATCTCAAGTTCACAGATGAAGACCTATTTCTCTTCCTCTAAAGACTGATTTTCACAATCTTTTTTCCTCTAACCTCTTCTTTTCCCATGTCTCTATGAGATTTGAGTTTCTTTTCTTCTTCCTTTATGAAGGCAATCATGTTATGCCTCATTCTTCTTTGCAATGAACTATTCTATAGGCCATTTGACTCTCTTTTTCATCTTCCAACCATTACCTTGGTTTTGTAGCAGCTTCATCAGGTAATCTAACCTTTCTCTTATCTCCTTTGTTTCTCTTTCCATGTCCAACTTACTCTTTTGGACATCTCCCATCATCTTTTTGTGAAAACTCTCTCCTACCAATCCCTTCATTTTTCATTTAATGGGTAAAATGTTACTTATTAAACACCTCACCTAGGATATCTTCTTTGAACCTTAGTCTCTTGGTGTTTTTTTAATTCTCTCACCAAATACCCTTACCTTTCCTTGGTCTATTGATAATCTCAGATCTTCACCTAGGTCTATTGCACCCTAGTCTCTTGATAATCTTATTCAATGCCTCAATGGTACTTACCTATAATCACTTCTTCATAAAAAATCTCAACAAGATACATTAAATTATTACCTTGTACCTTGCACATGGTTGTCTTTGCCACTTTATCTCTATCTCGAGCTTTACTCTACTCCTCTCTCGCGAACCTTCAATTTTCTTTAGGGATTCCTTTGTCACAATCCACTTTTGTCTCCTTTGTTTACCAGTTTCTCCTTGTTGTTACCTATACTTATATATATGAATATACTTCTCCAAATATCTCATCCACGCTCTGATACCACAAACGATGCCCTCTTGGCTCATCTAAATTGATAACTAATTTCTCTTGAGGGTGTTATGACTCCTCATTCAGTTAACTTACAAGCATAATGTTTAGAGTTTATTCGAAAGATCAATATATAAAATCTATACAAATTAAATTTTACAACTTTTTTTATCACCTATCCACACTTCACACACTCACACCAAGCTAATGAAACAAGTATCACAATCCAAACATGCATACATCTGACTCATATTTTTCTATTGGATACGTCTAATACCTTGTAGGCCTTCTCGAAACATTTTGTGCCATAATTTTCATTAGACACATATTATTCAAGATCTATAACCTTATCTAGATACTCATTTGGGCCTATGCAAGACATATGTAAAAATGGACTATAGTTGTTTAGTACGGAATGAGATAAACTTCACCTAGTATTAGCCCAATTAGGCCTATTTACATGTAACCTTGTTGCGGTATGGGTCTAAGAGACACAAATCACTATAATTTCTATTATATAACCTCATGCATGTCCTCAACATGCTCTAACATCATTCTTAAGTCACCAATATTTAGATCCACCTAACTTGCATTCAATTCCTCCTTCACTGTTCACTATTTTTCACTCCCAGATCTGAAAATTTCTGTCATTAATAACTCCTTCCACACATGCAACCAAGGGCTGAAATTTTACAAGCTTGTTCCAGTAATAGGGGTAGAAATATGTTCCAAATTTGGGCAATTTTCACTAGGTATAAAAATATTAATGTCTTGCCCTAGTTTGGGCCCTAAAACACTAAATCACTTATAAAATCCTTAATACTCACTTTCAAAGCTCCAAATAAATTTTATTATGATTTTTTAGCCACCTCTAAAAAAATTCTTATCATAAAAAATAAGCAAGTCCTATAAAGTTGACTTTCGAAATTCTCCTTATTGCCCTACACATAGTCCTAGGAAAGCATGAGTAATGGATATAAACTACAAAGAATATTCACACCAACTCCCAATATACATTCTATTCATCAAATACATATAAATTACCTTGTTATCCACACTCCATGAGCTTATTGATCTCGAATTCACCCAAAAATACTGAATTTGCCTAGATTGGAAACTCCTATGGTGTTCCTAGATGTTCTCAACTACGCCTATTTATGAAGTCTCAACTATCACTAAACATAGAATAGTGATATTTCACACTCCAACAACTTTATCAATTCATATATCACAGCTCTCATCATAAGGATATGGATATTATAGCCTTATTTCCCTCTTATCCACCTATTTATACATAGTCAAACTCACATTTTTTTCCTTCATCTCACTCTTTCACCTTTGAAAACATGTCAAGGTGGTTTTACAACATGGTAAAGCATAAATGAGCTCCATAAGACCATAAATGTCATTTCTAACTCTTGACACTTCTCTTTTCCATGCCTAAGGCCTTCACAAGCTTGTTTACAATTCAAATATTCAAATTTTCCATTTTAAAGGAAAATGGAAAAACCATGTTCCAAGGTCTTTGATTGGTGTTTTCACCTACAAACACATTTCAAAGCATGAAAAAATTATCGTTGTCATCTCCGAAGCCACTTGATGATTTTGATCCTATGCTCTTGCATCACTTGTGTACACTTTCATTCGCGTCTATCTTATTCTTCTCTTTTTCATCTATTCCCTCGAAGATTTCTTTCCTCATTACTTGTTTGATCTACTTACTTTACTCCTTGCATTTTGTTTCAAATTGCCCACCATAGAACTTTAACTTCCTCATCTATTTTGTTGTCTCACTTCTCTTTGCATTCATTACATTATTTTATTTTCTTCTCTTTGATCCTTCTTAGGAATTTCACGAGATTTATTTGGTTTTGGCCCTTTCCCCTTCACCTCCTTTCCTTTAGGATTACATCCATGCGGTGCCTTCCCCGACTACTCAATGTTGTATGAATTGGTACCATGTCTTTTCCATAACTCATATGTTCGCCAAGAAAGGAAGTTGTTTAAAAAGGTTACCTTGTAATCCAAAGATGAAACATTCTTTTTTGCAAAATCAAATGAATAAAAATTACATAGCAATTTTAGTTTGTACCCATCAATGGTAGTTTACATCCAATAGTCTAAAAATATTTTCCATTTAGTATCTAGCTTGTGTACATTCTCTATCTTCTCATGTTTTTATTTGCACTTCTCTTTGGTTTCATGTCTAAAATAATTATACTCTAGTCGAGATAACCATGTGGCTAATTTCTTTGGGATCTCACCTGAAATATCTCATGAATATATTTGTATATAGGTTATGTCTTGATCCTTTTCCGGGAATCTCGTCATGGCCTCTTCATATTCAAAAAAATGATTCAAAGCTTCTCCTTTATCCATCTCTCCACATCCCTTTTTCCTATAGACATCTTAACAGTTTCAAGTCCCAACAATGGAACCATCATTAGTTGTGGTCCTTGGAATCACTTATTAGGACATGTCATAGGTTGTAGCCTAGGAGAAACATAAGCTATTTCATTTACAAATCTTAAAATAGTGTGCAACAACTGAAACAAATCTTAACATACATATTTTGCAATAGTTACGTAAGGAAATACACAATCTAGGGAGAGAGATACAACCATATCTTGATTATTGATAATAACCAAGAACCTAAACCTGAAATTCATATTAGAATCAAGATCAACCTCGTATGAAATGAACTTATATTTTTATACATTTCAAGGTAAATTTTGGCCCTCCATTCCCATTTTCTTCCATTTCCTATCAAGAGAGACTCTTTGCATTCTCTAATTATACTCAAAGGGTGTTATATGTCCTTTATTTTGTCATACCTATATTATGCGTATACCTTAAGTATTTGGCCATATACATACAAATCCAAAATACATCAAAGTTGACTTTTTGACCCTTGTACACTTCCAACATTTATCCATGGCACTTAAAACATCCATATCCTTGTTCAACATCCTCGAACCCCTTAAAATACAACACACAATAGAAAAAAACTCATATAATACCCTGAAATTGATATAGTTAATTATGTAAATAGGATATAGAGAACAAAAATGAACACATATGGTTCACATCATACAATTGGATTTACCATATCGAGTCATTTTAGTAATCCTTGAATTAACTAAACAAGTGTGGGATTCAATTTAATCCCTACTAAACTCATTGTAACACCTTTTAATAATAATATAAACGGCATGGACATTATTTTTTTTGTTAGTTGGCAAAATTGAGGAGCTTTTTTTGTTGATCACCAAGCCCTAGAGGCATATGACATCATGAAGAAGGGAGTATTTATTTTTTCCTCTAATGATGTGATTTTTCTAACTTTTATTCCAAACCCCACACCATGGATAACTATAGATGGTGCAAGTAGCATCAAAAAACAATTCATGCCTCCTCTCAAGTTGGGAAATTATGACTCGTCCAAAGGTTCCTCTCTTTATAGAGTTGGGATTGAAAATGTGCCTTTAATGGTGTATGATTGTTATGACTGCATTCATAACATTTTATACTATGACATGGGGATCTTAGGTGTTTTCAACCCCATCCATGGCATGTGCATTTACTAATTCTAGTACACCATGAGATTTCATCTACATGGTGCCATATTGGGCATCAAGTATGTTTCCTACATGATGAAACCGACCAAGAGGGGTTCCATTCTCTTTATAAGTAGTTTCACATTTGTGGTGGCAACATGATGAGAAAGGCCAAAAACATGGGGATTAAAACATATGCAAGCTTCCCTCTATATGCGGTGGTGAAGGAGGCTATGAGTGCATCGAAATGGTCTCCTCAAATCATGGGCCAACCTCTCCACCAACATGGCTAATGGAATGTTTTGTGTTCCCACCAACACTAACTCAATAGTCAACATATGGCATCTCCACTTCATGTTGTTCCACCTCATAAGAGTGTCACTTGAATGTTAATTTGCACTATTTTTTTGATTGATTGTGTGTTGGGAGTTAATGTCCCATATGTTTCAATGTATTTGGCATGTATATTTTATTAATAATATTTAAAGTTATTAAATTTAATGTGGCCCTTAGAATATGTTTCAAAATTTATTCTTAAAACGCCATGTTTTTCTGTTGTATATTTTTGAATGTTTATGTTGTTAAAACACATAATAATGTGATTGCATAAAGTAATCAAAAGGTTACATATCCAATTTAAAGTAGAGTTTTTAGTTTGGTGGTTATTAATACAAATAGAATACTCAACAAACATTGTATTAAATATATGATGTGGTGATGGTAACAATTAAGTCTTTTTATTGACATTGCTAAGTTAAATCTATTGTCTATAAAAAATTTGCAACATTACTTATCTTGTTATGTTTTATTGCTATCAAATTCAATAACTACATCGACATGACATGGGATTCTAAGTCCCTCAAACATGTCGTTATTTCTACAATTTCCCATGGTGATGACAAGAGAATTCCCCTCAACATGGCATGAACTCTAACAATTCACAAAACACAAAGGGCTAACCTTGCAAAAATTAATTGTATCTCCATATCATGTTGCCTCGAGAGATACATTCATCGACCCCCTTTCTCCTTCGACTAGTTCATAAAAATGACATGTAGTCCATCTCGTTAATTGTCCGAATAAAGATTAGGATCAAGTGTTTCCTAATAAATTACCCACCTTGGAAATTCTCTTCCTACAATCTCATTCTTCATCACCCCTCTTCAAGAAAAAACATTTTACCATCAATCCTTCAACTTTAATCTCTTCATTTCCTCCCTATCGACTTCTCTGTTACACCACTTGAGTGCACTTGCTAGTAATACCTCATAATAACATAATACGTGTGTCTAGAGGATGGCCTTATTATGTGAGTAGGCTGATTTCCTCGTTGCATTTGAGTTTAAAATTTCAATGCATTTTCAACAAACCCATTTTGGGTATATCTTGCTATCATATACTATGTGTGGCATTGTGGAGAATGTGAGTTGATTAGCTTCTTTTCACGTGATGCTTATAATTATTTAGATTGTTATCTAATCTTTTTATGAATTATAGGGTGATCTACTAGCATAGATAAATGAGCATATGACTATATGGTGTGTGAGAGGCGAAAAGGTATGGTCAATAGGTGCATGAGAATGGATGTGGAAATGCCCAAAATTTAAACATTGGGAAACATTGTGAGCACCCATTATTTGATCAAGGAACTTCCAAAGATGAATTGGGTAGTGCTACATTGGTTGAAACTCGATCTTTAAAATGATAACGTAACATTGGACAATTCAATAAACACATTACATGATATTATGTTCAATAATTTTATTATTCAAATACCTCATGAGTATCCACTAAAATTTCCTTAGATCTGCAATAGTTGAGTATATGTAAATAATTGTAAAATTGATATTAATCAAGGATGGCATTAGCATTGGCATTGTAAAATTTTGATTCAATTGTAGGAAATGTGCATTATTATTAAATATAATTCGATTCACGGTGGTGACCACCACATAATAAGTTGCAATGATGGCAAGTGAATTGCAATCTTTGCATCTTTCCTTCATTCCATTTAAAACTTTATGGGCATACAATTATGTCATTGAAATTGACTTGTCATTATAGGTACATTTCTAGGATCATAGTATTTCATGAGAATAATTAAAAAATAATTCATTCTATTTTTTATAATATTGACCAAACTTAAGTTGCATTTGAATCACTTTTGTGTAATCTTAATGACATATTCAAGACACCCAAATGGTAAGGAATCGTAAATTTGTATGATGAAAGTAAATATGTTGTAATTTAAAATGTCACTAAACAACATTTTTATAGCAAGTCTCGACATCCTAAGGTGTCTTATAAGTGACATAAGTTAAGGTTGAGAAAATTACAACAATGAAAAATAAAAATAAAAATTGAATTCCACCTTAAAAGTGATTTAAATCTTATTTAAAAGTCATCTTAAACCTAACATAAAATTCATAAAATATAGTAGTATCATGGAGATGCTAGAGGGTGATGAATACATACTCTCGGATTATATCAGTCATTTCTCTACCTAGTAACAAATGTTTTTAGTTAGGTGTGTATTGAGTGGGTTTTCTTGCATTGTGATTTTATCAAAATTACATGGGAAAATGGCATTAGAATAATCTTGAAATGACTTAAGAACACATGGATAAACTACCACAAACATTAATAATCTAATTAGATTGTCTATTGAAGTTTTGATGGCTTAATACATATATATGATTGGGTTGTAATTAAGTTTATCCCGCTTTTGTAAGAATTGTATAAAGTGGTGATATATACGATATTAGATACTTTAAAACTTTTTCCAATAAAAATATGAGATAGAGGGTGAGGAGTCCAAAAATATGGATAACATTCATTGTTCATCCTCTTAATACACATTTTAAAGTGTTCGTGTGTTGAGGGGGAAAATATAAAATTCTATAAAATATTTGTGTATTAAATAAATAAATTGTCTTTAAGGTAGTGACTACTCGTAAAGATCATTTTCAAATGACGTAATATATATAAATAAATAAATAGCCAATTAAATTGTTTAAGAACTTCGTTGATTACCGAACAAAAAAATTAATAATTTAATATAAAAATTAAGATTAATTGTAATAGTCTTATGGGAATACCTAAAATCGCTACCTAAGTGAGGGAAGGCCCCATATATCTAAGCGACATATATATGTTACTTGTTATGGGCATGAATTTAATAGGTAAAGTTGCATTCATGGTAGATAGCAAATTGTAATTGTATTTTTAAAAAAAAATTAATTGTTATATACGTGAATTTACTAGATAAAATTCCATTCATGTTAGATAATAAATTGTAATTTTAAAAATTATTTAATTTTTTCAATTTAACAATTAAATATCAATAATTTGAATACAAATAAGTGAACCACCTTTTTTATTCAATCTAATACAAATTAAAAACTTGATTATCTTTAATTTTATAATAGATTAGAGGATATAATCTATAATATTGATTATTATTATTTTACACATATTTCTTGAAAGTGCTCTTTTAATCATATGGACTTGAGTACAATAAATATTATAAATTAAAAATTATTGTATTATTATATTTACTAAATATATTCAAATTAAAAATTATAGTTAAACGTTAGATTTTTTTTTCCCTACAAGACAAGCTAACCGCTTTGGATAAAAGCTACATCCCTTACTTGGCATTGACTAAGAATGTTAGAATATGAGACATTAATATATTTTAAATATTTCATGTAGAATTTTTATTTGTTTGTATGATAATTATACATGACATCAAGGAAGGTTATATAAGATGTTTCTAATCTTGATGTGATATTAAAATTCTCACATAAATTATGAAATTAGATAGGCACATCGGCATTGATATCTCTCAATACTTTTTATATATAAATGTATCTAAGATATCTATATTGGTTTAGTTTAATAAATAGGAAGATGGTTTAATAAAATAGAGAATTTCTTATATTTTCAACTTTTAGAGGATTATATTAAACCTAATGCGGTAGTAATTAATTTATATGTTGTATTTTTAATATTTATTATGTAAAAATATAAGTTATTTTATTTTTAATATCTATTATGTAGAAAATATAAGTTGCATTTATTTTTAAATATTGAGTTGTGAATTCGTTTATTATTTTAATGTTTTTTATGAATTAAATATATTTTGTATTTATTTTTAAATATGGAGTTGTATTTATAAAATTTTAATTATAAATTATTTACTCGGATATATATATAACATAGATTTTATATAAATAAAAATCAACCTAAATATATATGTATATAGTGTATAGATATATGTGTTGCACATAGTTGATTTAGGGTTTGAGATACTAATATATAGGGATAATAATATTTTTGGGTTTGATACTAATATATAGCGATAATAATATTTGCAATAAATAATATACATCAACAAGAATTAATATATTTACTTACCGCTAGTGAATTTCTTTCGAGTCGACACTATAATATAATAATATTACTTTAATCATCAAATGTTAGTCGACAAATAAAGAGTTTTTTCAAACAACGCGTGTCATTACACTCTTTGTATTATATTTTATGTATTGAGTACGAGTCAAAACTATAATATTATATTATTATTTACATCATTAAATGTTAGTCAACAAATAAAAAAAAGTTCAAACAATGCACACCATTACACTCCTTACTTTACACCGTAATTATAACATTTATAATATTAGAATATTCATTAAAATGATATTGAGAGTGGGGAAGATGGGAAAATGAAAATGAGGGTAAAAAGTGGCTAGTAAAAAAAAGGAGGTGAGGTTTTGTAGGGAGATTTTCTCTAGGATTTGAAATTTTAAAGTGAATGTGTATTTTGGAATCGATATGAAAAATTATATGATAAAATATCCTTATGTATATATATATATATATTCTAAATGATATAATTGTGGTAGTTATCTCAATATTTGTTAAAATTTACCGCTTTTTTTTTTAAATTGTAAAAATTATGTTTTGTATTTGTGGAATCAATATGAATCATGGAAGAATATTTCTTTTATGAATTGTTGGAGGACCTCATTATGTCTTATTATTTATCAAGATTGCATACATATATTAGATTCAATGTTAATACTATTGTATTTTATATTATTGTTTTTGAAAGATAGAATGATTTTTCAAAGAATAAATGTCAAGCAAATTTTAAAATCTACAAACATCCCCTCGGTGGAAGATGACTCTCATGAGTAGTGTTTCATCTCTAGTGATAACACTCACTTTTCTCGCATGTTGATTTACTCTAGTGTTTCATATAAGATGATAAAATTAAGAAGTACGTAATGCATTTTATTTTTCACTATGCTTTGTATATATCCTTTGGTCGAGTGGGTAGAACACAAAGAAAAGAACATAGGACAAGAAGAAGATGATTATATTCCTTTTGAAGTCAAGTTTGAACATGATCTTGATATTTCTAATTACTTGCAAGAAAAATAGAAATATTTTATGTTAAGGATTGCATTAGCAATGAATACAAGTTGGTTACTGATTTCTATGACAAGTTTTGAAAGTGAAGAAAAATGATAGATCCATCAACTATCCACAAGAACAATTGGACTTTCGTTTTATCCTATGTTCATGCTGATATTGGATTAAATAACATGTAATATTGTACTTTGTATTATAGGATTGTTACTGTTTTATGGCTTTGCATGTTGATCAAACTTGGTGAAGTACAAGTTGAACGAGTTTGAGGTATGGTTTATGTTTAAATATAAGAGCTATTAAAGATAAAATGGGATGAAACTATGTAAGATGCGTCATGGCAAATGGTCCTAATGCAAAAATAATTGATCATGTAAACAATGTAACGAGGTTGTAGGGAGGATGTCATAACTATCAATTCATAGGATGTAGCGATGATAAAGAAATATCTTTATAACAGGGTATTGATTTTTACACATCATCTTATATAATATAAACAGAGATTGAATAGTTATAAATATGTATGGAATGTTTGATGTACTTGATTCCTTTATATGGATTAGTTTTTAACATCGAACATGAGAAATATAATATTTAATATTGTAGTTTTGTATGGCTTGACCTCAATTCGTCTCAGACAAATCAATAATTTGATTGTGTAACTTAAAACTAAACAATTTCATATCAATGTTGCTTTTGAAGTTAATATAGATTGTTCATTGGTCATGTTTTAATGTAATTAGTTATGTGTTCTTAACTATAATGGATATCAAGGCATTAATTTGTAGGCATGACTTGATTTCACATGAACAAGTATTTTAGAATTATGTCTTAAATTAAGTTACACAATTCTCTTATTACACCATGTAGATCAATTTTGTCCGTGATGAAATGTCCCCTAATGATGATATCAAACCCTTTAGCAAACAAATCATTAACACAATGTTCTTTATGTCTAGAAATTTTGTCGTCACGGCTCCTTGTATCCAAAAAAGTCAAAATGACTGAAAAAGAGGTTGAAGGAGAGCTTAGGAAAAGATATACACAAGCTTTGGAGGTCAGAAAGATATTATGATATGTTTCCAACTCATGAATGTGTTACGAAAATATATAGGTTTTTCTAGGTCGAAAAGGTGTTACTATCCATTTCCAACATTTTAAGATTTTGACACACGGGAATCGATGATCTATGTTAGCCATGGATCATGAGCTTCTTTAATCTTTTTTATTGATACAATTAGATTGACTTCATATTTGTTGGAGTATGAAATGAATTCAAACTAGGTCACACACGGTTTATAAGGCAAAATTAATCAAGATACGGATACAAAATCAATATTGGGGCACGATAACTTGTGCAAGAAGGTTTCAAAATGGTTTAAACATCTTGGGGGCCATGTAACAAAGGTGGAAAAAATGTAAGAGAGTGAAAAATACTTTGGTGAGAAGGGTTTGATTTGCGAGGTTTAACCTATTTTGGCCTAGCCTCCTAAGCTCCAAAAATGGATAAATGATTCGTGAAACCCTCTCCTCATCAACGACAACTTAGTGATTTACCCCTACACCTGTGGGGTTTTTTATTGTCATTTTTATTTTTTTGTTGAATGATACTATGTGTTCTTAGACAAAACTTGGGTTTATGGTGCCCATAGCCTATAATTAAGCCACAATTACCTTCTTTCAACCCATCTATTGAGTCACTAAATCTTGTGCCTTTCTAGGTTTGACTTTTGAACCTATTGTTGCCCTTCTAGTTTGAGTTATGCTATGAAGTTATTGGACATAAAGTGAGTTGATACCTAAACTAGTATGATGTTACTACTCCACGTATTTCCTACACAAATTTTACTTTGACATTGGTTGATCTTGATACTTTGAAAGATATTTAGGCAAAGAGTCTTTCATGTGAAGGATCATCGGGTTGGGTTCAACCAATGGACTATGAGGGATTACCTTTCTATTTTCGCTGATGTTTCAAACTAGATATTTGGTGACAAATAGCAATTGCTTCAAACACAAGGAGACAAAAGTGGCTTCCTAATGGAAGGATACCCCTCTTTTAGTACATCACCTCCTGTACATATTCATGAGACTCAACCTCAAATTCTCATGTGAGGGTTACTAATTCTATGGTGGACATTCAATCGATTCAAGATCCGGACCCGGACCAAATGGGAACATCTCAACAACCCACAAGTTCAAATTCATGGGACTCACATGACATGTTCCTAAAATCACAATTAGGAAACCACTCATCGTGTTATGCATTTAAACCATACAAGTTTAGATAGAATTAATGAGGTTCTTTAGCATTTGAAGTCTTCCGCATTTTTTATAAGTATACTCCTTGGGGTCATGTATTTGAAAAATATAGTTGCAGAAAGTATGTATGATAGAGAATAGAGAAACCACTTTTATAGAACATAAGCATTGGAAAGTGTTGTAGTATTGCTGCAAATTTGGTTGTGTAATTACCGAGTTGACACTAGGCAAGGTATCGGGCGCACCTAGTGGACAATGCATACCTCCAACATATCTTTTGATGACAAGTCTTATGTGACTATACATTCTAAGCGGAACATAAATCCGAAGGCAAAAGCAACAAAAAATGAGTCAGAGTTGAATATGTTTGGGCGAAGAACAAGATTGGATTACAATGATTCATGAAAAAGTAAAAGAGACATGCCTAAAATAGAATGTAGAGATACATAGTTAAAGGCTAATAGCCACCTTTGGACTCTAGAGATGGAGATGTGGAATAGCCAAAGAACATGTGAAGGGCCAACATATGTTTAGGAAGGACTCTTCCAAAGCCTCCATGCACAAGGTAGAGTTTGGTAAGTGGCATAAAAAGATGAAGGAAAGGAACGAGGAATGGCAAGCCAAGTATGCCCACGAACACAACAACACAATTACTTTGGTCACATAAGGTCTTCAAATCACACCAAGGACTTGGGGCTTTGATTCCCTCTATCCAACGGTGTACCATCTTAGCTCTATTCAACCCAACAACCTCTAACTCTCAAAACATAATCCTTCTTGAATTATTACACTTGTTTTGATCTCCACGTGGCCCACATCATTGTACTCAAATTATCCTATTCTTATCTCAACTTGTTCAATAAAATCTTATACCTCTGTTCTCAATCATTTTTCCTCGCTTTGTCTTAATCATACAAAGTCCCATAATTTCATTCAAGGATCGGTTCCCTCTTGCATAATCACGGTCATTATATTCATTCATTTCTCCTTATCATAGGAACTCGAGGACTACCACCCCGCAATGATTCCTTCATGATGGCTTTCACTTATACTAGGCAAGAGTTACATTTCACCAACCCTTAAGAATAGTTTTGAATGGATTGTTTCCTTTGGCCACTTAAAATACTAGGACAATGATCTTAAAAGTTCATTCCAGAAATTTCCATATGACACATTGCCTTATAGGAGTATTAAGGTAAAAGGGTGAGTCCACACTAGGTTGCTCAAACCAAATTGAGAGAAATCGTGGTTTATGGTGTTCTAGCGAGGAGTGAGATATACCTACGTGTCCAAGATGAATTATTGACTTTGCAAGACGTCATTTCTTGTTTGAAATCACTCCAACACATTATTCATACCAGTCTTAACATTTGACATAAGAATTTATTAAAATATGCAGCAATTACCTCTCTTTGTTCACTTTGTTATTCTATAGTTCTCTCGAAATTTCTGTTATCGATATCTCCTCCCTCACGTGTTCATTTTCTCTGCAACTTCGTGGACATGATCTCCTTGCTTGGGTAGACATTTGATTAAAATTTGAAGGGATTTCATCAGTTACATTACAAGATATCGATTGCCCTAAATCAAACCCAAGAAGGAAGAATTTTCTCTAAAAACCACAAAATTATGTTTCAAAGCTTGAAATAAATTTTCTTCTCCTTTTCTAGACTTCCTCTAACTATCTAGGCTAACACAATGGGATCGACATGCTTTTGTCTATCGTGAAAATTTACCTTCTCGCCCTATTTAGATCCTTCACACAACATTCATCACGGTCATGGAAACTTTGTATATATCACATGATAGAGTATATTTTCGTTACAAAAATCTCATTCTCTATTCATTCACAATTCTTGGCATTAGATTACATCTTACTCTTCCACTTACCTATGATTCTTAATCCTCCCATGGATCATTTACAAGATTAGCTCCTTTTTGTTCCTTAAGAAGCTCAACAAGTTCCTAAATGACATTAAACTACCCTATTAAAGTTCAACTACATTCTAAACTACGGGAATAGGATGAACTTCATTTACAATCCTCATTTCATGGTCTTCATGACCTTATTTAGCATAAATGATTCTTATTAGGTCAAATTGACTATGGACAACTCACCTAGAAGACTTTTCTTACTTTTACTATTACAACTTACACTCAAAAATTTGAATTTGAACCATGAACCAATGGAGGGAAAACCACTACTACATCATCTTAACTCATATGACCTAATAAACTCTCTCTCTCATGGAAAGGATGCTCTTTTATCACAATCATCCACCGCAACACCTTGGAACTACTTTCAAGAAGCAAAATTCACAAAAACTACAACTAATCACGGATGCCAACCTTTTACTCGAGACGAAATATGTAGTCACCTAGATCGAAAAATCTACATGAATGAATAAATAATAGTTTAGTCTATTTATTATGTGTTGCCAAGGAATGAGTTGTGTTGAATAATTATATTACATGGATTAACTTTTATTTTGTGGACACGCATGGTTCCAATTGTCACTCACACACATCCATTCATACCATAGTCTCTAATATCTATATTATGAGTATTCTTTGAGTTATTGCATCTATGTGGGCTATGTGAGATCATTGGATGTTACCATGTGAATGTATGCTATGAGATCTATGTGATTGTATTCATATACTAGCAATCGCACGTGAGGTGTGCGATGTTAACGTCGAAAGAGAAATAATGGTGAGCGGAAATGGAAATTGAAGCAGACAATAAAGCATCGTGTATCGATTAAATTTGTGGATGACAAGTAAAGACAAACCAGGTGGATGGACGATTTTGTCGTAAACAATGTCGACGATAGAGCTAGTAGCACCATTAACAAGACATGTTTTAACCCAAAAATTTGTGCAAAGCATGAATTTGTGGTTGATGCAGAGAAAAAGTTGTGTTGCAAAAGATCCATAATCAACCTATTATGAGTTAGTTTGCCCATGTTTTGAGTAAATGATCTGGCAACAAGAGAGTAAAGGGGTTTCAACAATTGAAGCTTGAGGTTGTCCAACTCGTCATCAATTGCTATCATTACTCATAGGTGCTAGGAAAATACATGATTTCTTTATTTTTAGGTTTGTTTTTTTTTACATCATTTGACATTTCTATTCCTCCTTTTTCTCGCCCTTTCTCTACATTGCATGCTACAATTTGGGCCTCCATGGATGGAAAACTTTTTTTTGTGGTCACCACGGATCCCAAAATATGAGTACATTTTGAAAACCATGTTTGGCAACTACCCAAAAGGAGTTTATTATAAATCTATCTTTGACTTTCATTAGGGTGACGGTATCGTGAGCACAAGGGCCGAGGGGGAGCACGTCGTAAAGAGCATGAGCTTCATTCTGCACTCCCTCACCTTTAAAACTCACATCATTCTCACCCACCACCCTCCATTAATGACACATTGCTTACGCAGCTTGCAGACGCCTTTCAAACCGCTTCGCCACTCCACCTCGAACATCTTCTTCTTTACTCTTTCCTCAATTGCGCGTGCTTGGGTTTGAGTGTTTTTGGGATGTTTAAAATCGGATGTCCTGAGCTCGCCATTAAACATGCCTTGGATGTGATAGTGCTCAAGTAATTTTCTTTGTTGCTCACTCTTGATTCTCTTTCCTTAAATTATTTTTTTTGCAGGTTCATCGCCCCTTTCTTCGTCTGGAAAAGCATGAGATTTCTAGGCATGGGTCAGAGGGGAAGTTCGAGTTCATTCCCAAATTGGAATCGCCAGGACTGTTCAAATGAATACACCTACTCAGAAGACCATTAACAAGACATGTTTCAATCCACAAATTTGTGCAAAGCATGACTTTTTGGTTGACATGAGAAAAAAATTGTGTTGCAAAAGATCCATAATCAACCTATTATGAGTCAATCTACCCGATGTTCTAAGTAATTGATTTGGAGCAACAAGAGAGTAAAGGGGTTTCAACAATTGAAGATTGTGGTTTTCAACTTTCATCAATCACTATCATTACTTGTAGTTGCTAGGAAAATACACAATTTCTTTATTTTTTGGTTTTTTTTATTCTTTACATCACTCGACGCTTTTACTCCTCCTTTTGCTCACCCTCTTTTACATCGAACGCTACAATTTAGGCCTCCATGGATGGAAAACTTGGTTTTTGTGGTCACAGATTGAAAAAGAGTACATTTAAAAACCATGTCCGACAACTACCCAAAAGGAGTTTATTAGAAATCCATCTTCGACTTTCTTCAAGGTGATGACATCCGAGCACAAATGGGCTAGAGGGGGAGTGCGTCATAAAGAGCATGAGCTTCATTTTGCACATCCTCGCCTTTAAAATTCACATCATTCTCATCCATTACCGTTCCATTGAGGACACACTGCTTATGTTGCTCGCCGACGCCTCTCGATCCATCTTGTCACTCCACCTTAACATCTTCTTCTTCATTTATCTTTCCACAATTGCGTGTTTGGGTTTTAGGTGGATGTGGGATGTTCAAAAATCAGACGTTTGGAGCTCGCCATTAAACATGCCTTGGATGTGACAGTGTTCAGGTAATTTCTTTGTTTTCACTCTTGATTCTCTTTCCTTAAATTAATATTTTTTCTAGGTTCATCACCCCTTTCGTTCCCTGAAAAAAGCATGAGATTTCCAGGCATGGGGTCGGAGGGGAAGCTCGAGTTCATTCCCAAAGTGCAATCATCATGACCTATTCAAATGAATACACCTACTCAGAGGATTGTGTTTGTGGACTTCATGCCGCGCAATAGTTATTGGTCATCGCCATAGTTAGTTGAGGAGTAGTAAGACGTAGAGCCCATGGTTGCCTCCACTTCTACTTCAAAACCCCCAACCGATGAATTTAGCAAAAATATTCTCTAGTAGGTACATGTGAAAAAATGATTTATTTCTTATTTTAAAAAATATTTAATTGTCAAACCATTGGCCTGCTCCAAAATTCTCTAGCAGGTACATGCGAAAAAATGATTTATTTCTTATTTGAAAAGATTTAACTGTCGAACCATTGGCTGCCACGTGAAGGGCATATGTGAGTCTGTGCTTGTCGACCAATTCATCTCTCATGTCCATGTCCCATCGGTTGTTAGAAGGGGTGGAGCATTCCACATGTGCAAACACCTTTCGACATAATGAAATTTTACGATTTCCAAGTTATATAGATATTTTAGATTTATCCTAATGTTGTACGCCATTATCAATATTTTCTTAACATGACAAGTTTAATGTAGGAAAATTACGGTTTTGCAGAGTTAGTACACATTTTAGATTTGTTTTTAGGGCATTCGATATAGATATTCCTTAGATTGATAACATTGTGGTTGAAAAGATATGATATGAATGGTATGGCTTCAAAAGTATCGTATCTTTGTTTTTTTCTCCATGTATTTAACAACAAAATAAAAGTTGAATGGGAAAAATAGACCCATGTTAAACAAACCAACCACCCCAGTTAGGTGCTCTTCAAAACCCAAAGCAAAACATGGAGAGCGATGCATCCTAAGAAGCCTTTTCAGACCTATCATTTTCCTTGCATAATAATAGAAGAACTTTATTTCAAATCATGAGGAGTGTCTCGTACTTTGTCGACCACCTACCGAGATGATCATCGATGGTCTGTCGCTTGTCAGGGGGAGGGGGATTTCCCCCAGTGAATACGTCTTTCGGCATAAAATATCAATTCATCTTATTCCATAATTAGTAATTACCATGGATTTTAATCCACTATATTGGCCCAACAAGACTGGGAATTGAGCCTTGTCCAGTACATTGACAAGGAATTGGCGGCTCTTATGGCCTTAGACAACCAGGGTGCAAGCCCCATCCAACGCACTTTCTCGCCATGGACGACGAAGCATGGATCGACTCTTGTGTGCTCTTCTCGGATTTCACCTTAGAATCTATCGATATGTCCATGCCAAACCCTCACGATGACAAGATTCAAACCTGTGACATAGAAGACGACAAAAACCTTTCTTCTTCTTTAGAGATGGATTCAATTTTTCACGTGAGGGATCCCAACACAAGGAATTTAGAGCTAGAGAACAGCTCTCTAGCTAATATTCGACATCGATCCGACTCAAATAGCAAATTGTCTGTCATATGACGATCTAGAGCTCCTCGACAACCGTTCTTCTTGTACACTAGTTGACACGTTCAATCTCAAAGATACGAAGTCAATGTTGGAATAGCATAATGGTGATGGTCTCAAAGTAGTTTTGGTCATCTCGACATGTGACAAAAGTGCAGTCTTCCAACCATTGTGCGCCACGTGTATGATCGATAAATGTCAGTGCTTCGTCAACCAAATAAATTGTAATCGTTCATGCCTCTGTCAATTTTCGAGGGGAGGAGGCTTCCGCCCGTGAAAATTCCTTTCAGTGTAATAAGTCGAGCTTAATAAAAACATGAAAAATGTATCGTTAACAAAAATCTTCAAAATACAAAACATTATTTATGTTCTTATATAAATAAAGGATATATTATAAAAATCTTCAAAATACAATATACAAAACATTATTTATGTTCTTATATAAATATATATATATATATAATTTAAATAGGTCTTTATTAAAAAACTATAAAACAAACCACTAGTAATAACGATATACATATAGAATAAATAAATAATAATAAAATATTACAAAACATGATTTATTTTAAATAAAAAACAGTTTATGGCCTGTTTGGCAGTGACCATATATAAAAATAGCACTATTTTGTATTTTTGGAGGGAAATATTTGAAATTTAGCATCACCTAAAAAATGTTTCACAAGAAAAGGTGCCCGTCAAATTTAACCCCTGAAATTTCTCCATGCCCTGTTTCAGAGTTTGTATTTTGACATGGGGCAGGAGTGCGCTGGCAAATGTAAACTGACCGGGTTGGACACCTCTTTCCCACCGACTCTTCTCTACGAAAGGCCGACTTCCATATGGTTCCATTCCTTCTCTGCGATTGGGGACTGATTGATCCAGAGCCATTTCAGGCTAAAGGTGATTTTTTGGGCTATGTTTAATTGCTATTATTTTCAAAGCACTCGTCGCAATTTATACGTTATCCACAATATCTACTCACCCTTGCCAATTTTTGTAAGCACTTCGTATTTGAGCCTTAGAACAATCCTTATTAACACCAAGAGTTTCATAAAACGAACCGCCTAACTCCCCTACAAGCGCCATATCAAACTAAAACTTAAAAACAATCCTACCTCTGTTCTCACAAGCTGCACCACAGGCCCATTACAGAACCAAAATTCTGCACAAAACCAAAGTTGATCATAAAATACCCAAAACCAACTAGACCATTAAAAAACCAAGAAATGAATTCAATTTTCTTCATCATCCTTTATAGAAGAAAATGAATGATAAAATTCATAATGTTTGCAACAACTTACATATACATTATAAAATGCAACTACAAAGAATTTGTAACCCCAGGTTTAAACAAACATAATAAGAAAAAGCAACTCATTACTTACCATAAAAAAATTCCAAACATGTAATTACAAAGAATATGTAACTGGCGATGATATAAAATTTCGTCAAGGAAATACTGAGCTACCTTACACACCATCAATCTAAGTTGTCATGCCTTGCCTTTGACATTGACTGATCCCCGCCATTATTATTGCCCTCTTCATTATTGTTCGGCATCGGTGCCGTATTGCCTTCGTCGGAGTTGCTCCTGTTGGGCTGTGGTACTCCGGCGCTACGAAACCACAAGGGAAATTGAAAAGTGAACCTCCGCCCGCCGCCCCTGTGGCTCCGCCGTGAGCGCCACCGGTAGCACCACTAGCGGTGGCGTCACCAACTCTTGCATTTGAATTTTGAACCACCGCTAGGGTTTTGAGACTCTTCTGGAGACATTTCGTAGCGGCAAACGGGGAAAGCAGAGTGCAGTTCGAACCATGGTAAAATGCAATATGGATGGTATATATGCTTATGAGGTCTTAAATGTTGTGGAAAATAAAGTAAAAAATGAAGGAAAAGTACCCTCCATATATCCAACTTTATGCTTCTCTACCTATAATGTATCCATTTCACACTTACAATACAATTAAAAATAGGTTAAATTTTAAACTTTTCACCCTCTAACCTTAACAGGCCTTAAATGTTGTGGAAAATGAAGTAAAAACTGAAAGAAACGTACTCTCCATATATAGGACCAGTTATGCTAAGCTGGCGCCACCATTAAAGTTCAGCCACTCATTTGCAACCTTGGCCATACAAACAATGCGAAAACAATATCTCTTACATTCCATCATCCAAAATTATACAATAGAAGCCGAGCTTTTCCAAGCTATTTGTTTGTAACCGTAGATTGGACGGTGGTTGTTTCCCATATTCGTTTGATGTATGCGTTGGCCAGAATTCAAAGGCGGCGGAGGCAGGCATTTGAGGCTCTCTGTCTTAGAATCCTTTCAGAGAAAGCGAGATCCATTGCATTCCGTGTAAGAAAAAGCTGTTTTTTTATTTTTTTCTCGCAATAGTGATGATTACATGCACGCTGATAGTCTTTCTACTGCAGTTGGCCTCCATTTCTGCCGGTTTGTGGATACTTATCAACCGCACACAACTTTCGTCTTCCGACGCTTCGACTTCAATCGGACGAACCAGATTAATCCCCGCGCCAGAACCCTGTCTGCTATTCTGGATAACAACTGCGATCGAAAATCTATGAGCCGCCACCTCCTCCATGGTTGAAGACGATTTGAATGTTGCTACTGGCCAGAATTAACATCTTTGGATCGAAACTCGGGCCGCTACAGAAATTGCCATTTCCTTACGAAAACCTGACAATGGCAGCAACAAAGAGATTGAACGCATGCCACGTGTAAGGAAGAAAACAATCCGGACATCGTCGACCAAACAATCACAGACGTTGATGTCTTGTCGGCTGTCAGAGGGGGTCAGGCTTTCTAACTAAGAACACGCCTTTCGGCATAATTAATGCAATTAAGGTTGTTCTACTATTATTTGTGTGGTGTATAATCTTTTTCTCTTTGTCCCATGTCATGATGTGTTGTACTGTATGTTCAATGTGTTTTCTATTCGGTACAGGAAACAATTACATTATCGGGTCACATGAAGGAGATTTCCAAATTCTCCAGATGAAGCCCAAACCAAATGGGAAGAAGGTATGATATTGAATACTTAAAAATGTGCCGTAACCTTGTAAGGATTATCTAAAGTAAATGCATGGTCAATCAATAGAACAAATGTAACAATCTTGAAAAAGAATACTTGTGAGCTTCATAAAGACTGCCTTAAAAAAGACTACCTCCTACAGCTACATTATCAGGTCACATGAAGGAGATCTCCAATTGCTCCAGACAAAGCCCAAACCAAATGGGAAAAAGGTATGGCATTGAATATTTAAACACGTGTCATAACCTTGCAAGGATTATCTAAAGCAAATGCATGGCCAATCAAATTGAACAAATGTAACAATCTTGAAAAAGAATACTTGTGAGCCTCATAAAGACTGCCTGAAAATAGATTTGTTAACAGCCATGCCGTACAATCCCACAAGACACATTAAATCCATAATATTTCTATACATGCATTAGGGAAGGCTTGACCAGATGCAAACAATATCCTAGTACCATCTACAACCAAAGGATCAGACAGTTTTCCGGTACTGAACTTGCAAGTTTTCTAAAAAGATGCAGGCAGTTTTCCTGGACTGAACTTGCTAGTTTCTCCGAGAAACGTGTTTATCCAATCCTTTTGGGTAGAGAACATATCCAAGAATTATTAGTCTAGATGCTGGCAAATGGAAAAGGAAATTGTGCAACCCCAAACATACCTAATTTTGATTGAAATACACTATGGCAATTCCACTAAAATACACAAATTAATAATCGCTGATGGAAATAAAACAAAACAACCAGTCAAGTGGCCACCTGAAAGTTTGAATCTGCTTATTCCTAATTTTCTTTCTAAGAAGTTACACCCTGAATATAGTTTTTATATGTTTGCATCCTATGGGAGTAGTCCACTTATAGCATTAATTTCTAACCTTTTTACAAGGGAATCATGCAAGAATATCATTTGTTATGGATGTATTCAGATTTTAAGTGAAGAATATTTGTGATTAAATAGTGTTCTCTCATAATCATTCAATGAAGAGACAAAGGAAATGCACATTGAATTGCCTGGATGGTATACCATAAAGCAGTATACAGTGACTATGGGAAGAGACTAAAATGTTTTTGGGCCTATATAGCTTTACCGCTGAAATCAAACACCAAAATTTTGGTAAAGCACATCAAAAGCTAAGTGCAATGGTAAGCAATTCATATTCTTGATTTTTTCTTTTTTGTCTGGGTGTCTCCACTAGCATTTCCTTTCCTTTTAATGTGTTTCTTTTCTTTCTTTTCTTTCTTCCCTTTCTCTCTCTTCTTGACTCCTCCCTTCACACTAATTAGGCCACTCTTGGATATTTTTCCGTCACCATTCTGTAGTGCTTCTTCAAAATCAGCCTCTCTGCCTTCAATAGCATACTGTTGAAGATCCTCAGGATTCAACATACTCTGCAAACTCTCATTCATTTTTTCCTGCACGACCAACAATAAAAGCATCCAAGTTTTGGCCAATCAAAGTGTTTAACCCCATAAATTTGCAAATTTTTAACTATAAATGATACAATTTAAATTTTCTTATAGGCAAAAGGTCGTCAATATAGAAAAACTAAGTTTTAAAATAAGCGAGAAGTAATCATCCAGTTCTGATTTTGAAATTGTGGCGTTTGAGAATAATCAAAATAGAAGAAATGCACTCTTACTGTCACTTCCTTGGCAGCATTCTTTAGGTCCTCATCTACTGATGTACCATGAGGTTGCATAGAAATCTGTCAACATCACAACAGTAAGCTTTATCATGGCATCTTTCGCTTGAGATTGAATATATGGCCAGAAAACTCATTTCCAAAACATTGTCTTACAAATTCTATTTACCTGCTTCAGGCGTGGTAAGGTAGATTCAATTTCTTTTGCTGCAGCTTTATGCAATTGTCCATGTAGTTTTTTCACAACTTTGCTGAATAATGCTAAGACTTGTTGCCTGCCTAGCTGCTTCAGCTCTGCCTGTAAACATTACAATCCTGATGAGTTGAGAAAAGTCTTCCAGCACACATACCATGTATTAGCCAAATATGTGAAATCAAACAGACCTCCACATGGTCAATGTCATGATTTTGCAAGCCCATACACAACAAAATTGCTGCTTGACTGTAGGACAATGAAGTGGGCACCATCTCGTCAAAATATAGATGAGCAAGAGAAGGTACAAGATCTAGGATCTGCAACACAACAAAAAAAAAATCCAGTGAGCCAGAGAGGGTATAAGAACTAGGGCCTTTAAGTGCAGCAATAAGAAAACTGAGTTCTGATGAGATTCAAGACTCTATGTATGTTCATGTGCTCACAGCTATATAAAGAAAGCAATGTGAGAAAGAGGAGTCAAGAAGTACGAATGCACACACAAGATAAAGAGACCTTGCCGCCCGTAGAATCTGTATATACTTCCATCACATAATTCAAGATAGATACACACACACACACACAAGATGCAAAGAAAGGATGAGGATAAAGCAAAACCTAAAAAATGAAAGCCATCTAATGCTTTTCAACTGTATTTTTCTTTATTTACGCATCAAATTCTGCATAGCACATTTAAAGCGCAATCACTGTTAAACAAAGTGAAGAGACGAGACTTAATTTATGGTTAAACTCAGGAGAATATAATCCTCCATGGAAAATAAAAATAAAAAAATGAAAAATTATGACAGTAACACATAATAAAATGTTCGCCATTAATGGGAGGAACCCTTCAAATTGCCATTAAAGGAAGAATGCAGAACATCGCCATTCAAACTCCAGTGCATATCAGCAACTACTTTTAGAACAAGCTACAACCTCGAAAGAAATAATCAACACTCAGCTCTTTTTAATTCAAACTTGAAGGGGTATAAATACAAAAGTCGTCTCTTATTTTCTAAGATATGACCTTATCACTTCTCATTTATCCTAAGTAGCTGATACGTTTTGGATATGGGTACGGATACGGAGTATCTAATGTGCGGATACGGCAAAAAGAATGGCCCTCGATACAGCATTGCATATGGTCATACTATATATATATATATATATATATATATATATATATATATATATATATATTCCAGCCTACTAAATAGGACTTAACCACATTATGCACATGAAAAACAAAACAAGCTAAATAACCACAACAAAACTACTCACAATCATAATTTCATTTGTCCCTACCATATCTAGTTGAGGTGTTTATTACATTTATGATTTGTCTCATACATACTATTTTTACCCATGTTTATGATGGCTTGTATTTAGTACCTTTGTAGAATAATGGTGCTGTGAAAACTGTAATTTCGGCTGTAATGATATATTAAATTTAAACTGTACCTTCTGTGGAATAAAGGTGCTGTGAAAACTGTAATTTCTGTTGTAATGCTATATTAAATTTAAACTAGAAAAACAAAACACAATTTTGGACCTGGAAACGCCAGGATATGGCCAGGCAGGTCTGGATACGGCCAGGTATGTCTGCAGACGTACCCAGCCGTACCCGGACCTGCCTGGTTGTTTCCGGGCACGTACTGGTACTGGGCACGCGTTTGCACCGGTACCAAGTGCCCTAGGTGTGCCGTATCGGCTACTTAGCATTTATCTTTCACATTCTAATCTCTAAATGGCTGTTACAACCACTCCACAAGTAAACCTAAAAACCAACCAACTAAACTAACTATAATACATTTAACAAATTAAACCTATCTACTATAATTAAGCAAACTGTGATTTAATAAAATTCCTAACATCTCCAACCGCCCCTTCCTACCCCCTTTAATACACCATAGTCCAATGACTATGAGAGAATACACACTCATATGTGAACTGGGACATACAAACAGTTCAACAAACAAACAGAAGTGGGAATGGCCTCAATACACTTCCTCAGCAAGAAACTGCCTCACTGAACAAATACATACGAATAGGAACATACTCTACCATTTGCCAAACATATTTGTGGGAAATGACCTCAACATTTTACAAACAGTTGGTGAACAAGGACACACTCATCATTCGCCGAGAAACATCAAATAAGAATAGACTAGGACACTCTATAGTTCATACATACATATACCTGTGTGCACATGGACACACACAACTGTCCACAACATAACAAACTATGCAAATAAGGACACACTCAACTATTCGCAATACATAGCAGTGGGACTGGGCCATACTTTTCATTCTCGAGTGGGACTAGACCTCACTGAACAACAATATGTCACTTCCTAAATAAAATTACATCACACATCTTTTAGTGGGAGTTGGGCCTCACCGATCAACATCATCTTGTGTGGCAGGAATATAGTCTTCACCATCACCTTCACTGGTGATCCCTGTGTTCGCATTATAATCTTTTTTGAATTGGCTTTCTACTATTATATCAATAATCCAATCTTTGAGCTAGCAACAAACTCAAAGCTGGAAGTTATCCTCCATCCTCATGTCGTCCTCTATCCTCCTCTAGTAATCAGCTTAACAAGCCAAGTCAATCTAGATGACCATTTGGACCATAGATCATTACATCAAGCCTTTTGACGGTTCTAACAACATTTTTCCCAGTATTTTACTCCCCATTTGAATAGTTGTATCCCTCCTCCTGCCCCCCACCCCGCATGGTACACCCTCAACCACCTGCCCTATCAATCAAAAATTTGTAAGGGCGTTAGATACTGCTGACAATGTACCTCTGTACGAAACTCAATTCATGGGTTTACAAAGACAATGTTGAATAAAAAAATTTATAAGAAAAACAGATTCATCTTACAAAGTGTAAATGCCTAGACTGCATGGTAAGTGTCCTCCTCCCTCCTTGTACTAGCCTGGAAACGTTTCCGATACTGGTACGGGTATGGAAACACTATGGATAGCTCCGGGTATGTACCCACGGGTCTAGGGTACGCTTCGGTACAAAAACCATACCCAAAGCATACCTTGGACTTGTGGGTACGTAACCACTGCATACCCAAGGCCAAAAACACTTTTTTTTGTAACTCAAAAAATAAAAAACTAAACATTTTTTCTTAAAAATAAAGCAACCTAATTCTAACCTAACCCTAAAACTAAATAGGTCCAGGAGTACGCTTCGGGTATGGAAAACCATACCTGAACAGTACCCGAGGCCAGGTACCCGCTGCCCTGTGGGCACGCACTCCGCCACGCACTCCAAGGCCAAAAACGCTTTTTTTTGTAACTCAAAAAAATTAAAAAACTAAACATTTTTTCTTTAAAATAAAGCAACCTAATTCTAACCTAACCCTAAAAGACCCCCAAACACCTATTTATACACCCAATCCCTCTACTTTATTCACACACTCATTGTTTGCTATTTTGCTAATATTGAGCTTGAAGGAGAGAAAGAGAGGTTGAAGGAGAAAGAGAGAGCTTGGAGGAGAGAAAGAGAGCTTGAAGGAAAGAGGGATAGAGCTTCAAAAGAGAGAAAAGGAGGATTTTCGGGCATTCTTTTTTTTTTAAATCTTTTGATCAATGTTTTGTATATGATCAATGATCAATATCATGAATGATGTGTTTCAAACACATCATTCATGATTATTGATCATGATTCATGATCTAAATTTGTTTTTAATATTTATTTATTTTACGGTTTTTAAAATATAATATATTAATTAATTTTTGCATAGTCACCTAAGACTCTAGATCGGCGGGACATAGGGACGGGTTTTCGGGACGGCAATTTTTTTGAAAATTTGGGGACGGGGGGACGACAAGGGACGGCGACTAATAAAAATATATATAATTTATTAATTTTACAAATATAGCCTGAATAATTCAATAAACTAAAACTTAAAATTGAAAGTTTGAAGATTGAAACCATAATGATTAATCCAATTATTCATTTGCATCAGCCTTCAAAAGATTTTGACGTGGGATTTAAGAGGTAAGAGTCTTTATTTGAAGTTTTTCATTTTACTTTTTTTTTTGTTTCCATTTAAGTAGATCCTACGTTGGGATACGGTACAAGTATCGAAGTACGGCTACGATCACGCTGGATACGTCGATTTTAAAAAACCTTTGGGTATGATACGCATGTCAGACATATATATTAAAAATCAAAAATCAAATATATATATATATATACATCTACTCATTTTACTCATTTTTTAGTCCATAAATAACTGAAATAGTAATATGAAACTTGAATCAATGTTCAAAACATTCAATATACTTAAGACTTAGCATTTTTATTGATCATGTGGCTGTCATACGTATCCTTGGCGTATCGCATCCGTGTATCCGTATCGACAAGAAACGTGGGGGGTTAGGCGTATCCCGGCAACATATCGTAGATCTATATGTTTTGAATATATATATATATATATATATATATATATATATATATATCCATTTTTTCTTTCTTTCACGGGCTGCTAGGATTTTTAATTCAAAAGGTAACCTTTGTTTTATAGGTGTTATGGTTTGCAGTTTGCATATGGCAATTCAAAGTGAAAACAAGAATGGCAATTATTGAGAGTATTGCTTAGACATATGGAGAGCCCTAAAACATAAAGTGGTACTGGCAAGGCAGAATAAATGTGGTCTGCTTGTCTTTCCCTAATGAAGTTTGAATTTCTGTGCAAGTGACATGTCGAAAATGGTCACCTCAGAATATTATTCCAAAGACAAAGTGATGTTGCTTACTTGAGTAGAACAAAGGTGAGATATATTGGGAATTTTCATCATTCACAAGGATGGTACTTACTACAGTGGCTTCATCTTTTCTCGACCATTTTCCATTTAATTCGCCGTTATTGAAAAATAATCGGGCCATTACTCTACTTTCAGGCAAACCAAAATAATAAACTGCAGTTTATGGCAATTATGAGAACTTTGCATGTTGTTTTTTATTAGAATGTATTAAAATTTAAAAAAAATATAAAAAAAAGTATTATAAAACTGAAATTCAACATATTTTAATGTTGGAAAAGTGTAGATTTTGTTGGGACGTCGTGAAGTCCTCGAGACGCCCCTCGGACGTCATGAAGTCCTCGGGACGCATCGGGGTATCACAAAGTCCCCAATGAAGTCCCCAAAGTCCCTTTGCACCCGGGACGTCCCGGGTGGGTTCTTGGTTTGTGGGGGACGTCCCCCTTTTTTTTGGAAATTAGGATGGCAGTGTAAACGTCTCGCCCTCGTCCCCAAGTCACGCCCAGGCGTGACGAAAATGGTCAGACGCATCCCCGCGTAACACCGATTTTTTGTATTTAAAGTATCGAAGTTCTATTTAATTAAACATATACCCTCTTTGTATGCTCTCACCTTGCACCATTTATGGCGAACTTGGTGATCAAAATCAGAGATTGACATGTAGGGCTAATTGTTTAATTTTTTTAATTAGTTATGTATTCATTGTTGTTATTTTAAAGTTTTAAATTGAATTTGTTAAAAATTTAAACGTCTACGCTTTGTATGTGCTCTCACCTCACACCATTTGTGGCGAACTTGGTGATCAGAATCAGAAATTGACGTGTATGGGTTAACAAATTAATTTTATAATTTGTATTTGTTGTTTTTAATTAACTTATTTAGCAATATTTTAAAAAATCTCTTATTATAGGTTAAAACAAATTAAACCTACAATCATGGCATCTAGTTCAGCTTCAGTGGGGCAAGAGGGAGGAAATGTTCCGAGTGGTCTCGACAATGAAAATGGATCCTCATTCTCCTTTATGGAGGCATGTGGAAGTGTTAGAGCTCGTTGTCGGTGGTGGTGTCTGTGTTTGGACGTGCCCCCATTGTGCCACCACATTTAAATCCTCATATACCCGTTTGAGAGCTCATCTAACTGGGGTATTGGGGACGGGCATTAGAGCGTGTAAGGTGGAAAAGAAAACAATAGCCATGTACCTAAAAGAGCAAGAGGATGCAAACTTTGAAATAACAAGAGCTCACTCTAGAACCATTTCTTTACAGCAGAGGACTATGGGAAAACCACCAACACCATCATTTCATCCTTTCATTGAGACTAATGTTGAAATTGTTCCAGTTGATTCTCCTTTTGATGAAGATACCCCATCAAGCAAGAGAACAAAAGGGCCATTAGAAAAAGCATTTAACATTGAGAAGAGAGAAATTGCAGATGAATTGGTGGCTCGGTGTATATATGCATGTGGGCTACCATTCAATGTCTTGAGGTCACCATATTGGCAGCAGATGGTGAGAGGCATTAGTGAGGCACCACAGGGGTATACAAGCCCCAACTATAATAAGGTTCACACTTCTCTTTTGGCAAAAGAAGTGCAACACATACAAACATCTCTACAACCAATTAGAGATTCTTGGAATGAATCAGGAGTCTCTATTATCTCAGATGGATGGAAAGACTAAACAAACCTCTCATCAACATTATTGCAGTATGCCCTAAAGGGCCAATGTTTCTAAAGGCTATTGATTGTGAGGGGGAAGTAAAAGATGCCCAATTCATTGTAAATATTTTCACTGAGGCTATTGAATTAGTGGGCTCGCAGAACACATTCAAACATCTCTACAACCAGTTAGAGATTCTAGGAATGAATCAGGAGTCTCTATTATCTCAGATGGATGGAAAGACTCCAAAAACAAACCTCTCATCAACATTATTGCAATATGCCCTAAAGATCCAATGTTTCTAAAGGCTATTGATTGTGAGGGGGAAGTAAAAGATGCCCAGTTCATTGCAAATATTTTCATTGAGGCTATTGAGTCATCCCGGACAATGCCAAAATTGCAAGGCAACAGGGTTGATAGTAGAGGGTAGGTATGAGCACATATTTTGGACACCATGTGCAATACACTCCCTGAATCTAATGTTCTGAGAAGATTGGGAAAATTGCATGGATTGAGCAAATCTACACAGAGGCAAACGAGATTCAGATGTTTGTCACCAACCATCACATGTCTCAAGCCATATTCAGAAGATTCTCAAAGTTGGAGTTGTTGAAGGTAAAGGAACAACTCATGAGCCATAACTTATAAGTTTTACTTTTTAAGTTTTTAAATTTTTCATTTTAATATTTGATTTTAAATCAATTTCAATTTGTGTTGTTATTGAATTGTTTCCATTCTTTTTTAATAGGTTGTTGAGACTAGGTTTGCCTCTCACACACTCGTCTTGAGACGACTTGTGAAGGTGAGACGTGCTTTGAGTGGCATGGTGATTGATAATGTTTGGACCGTCTGGAGGCAAGCTAACATAGAGAGAGCCCAAAGGATAAAGACATGGATCCTTGATGATGATTGGTGGGGAAAAGTTGAATATTTGTTGAGTTTCACGGAGCCTATTCTAAGTATGATACGATTTGTAGACAAAGATAATGCTTGCATTGGAGAAATATATGATGGCATTGACTCCATGCTTGAGAAAATCAAAGATATCATACAAGCCAAAGAGCAGGACCCTGAGGAAAACTTTTACAATGAAGTTAAAAATGTGGTCATGAAAAGGTGGAACAAAATGACCACCTCATTGCATCTCCTTGCTTATGCCTTAAATCCCAAATATTACAGCAGTGAAATAGTTGGGTTACCTAGTAGGCAGCAACAACCATATGATGACCAAGAGGTTGCAAATGGGACAAGGGCAGCATTCAAGAGGTTGTTTCTTGATCCAGCTATATCTAGTGCAGTCCACCATGAGATGGTGATGTTTGTAACTGGAGGAGGTAGCATGGGAGAGATAGAGGCTCTTTGTGACAAAGTCGCCTTGGATCCAATCATGTGGTGGACTATCCATGGCCATGATGCCAAGTATCTACGACCAGTTGCAATCATACTATTCTCACAGGTATAAAGTTTGTAACTTATTATTTGATATTTTAATTACCAATTAAGAATTAAAATTCAAAACGATATCATTCTTTTTTATATTAATAATACTTTTGTTTTTGTGATAGGTGGCTAGTAATTCTTTTCAGAGCACAACTGGAATATTTATGGCTTCATCCACTCGCCCAAACACACCATGTTGGCATCGAAGAAGGATGAGGATCCGTATATGTTCATTCCAACTTGCAAATCTTAACACACAAGACAAGAGTATAATAGTGGTCCTAACAAGCTTTGGGACATCCAACCTGAAACCACGGACTTTGAAGTGCTTGTTTGCCAATGTTTCACTTCTTGGCGTTGATGACGAACTTCCAGGGAGCCCTTCACAAGGGTTCGAAAGTGGAGCTAGTGGGAGTGGAGCTGCAAGTGCCATCCATGAAGATGATTTTGACGATCATCTAGATGAATATGATATGCTCTAGAAGTTGAGAACTTGAATGTATTATGTTATTAACTATTATGTTTTGAACATTATGAATCAATACAAACTCAAGTCTCAATTCTCAAAGTATTGGAAATTTCAAATTTGTTTTCATGTTCTATGAATGATTTTAAGTTGTATGAGTATTAAATTTCAATAAGTATGCAAATGCTTCTTTAAATTTATAATTTTATATACATATTTATATATATATAAAACATACCCAAAAGTGTACCGTACCCGAGGTTTTTAAAAATTTGTCGTTTCAGCTTACCGAATCCGCACTCCATATCCGTACATGTACATGTACTCGTATTCGTACATGTACTTGTATCCGTACATGTACTGCACTCCATACCTCTTGACACAGCCTAGGTAAACATTGAAGAGACCTTTTTGCCATATGGTTTACTATAGAATTTTACACAAACTGTCAATTTTGTTAGAATCCACCCATTGGATCAAACGAAAGACAATTAATACTACTCTTTCAACATAGATTAGAAAGTCTAAACTACACTATAAAAGTACAAAAATGATTAAATCGGAGAAAGGAGCAGTGCTAAAGCAAATGTAACTTTTCAAGACTCTTTTGAATGATATTGGATACTATCAGTCAAATTTCATCATAGATGCAACAAAATGGTAAGATATGAAATCAAATCACTCTTCGGGCACTACGTAAAATTTAATTAAATTATAAAGTTTAAACTTCATAATTTTTATAATTAATAACTTTATTAACAAATTTAAAAATTATTAAATTAATACACTAAATTTGTATAAACACTTTCTGCAAAGCTACACTTGTTGGGCGCTTCATTGTGGTGGACAATCTTTTCCTTTACACCTCTCCTTGATGTTCAATGCACCTTCTGCCAAGCCCATCCTCTTCAATGCACCTCTTTATTTGTTGTTCAATGTTTGACTGACTGACTATGCCATGTTTCATTTCTGACTGATTGACTATTGGACTTGCAAAAAAACATTTACAATAACTCCCACAGCAATAATTTGAATCTCATTCACTCACAACACCCACCCATAATACAGTAAGGCACAACTTCAACCATAAAACTCGTTGATTTAAATGTAATATTGATTTGGCACCCTACTAAAATCTCAATTATAATATGACCATGTAAATATGATGCCAATAAAAAAACCAAGCCGTACAAACAAACTGAAAAACTGTCTCAAATAACTCTACAGATTTGGCTACAAAGTTCAAACACTTCAATGTTCTCACAGTATGGTGAACAATGCTCAAAGCTTTTGCAAATTGGCCTAAGCATTCCATGAACCTTCTTCAAAAACCCATGTTATGAAAAGTTGTTTCAAATTTGTATCATCTTCATTCCAAACACATATGCATTAATGTTCATAATAACCACCAAATTAAACAGAAAGGTATGATTCTGAGTTGTTCTGAACACTTTCAACATAGTCTTCACCACAGCATTATTTCAAACTCAGTTCTGTTGCAAAGACTCCAAACAGACTTCAACCTAACCTTATTAAATTGAACTCAGTCTACCATGTTCTCATATATTATAATCATTTTTTTGAAAGTCTGTGTACGCACAAGTGTTTTTGTAAGATATTTGTATACTTGATTGTCCAAATAAAGAAAATCCTCCATCCAGATCTCATCCAAAAGACAACTTTGGATAGACTTGCAAGAAAAAATATTTGATGAAAAAAGGGGCAATATTTCTATGTATGTACTTTACGAAAAAGAGCAGGTTAGGTAATATGGCCTTATCACTCTTTCGATCTTATAACAATTCCTTGTTACAAAAAGATGTGTAGTTAAGATACTTTCTCCATGATGAATCCCAACTGACCCTTTATTTTCCTGCCTTTGGAATGCCTTTCGCTTTTTCCAGCAATCAAAATGGTCTTTTTAATTTCTATTTTACAAATGACAAGAATTTAGAAATCTGACCATATCAGAATTAATGGAAGTGTTTAAATCTTTCACCTGAAGAACAAATCAATCTATATCTATAGACAAGTATATTTTAAAATGATATAGCAATAAAGACCTAGGTTACCAGTTCGTTCTGGGTACAGAGAAGCAGGCTTGCCTATAGGGCTATTTTTTTACCCAGTGTTTTCCTATACACTTACTTAATATTAACTAAACGCTAATTATAAGCCTTAGATTCTAATACCTCCTCTTGAGGCTTACACTATAGAACATACTGACAAAAGATTAAAATAACAGAACCAAACAAGACAACACATTCTTCAAAAGCTTTTCCTTTGAAAAATATTTTCTTTGACCAAGTAGAACTCCATCAAACTGCCCACCTGACTCTCATAAAAGTGTAGTTCCCAAATTGAATTCCAAAGTTCCAGATTCCATCTTCCCAAACTCCCAATTACAAAATCTCCCAAATTGTTAAACGAACATCCATAGTGATCTACTCTCACAATGCTCCATCAAGTTGTTGCATGACCCTCGTAAGGGTAAATTCTCGAGATCCACAAACTCCCAAACTATCTCGGGCAGCCACCCATGCCAGCCTTTTACCTACACTGCGGATCCCCTCTGTTTCAACATGTGAGGCTTCTTTTAAAATACATATTCTCTATCAGTGACTTCATGACTTTCAACATCCAATGGATTTTCAACAATGGCTACATTAACTTCATTTGATTTGTCTTTCATCTGGATTTTATTTTCCAAGTATGAAAGTTGAGGCCAGAATATTTGGCTAATGGAATTTCCATTCTCAAATAAAATATCTCAAAAAATAACCCTTTCCCAAAATACAGAATGACTCACAAATTAATGTAGCAAGATTTTAAAAACCAATTTTTATTTTTTTGAAGCAAAGAAAGGAAACTATACCAGGCAAGTTTGTGCCCTAGACAACTGGCTATGACTGAAAATTGATAAATTGTGTGCCTTAGCAGCGAATGACCCTTGAAAATTGCAAATCTGGAAATGCATGACTATATTTTCTTTGTTTTGCACTAGCTACCTTCGAAAATCATGTTTTTCCCTCTTGTGATTCTAGATTGTGTTTTCTACAAAAAAAAAGCATGCCCTAAATCATGTTTTCTCTACTGCATTCTGTCTGTCATGTTTTTCTCTGAAAATGTCTTATTTTCGTGCCCTAACTACACGAACAGCCCCAAAAAAATCTTCAAAAATGGCAATTCCTATTTTTGTGCCCTAGCACTTCGAAATGCCCTAAAATTCATCTGAAAACATAGCCAAAATTGTGCCCTCAAATGGTGTTTTCATTGTTTTTGCACCTTTACAATGGTGTTAATTGTATTTTGTACTTATGTTAGTTGTAAGTGCCCTCAAACTGAAACTGGGTCGTTTCCTACTCTTTTTATGACGTTTTTTTCCTTATGTTATTGCTCGCTGCCATACAATGTTGCTCTTGCGTCTAGCGTTCGAACTAATCTTTTGTTCTTTCATGCCCTACCGGAACTGGTTAGAACTTCTTCCCTTCTCTTCCTCCTTGCTTGCCCCGCTCTGATACCAATGTAGAAAAAATGTGGAGAGAGAATAAAGAAAGAATAGAATGTACAAAGAATGAATGAGTAACTGGAATGCACACGTTATCATTGTGTTCATCATTTTATTGTGTGAAAGAATGTTACAAAATGGTTGAAGCGGTCACAAGTGTTTATTAGTTGACATTTAATTAATATTCACTAGATGTTAATTATAAGCCCTGTATTCTAATAAGTTCCAATATGTATCTCGTCCCACAAATTTTATCAAATAAAGATAATTCTTCAATGTAAAAATGTCTCCTACAAGCATAGTTACTGAGTCTGGAAATTCTGATCCGTTTGAGAGAGCAAAAAATCAGAAAGTTTGGAATTCTCAATAAATTTAAGAAAAATTGGTGTGAAATATATACACATTATCTATGATCATAATCTATAAATATGCAAAAATTGACAAATATAACGAAAAACATAAATAACATAATATAGCATGTTAATATATTTAATATTAAATAATATATATGGGTGTTGGGTGTCTTATTATTGCAAAGAACAAACTTTTTAAAAATATTGGGAAAAAGAAAAGAGTAACAAGGACAAAAATTATCCAGGCTGGCTGAAAAATCTGGATCCAGACGGACTTTGTGCAGATCCAAAAATTATTAACTTATTCTGCACAAATTTAATTTATTCTCACCCTTAATTTATAAGATCCTGCTAATATGTCAATAACATCATGAGAATTTGACACAACAATCAACATATGTGCACATCAATTACAACCTCATCTAGAATTCAAGGCAATATCATAGAAACAATATCAAAAAGTAGAATTTCTAGCAAAAATAACTAACAATTAGATGCAAATAAATTATGGATTTTACTCTTCAGGTCCAACAAGCATACTTCCTTTTGTCAAGAAATCAAAATGAAATAATATCAAGAATAAATAAACATGGCAGGTTCTGATGTTGCATTTCAATTTTTTAAACGGGTTAAATTTACATATAAAAAAGAGAAAAAACATCCTTTGTATTAAAATATATTCTTAATATATTAATAAACTCTTAACGAACTATTAGTTATGTATTAACTAATGTTTGGTTGTAACCTCCTCAACCATTTTGTAACTATCTCTTGCATAATAAAATGACGGACACACAAACTCCTAAGTGTGCATTCCAGTTTCTCTTCATTCTTTCTCTATTCACATCTTCTAACACTTTGCTCCTGTAAGGTAAAATCGGAGGGTAAAGGGGAAGCTTTACAAAAGAGTGGGTGAGACTACCCATGAGAACAGAAACATTTATGTTATGACTGGAAAGTTTTGGGTCATGTACAGTCTTAACAGCATAAGACCTAGCCTATAAGACAAGCAGTAAGAAAATAACAGTGAAGTAAATTGGAAACTTCTGAACTAAGAAGAAATACACAATCTAAATTATATATATTTGCTGAGGGGACAGCACGGGACTATGATAATCATATGAGTGTCCACTGTCCAATGCTACCAACTACATAATTTTCCACAATAGCAGTTCCAAGACTGTGCAACCAAACCAGCAAGCAATGAGAAGCCCTTCCAGATGGATCTTTGTGAGTAGTGGGACTTCCATTCCTGATTCTTATGACATCAGTCATCCCACAAGTTACTTGGCCCTTAGCACAATAACGAATCGAAGTACAC